>CM046433.1:65009884-65408752 GCA_025506505.1 Flaveria sonorensis | reverse complement strand
ATCATAAGTTCGATCCTAAGCATAATTTAGCAGCCTTTCTAATGAGGATGTTCATGAAGCAGTTGCTTATGAAGAAATGATCAGATTTCTGTTGAGAATGAAGTATGTGTATGCCATGTGTGCTCAACCGGTTATATATGCTCGTCTTATCAAAAGATTTTGGAGAACTGTAGAAACTGCTAGAGATGATGCAGAAAGGAAAGTTGTCAGAGGTTTTAATCACCAATTATCATATGATTAAGGTTTCCGAGCAGTCTATTAGGAAGCTCTAAGACTGATGATAATGATCCTCAAAATCAGGCTGAACTTACATTTGATGAGTATAGAGACACATTTTTAGCTATGGGACATTCAGATCAGTTTCCAAAGAAATAGTTTTTTTAGAGCTAGAGTATATAATCACTAGAAACTCATGTGTTTTATCTTTCAACATGGTATGTCCAGAGGAGTGCATGATGGAACTCATTTCCTATAGACATTGCTTCTCCAATTGTAGCTGTTGCCACTAACAGAAGGATTAATATGGCAAATTGAATCATGAATGGCTTTTTTTTAATCTGGAAAAAGGAATCAAGAATAAATACTTAATGTATCCTAGATTTATGCAACTGATTATAAATGAAGAATATCCTGATCTTCATGCATATGGAGTAAGTGGAGAAGATTGATATTAGAGCACATGACTGAAAATGTTTACAAAACTTGCTATTATGACTAGTGCTCAGAATGTTTAGATGTTTGATTATATGAGAGCAGTAGCAAGACACGAGTGAATATAGATGAAATTCACCTTCATTTGTTTGATCCAAATGATTTATTGAAAAAGTTCCTCAAGGACTTTCTGAGTCTGAATCTGAGGATGATAATGAATAATAAGGATGATGATGAATCTGAGAATGAAGAAAGTTCTTCTTCAAGTGATGATAGTGATGATGATAATGATGTTGGATGTAATGAAGTTGAAGTTGTTAAGATGTTGATAAGGAGATTGATAGGGACGAAACCAAATCTGATAATAGAATGAAGATGTTAATGTATTTGAAGATTTAAATGATGTGAATGAAGATATTGATGAGTAAATAACCAACAACAAATGGTGTTTGATTTTCATAATGTTGATGTAATTGAGCATGTAGTACAAGGTAGATCACCTATTGTACAATTACCGAATTCGACATCACAAGAGAATGTGATTGCCGAGAGTCTTCCCTTAGGTCATCAAGCTGTTGCGGTTCATCTATTCATGTGTTAAATGAAGGTGAAAGCTCAACACAATATGCTACAGTCCTTTTTGGAAACTTGAATGCTTAGCAGATCATAGAATCTTTGAAAGAAGAGAATACCCGTCAGCTTAAGATGATTGAGAAGCTGAAAGATGAAAATGATCAAGAAAGCTTTGTGAGAGTTGGAACCTACAAAGAGAGCAAATGTTCAAGATCAAAGATGAAGCAGAAGAGTTCATGTTGGACTGAAGACAATGCCAATTTTAGGGGGAGTATTTTTAGAGCTCTTAGAAGATTAACATATGTCTTTTACTTTTTGTCATAATATAGGACTTGTTTTATAAATATATGTTCCTTGTTTCTTTTGATAGTATAAATAGGATACTTTATGTATTGTGTGAAAAAGAAAAAAGGGGGGGAGTGAACCACTGTAATTCACCCATACACTTTGTATCCACAGCTTTTGCTATCAATAAGATCTATGAACTTTTGAAGTAATTGCCTATGTTTTGATTTCTTAGTGTTTGAATTGATCATTGCATTACGATCGATCCATTTGAACCTGTCACAGCCACTGTCAATGATCCATTTGTTTCTTTGGTCTTTAGTGTTCCTACATATAAAGAGATGGTTAGTTACATTTGGAAACCCTAGCCTAGTTGGGCTTGCACTTGTCAAGGTGAATAGAAGATAATGCAACAGTAATAGATCCTATATGCAAGTTTTGAGATCATTTGCTGTTGTTGATGAAGCACTTTAGTCACATGGCCTTCATTAATCTTCCATACCATCTTTGGAAGACTAGGCTTGGACTTCAAATACTTCAAAAGTTTTGATGACTTTGGAAGTTTTGGAGACTGGACCTTCAAAAGCTTTTGAATCCAGTGCAGTAGACTTCAGTAGTTCGGTTCCGAGACTAAATTTTCTTCCGAAGTTAGTTTTCACTTATCTTCTTCTTCACTTTGGAGATTCGAAAGGAAGAGATTTTCCTTACGAAGCTATTTTCTTTTTCTCTTCTTCTTGAAGTTTTCTTCTTGGTCATGTGGATAGTACTTCTGTGATTGTAGATGCAAATCTTGGCAAAGTGAGAAGTACTACCACACATGATGCATTTTGTTGGCATGCATCTAAGAGTCTTCTTTTGAGTGGGAGGTTGAGCTTGATCATTTTCCATTTCCTTTTTAATCTTCTCAAATGATGCAGCAGCTTCTTAGGATGAGGCTTGCTCTTGAAACTGGAGGGTTCAAGCTGTGCAGCAGTGGTGCATTTTATCGGCCTTCTTCTCTTGACCAGGATTATTTGGACATAAACTAGGACTCCTGGTACTAGAGTCCATTGTTGAGTCTTCAGTCTTTACAACTCAAATCAAATCCGAAATGAAAACTTTGCTTTTTGCATGGAGATGAAGTGGCCTTGATCTCTTGGACTTTCCTTGGCTGCCCTGATCAGTTTTTCCTTGCAGACTTGGTCATCCTTGGTTCTTTCTTCTCTCCAAGAGAATAGTGTTCCTTCTTAGGATAACCATTGTCCGCACCTCAGGTTCATCCTTCACTATCTCCTCTTCATCTTCATCCTCTTCTTGAATGGGATCTATGGAGGGCAACTCATCTTCACAAGTTCCACACCTTGGAGATATTACAGATAAAAAATTGTGTGGACGAGCTACCTCACTTGAACCTAATCCTTGCATAAAAAATCTTTGCATGCATGGTTGAAGATATTATGTTCTTGAAGGTTTCCTCTTCAAGAACACATTTTTTTGCCTTAACTTTGCTGATCACAAGCTCAGCCAGGCATTCAATTAACTTGGTTATGAGATTTTTGATTTGAGTCCTATAGTTTGTGTGCTCATGCTTAAGCATTGAGATGGTTTTCTCTAAATCTTGTATTTTAAGTTTATAATATTCTTAACTTGTTTAAATCAGCTTTTAAAATGTTTAAGGACTCAAGGTCAGATCTCACTTCCAAGTTGTAAGACCTATCATGTTAACTTTAGCTATGCATTCATGGGTACAAAGATGTTCTAATACCTTGGCTTTTTCATGATCAATAATCAGTGCTTGGGTTAGAGAAGCATCTTCTTCCTGAAAGCTCCAGTCAAATCCTCCTTCTTCAACAGCAACAAGAGCATGTTGTTTTGGTTGGCTGGCTTCTCAGTTCTGGGAGCTGCATTAGTGTAGTTTGGTCTGGATTGGCCTGGCCACCATTTTGTCCTAGGTGCCTTGCACTCTCTATCAAAGTGTCCTATTTGATTACAGTTGTAACAGTTCACCTTGCTTTATCCAGGCCAAACTTTCCACTGGCCATATTGCTAGGAAACTTTCTTCCTGTCGCTCTTATAGAACTTCTTAACTCTATGAGTGAGGAGAGCCATATGATGAACTATCTCCATGTATCTAGATCATCTGCATGGATACAGTCCAAGCCTTCAAGAGTAAAGAAAGTTGCCAAAACTTTCATCAGCAGACACAAAGGCTTGAGTAGAGCTTGTCTCTTAGAATGGGCTTCATTGGATGTAGCTCTCCATTGGTGTCTTAGGGAAGGTGATGAAAGGAGCCTTTGTGAGTTTTTCAGTGAAGCATATGAGATGATGTTATGGTTCTCTGCTATCCTTTTCAACCACATGAAGGGCTGAATCAGCAGATTGTTGGAAGAGATGCTTGATGATTTCGCAAGTTCGTCTCTATCTGGTAGCCACTAAGGATACCATACAGCTCTGTTGATGGCCACATAGTAGTGAGTCCATTGTCTGGGAAGAGAGAACATGGACTTACTCAATATGTCTCGATCTCAAGCTGACACCCAACATCCATTAGAGTATCCATAATCTCAACATGCCTGAAATATTGTTGAGTCATGGTTTCACTTGTTTTGTAGTGAAGTTTTCAAACTGCTACTTCATAATGTCTATTTTGTTCTCCTTCGCTTCCTCATACCCCTCATACATGAGCTTTAGTGCATCCTAGAGCTGCTTAGTAGTCTTACACTTCTTGAAGCCTCTATATTTGAAGTTAGGAAGAGCAGTTTAAAGAGCGGTCATGGCTTTCTGATCCACATCTATTTTTTTTCTAGTCTTCTTCAAAGTAGTCAGCCATTTCCTTTGGTATCATCCCACCTCTAGTAGTGGGGAAGATGTGCTTGGGATGTGAGGTCTTCATCAATAGATCTCCATATCCTACTTTCTTGAGACTTGATGAACCCTTCCATACGTTGGCACCAAGTATCAAAGTCAATAGGAGTGATCAGTGGAGACTTTGTCATAGTATCGGTTTCCATATCAGCATTAGAAAGAGCTACCATTTGATTGATACGTGTTTTGTGAAACTAAAGTGATCCAAGATGGTAAATCTTACAATCAAGAGCCTGAAATGCTCTGATACAAATAGCAGGACCATTGAGGGTGGTCATGCAATAGTTTCACAAGGTGAAGAGAGTTGGAACACTTAGTAGATCAAATAAGGAACCGTTTGGTGATGAAACATGAACACAAGTATAAAGAACAAGAACAAAAACACTTGAAGATGGTTTTCAAGAATGGTATATTGCTCTCAAATTCTTACAAGAGCAAGAACACTTGAAAATGTGTTGTGAATTGATTTGGGACAAACATTCAATCTGTGACTTTTGGGTTTCGCATGTCATTGTGAAAAACTAAGTTGTCTTTGTGCGAACTAAACGAAAGTTCACTGATCTGAGTGATACTGTCTAGTCATGCTGTCCGCGTGCACTGAATATTTTGGCCGGATCATGTGACTCTATAGTTTCGTAGCCCTTATGAAACTATACTTTCATACCTTTTGCGTAACTATATTTTTCTCAATAAGAAACTGGTTGCGAAAGTAATTGCAATTTTTATTTTTTTACTTGTATTTTTTAAAATTTTAATTTCTCCTTTTTATTTAAACAATTATTAAGTCTTTAATAATACAGTTGAACAAACAAACTTCCAGTTTCACCTATAGATCCTATGGGAAAGCTTAAAATTGATTTGAGATCAAACATGGTGGCATATCTAAACGATAGAGCTAAAGACCACTGGTTTTCAAGACGCTATCTCCTGGTTGAAAAGGTCTTACATTCACTACGCAATCTCTCTCTCTCCTGTTAGATGAAAGACATATTAGACACTTTTGGAGAACAGCTAATTGTGATTCCGAAGAAAAGATCATTAGAGCGTCCTGTTCAAGGGGAGCTAATTGAGATGGTGGCTAAGGCTTTGAGGCTGGAAGGTGATATGGGTGAGGTTGTAGAGATGTCGGATTCTGAAGTTATTGCATCATTCAAAGCAATTGGATATCAAGGAACCAATATCAAGAAAAGAAAGGAGAGAAGACGTATCTATCAAAGGAATGGAGATTCATTGCGTGTGTTTTCATCAGTTGCTTTGATCATAGAAAGGGTGGATATGAGTGGGCTGAATCTAAAGTGGTCCATAGACATGATCATATTCTATAGAGGAGAAAAGGCAAACATTGCCCAGACATTCATGACTATCTACTGGAGAACCTCATGGCTCTAAAGAAGGATAAGTGGCTTTTATACCCAAGATTCATCTGCATCATTCTCAATTATTTGAAGCCAAACATACCGAAACTTAGAGATGAGCTGAAGTTGACCCCTATGAACTCGAGAATATTTGCTGATTGTGCTGTCGCCAGGCATGATGTTTCTCGAAAAATTACATACTTGCTGGAGAATATGAACACTGAGGATAGATGGAATTACATCAAGACCCTGATCCCTTTAGAGGAACTAAGAGTAGCAGCAAGTGGAGGAATTGTAGAGGAGAGGAAGAAAAGAAAGAAATATAGATAAGAGACTAAGATGACGTTTGAGGAGCAACTGGATGAAATAAAGGAAGAGATGAGGTAGAAAAGGAAGAAAAAGAGTGGAGAGAAATCATCTTCCCAAGTTAGAGCTGATTCTCCTGCATGGAAAAGGAGAAGTAAAAGTAAACAACTAGTAATTCTATAGACTGGGCCTGTAGGAGAAGCTAGAAGACAAAGAAGGGACCTCAGGTCAGAACTTGATGAGGATGTAATGAGGAATGTTAACACATCTTTATCAAAGAGCTAAGCATGATCAATACTAAACTGATAAACTCCAAAGAGAGAGAGAGAGGCAGAGGGAAAAGGGAGATGGATGAAATGAAGAAGATGATGCTAAACCAACAAGATTTGATTAAAAGATTGCTGGAAGAAGTAAGCGAGTTGAGAAAGGGCTGGGGTTGCTAATGTACCAACTGATCAGGAAATTCAGGATATGACTGACACATCTCAGTATACATTCATTCATAATTCATTTGAAGCTGGAGATAGTGGTGTTGGTGGATCTAGAGCTGGTGGAGGTGATATTGGTGTTGAAATTGTTCAAGCTAAGAAAAATAGTAGAGATGGTGATGTGGGAGGAAGCGGTGTTGTAGGAAGTGGTCAAGGAGATGTTGGAGGAAATGCTGATGAGGTGATAGAGGATGGATTTATAGATTTGGGGCTGAATATAGATACTGATCTTACTGGAAATGAAGTGATCATGGAGGAAAAAGCAGGAGGTGAAAAGAGAAATGAAGTGCTCGAGTTAATAGATGAAGAGGAGGAGGTTGAAAAACAACTTATGGACTATGATTCTAAGACAGAATTCTATGAAATGGAAGAGAGACCAATAACATACGTGGCTCAGAGGATTTTAGCTGAAGGAAACATCGTATAGATGGATAAATAGGATTGGTTCACAATGGTGGAAGTGCCAAAAAAGCTAACCCCACTCTTTCAAAACATCAGAGAACCTAACAGGAAAGAATCTGATAAGAAGATCATGAGTTGGAAGTACAATCCTAGTCTGAAGATATTTATGATAAAGAGGCATGGGGGGAATCTCATATCTGTACAAGAGGAAGGTGTTTAAGACTCTTCCTAGGTGGGATTTGAGAAGGCTAGCAGAGTTCCCCCTACTAGATTCTGGTTTAAACGAGCACGTCACATTGCTAGAACATGAGACTCGCCACGACTTTCAGAACAATTTTTCTTCTATAGGATACAATAAGACATAGAGGAGGAGGTCAAAGAAAGATTTAGATTAGGAAATAAAAAAGGGGAAGATAGTGCTGAAGCTGAAGCCTGGAAAGACCATCAATCGGGTGAGGGTACCGGATCAGCAACCGTCAAGACTGCAGAAGTTTGAGAAATGGTTCTCGGATAACCAATCTAGTGAGGCAATAGTGCGGGTAAAGGATGGAAATGAAATATGGTTGTTAGATCCAATGGTGGTATTCTCAACTCACGATCAGATTAAGTATGGTGCAGGAGAAGAGACCAAGGCAGAGGCTAGTTTGTTTGAGAGAGTGGCCAACAAAGCTAGGGGAGTCAGATCGGAGATCAAGCAGCTCAAAAAGCATGTGTAGGAACATGAAGATCGGGAAGTAGAAATGAGGGACTTGGCAAGGATGTTGGAGATAGCATCGGCAAGAGCTAACCCAGAAGACCTGGCAAGTGAATACCCCCCGAGGGGAGTATTGATGATCAAGTATTGGGGGGATATTCACCTTTCCATTACTTATAGCTTAGTTATTATTATAATAGGATCTAGTTTTCTTTTTTGTTTTTGTTTTGTGTATTCTATGGCATGCAAAACTGTAGTTTCGTTCAGTAGCTTCACATGGTCATAGAGCATGACAGTTTCGCACCATGCGAAACTGTATGCAAAAGTAGGTTCTTTGTAAATATGTTTGTTTGTTGATCATTTTGGGGAACTCTTGGAACATTAATGAAATACTACAGATTTGAGTTCATTGGGTATTGCTAGGAGCTTATTATTGTTATCTTTCAGCATTGTTCTTTGTCATCTTACCAAAAACATATTTCAAATGGGTTTTGCTTGATTGTGTTTATTCTTGAATCAATACTTGGTCCCCATGTTATTGGAAATAGTGATAACTTGAGAATCCTGGTGTTAAATATTTATCAAAATCACATTTATACGATCATTTGGACCAACAATGATGACAAAATGACTTACATACACGTAACTTTATCAGGTACATATACCTAATTCTTAGTTGTGCACTTGGTAACACGTACTTACATATACATAACCCCTACATATACGTAACTCTTTGCTGTATACTTTCTAACACGTACTAACATATATATAATCTTTAGTTTTCATGGTTTTCATTTATAACAAGGTTTTCATGGGATCTCTCCCATGTATGTGTATGTGTATGTATATATATATATATATATATATATATATATATATATATATATATATATATATATATATATATATATTTAAAGCAAAGGTATGAAATGATCATTTGGTTAAGTGAGTTTCTTCTTATAGAGGAGACCCAAAAATTGGCATGCTAATAAACCTGTTTTCGGTTTCCTCCTGGTAGGGTTGGTGCTAGTTACACTAACAATGGATGACTGAAATTCCAACTAAGGTATGGTTTATATTTATGCTATGAAGTGGCATGCCAAAAAACCTGTTTCAGCGACCATTCAAAAAATGTAATTTATTCTCTTGATGTCTTCGTGCTTATGTTTATTAGATGGGGGTTATGGATAAACAAGACTGTTTTGTTTGATTAGAAGTTAAGAAATGCACAATCTAAGTTAACAACTTACTTAAAAACATAAATACTTTGAGTAATAATAAGCACACAAGTTGTTATTTCAAAGTATTCATTTGAATAATCAGAACTGTGTACAAAGAGTAATATTCAGCAAATACGCAAGTGGCTTAACAATGCTTGCCTTTACTATACAAGTGCGATGACTTTATACTATGAAATCTAAACAATAAAAATAAACTATTCTATGTTTAGAATGTAGAGCAAGATAGACAATCTACACATCAAACTTATGTAGCTTCAATAGTGTGTTGTCTCCAAAAGGCATAACACAACAACCGCTAGTACAGACAGTCTTGTCTTGTGTAACAGTTGATCAACAGCTCATGGAGTTTAGTTGTGATTAGCAGTTGTCGATGAATAGGTCATTAGTTAAGTGCTGATTGATAGTTGTTCTGCATATGCTGATCGGTAGTCATTCAACATATGTGATTCGACAGTTGATTCAGCACTTCGTAGAAACCGGCTGTCGGCAGCCAGTGCTGAATTCTTGAGTTTTGGTAGCTTCATCCTCTTCATAGATCAACAAATTCCACCTAGTATCATGCTACCAAAACTCTATCTTTATCCCTCTAGCATCGTAATTAGTAATAATTCATACATGTATCCTCTTCTATCTCTTGAGGGGTTTTCTAGGGGTAGATTGACCAAGTTTTTCATGATGTGCCAAGATAACCTAAAAAGATCATATTCTTTGACTTAATTTTTGCCGGCACTAGCGTGAGTCAGATAGAAAGTGTTGGTAGAGGAATTGTAGCTCCAATGTGTAATTGGGTAATGAATGGTCAAACGAGTCGCATGCAGGACATCTTCATCTTTGAGTTCTCTTAGTTCAACCTTATCGTCAAACTTTATCTTCAGAATGACAGCCATGGATTTGTACTTGTCTGACATGCCTTCATATTCTGAGATTAAAGTAAACATCTTCTTTATGTCTTCAAGGATGAGATACAGAAGTTCTAGCTCAGATGGAAATAAAGACTTTGACTTGTTCTTTCTTTCAATGAATAATCTTTCAGCTTTAAGTCATACCCCTATTTCATAATGGTTGCATCATCACCTTCTGAGTCTTCCTCATCATCACCTTTTCCATTTCCCTTAGAATCATTGGTTGAATTCCTTAGTCTAGATATAGTTAAGTCAACTATCTCAACCCTGTTTAAACAAACTAGTTGCTTCCTTGAGTAAGCTACTCTTCCAACTATTGATCTGGTTATGCAGTAGGTATTTTTCTTCTAATCATATTCTCACTCCTCTATTGGTTAATAAGTTGACAGTGGAGTTTCTAGGATCTCTTTTCCAGCATCAACTTTGACTAAAGACAATTTTTTTTTGTACCACTTTGGACTAATCATTCTTACATTTAAAGATACTAAAGTACTAAAAAATTTGCTATAGAATATCAAGGGGCACATCAAGTACTTCATGTTCTTGATCATAGTACATGATCTCTCTATTTTCCCTCTTGATAACAAACTTTTTCATGTGAGAGATGTACCCAGTAGCCAAGACCTTTGTTGCTTTGATTATCTGAAAGTTATCTTAGAGGCTGATGCAAACAGAAGAGCTCTCAGCATGAATTCTCAAGCACAAAGAAAGTTACTTCGGAAGATTTGACAACAACACTAAGAAATATTCAAAGTGTCAAACCTTCCGAAGCCAAAGACCATTTTTTCCAAAGCCAAAGACCATTTCTTCCGAAGCCAATGATGAAGTCTTCTGAAGCTTCAAGACAAAGTCTTCCGAAGCAAAAAGACTGATTTCTTCCAAAGATTGAGAAGACTTGCTTTCTCTGACATGGTTTTGACAAAAGCTAAAAAACTTTTTGCTGCCATCTCTGAAGACTCAGCAACTTATATAAGCTGGTGATATCTCCATACTTTTGTTAATTGTAGATTAAGGTCTTAGAGTCTTTAACTTTCTACTTTGTACTTTTATCCTTTTTGTTGTAGACAAGTATGTGAGCTATGGCATGTCATAGTCTAGTCAAAAGGTAATCTGCCTTTTGACTTAAAATGATCTTTTTGTCTTGATTAGTATTCTAGCTGGCCTTTAATGTATGGCTAGCTGTATAATGTAGTATAAAGTATGTCAGGTACCAGTCCTTAGGACTAAGCCTTGCAACAATTGAAAAACATTTGAGAGCAATATACATCAATTTTGAAAACCACTCTCTTTGTTCTACTTGTGTTCTTTACTTTTGTTCTTTTTTTCATTTGTCGGCTTCCTATTTGATCTTATTTTTGTTCTCTCCAACCTTGTGAAACTATTCTATTACCCTTAACCGGTCCTGTAATTGGTATCAGAGCTTTTTAGGCTATTGATTGTAAGCTCTCACCATCTTAAATCTCATTAGTTTCATAAAACACTTACCAGCTCAAATGGATGCTCTAACTAAGGTTGACATGGAAACCAATACCATGAACAAATCTCCGCTGATCACTCCTCATGACTTTGATACTTGGTTCCAAAGAATGGAAGGCTTCATCAAGTCTCAAGATAGTAGGATGTGGAGATCTGTTGTCTCAGGACCTCATGTTCCAAGCACTACTTCAGCTACTACTGGTGGTGGGATGATTCCAAAGGAAGTGGTTGACTAATCTGAGGAAGACCGAAAGAAGATTGATGTAGATCAGAAGGCCATGACCGCTCTCCAAACTGCTCTTCCTAATTCTATCTATAGAGGCTTCAAGAAGTGCAAGACTGCAAAGCAACTCTAGGATGCCTTGAAGCTGATGTATGAAGGGTCTGCTGAAGCCAAAGAAAACAAGAAGGACATTATGAAGTAGCAGTTTGAGAATTTCACCTTTAAGACAGGTGAAACCATGACTCAATAGTATGTTAGCTATGTTGAGATCGTTGACTCTTGTGGATACTGGAGTAAAACTTGAGAATAGGGACATTATGAAAAACTTCATGTTCTCTCTTCTAGAGAATGGACACACTACTATGTGGCCATTAAGAGAACTAAAAACCTCTCCACCCTTACCCTCACTAAGATATATGGTATCTTGAGCGGTTACCAGATGAATATGAACATGCAAAATCTATCTCACAGCCCATCCAGTACCACAAAGAGTTTTGCCCTCCATGTGGTTTAAAGGGATAGCAGAGAACCTCACCATTATCTCCTTTGCTACCTTGACCACTCACAAAAGTGCCCTTTCATCACCTTCCCAGAGATACCAAGGGAGAGCAACATCCAAGGAAGCCCATTCTAAGAGACAAGCTCATCTTAAGCCTTTGTGTCTTTTGATGAAAGTTGTGGCTTGAAGACTTGGAGTGTATTCATCCAGATGACCTAGAGAATATGGAGATAGTTCAGCAAATGGACCTATTAACTCACAAAGGCAGAAAGTTCTACAAGAGGATCGGGAGAAAGTTTCCTAGCAATGTATCCAGTGGAAAGTTTGGGCTGGATAAAAGCAAAGTCATGTGTTACAACTGTAACCAAATGGATCATTTTGCTAGGTAGTGTAAGGCACCAAAGGCAAATGGTGGTCATACACAACCCAGGCCAAACTATACTAAGGGAGCTCCAAAGATTGAGAAGCCCAAGTAGCAAGATGTAGTTGTTGCGCAAGAAGGAGGCTTTGACTAGAGCTTCCAGGTTGAAGATGTCCCTCCTAACCATACCTTGATGGCTGATCATGATGGAACCAAGGTCTTAGAACATCTTTGTACACGTGAGTGCATTGCTAAAGTAAACATGTACAGGTCGTATAACTTGGAAGTAAGATCTAACCTTGAGTTTTTTGAATATTTTAAAAGCTGATTTCAAAAGAGCAGAAAATGACTATAAACTTAAAATAGAAGATTTAGAGAAAACAATTTCTACTCTTAAGTACAAGCACACAAATTACTAGACTCAACTCAAAGATCTCATTACCAAGTTAACTGAATAGCAGACTGAGCTTGTGATCAGTAAAGCCAGGGCAGAAAAGTTTTTTATGAAGAGGAAACCTTAAAGAACATTATACCCTTATCCTTGCATGCAAAAGTGTAATTAGTATAGGTAGGAACTTGGATCAAGTGAGATAGCTCCTCCACACACATTACTATTTGTATGATCTCCAAGGTGTGGACCAAGTAAAGATGAGCTGACCCTCATAGATCCTATCCAAGAAGAGGATGAAGATGAAGAGGAGGTTTATCCTAAGAAGGGTCACTATTCTCCTGGAGAGAAGAAAGAGACAAGGATGGCCAAGTCTGCTCGGAAGAATTTGATTAGGGAAGGAAAAAGAAAATCAAAGAAAGCTTAAGAGATCAAACCCACCTTCAACCTCAAGCAGGAACAAGTCTTTATCTCTGCTGGGTTTGAAGCGCTGATGACTGAAGAATCAACTATGGACTCTAGTACTAGGAGTCCTAGTTTAAGTTCAAACCATCCTTGTCAAAGGAAAAAGGTTGATCAAATATGCACCACTACTGCATAGCCTGAACCATCCAGCTCCAAAAGCAAGCTTAACCTTCATAAGCCTGCTGCATCATCTAAGAAGATGAAGAAGGAATTAGAAAGAGATCAAGCTTAGACTTCTCAAAAGAAGACTCTTAGAAGTATGCCTATTGAATGTATCATATGTGGTGGCACTACATACTTTGCTAAAGATTGCATCTACAATCCCAAGAGTACCATCAACATGACCAAGAAGAAAAATTCTGAGAAGAAGAAGAAGATAGCTTCGAAAGGAAAATCACTTTCCTTTGGAAGCTCCAAGGTGAACAATAAGAAGATAGGTGGAAAATTTCCTTTAGAAGAAAATTCGGTCTCAAAAAAAAGAATGATTCCAAAGCACTAAAGTCTGCTACACTGGATGCAAAAACTTCTGAAGGTTCAGTCTCCAAAATTTCCAAAGTCATCAAAACTTTTGAACTGTTGAAGGCTAAGTCTAATCTTCCAAAGATGGCATGGTAGATGAAGGACGGTCATGAGACTGAACTTTCTTCCTCAACAATTGCAAATGATCCTCAAAGCTTGCATATAGGATCAATAACTGTTAATCTATCTTTAGTTCAGCTTGATGAGCCCAAGATAAGCAAGGCTTGGGTTTCCAAATGTAACTAACCATCTTTTTTTGTGTAGGAATATATAAAGACCAAGGGAAATGTATGGATCATTGACAGTGGCAACTTGTTGGACTCTACAAGTGTATAAAAAGAATAATGTTTGCCATAATCAAACATAATTTGTTCTAACATTCAAACAATAATTAACTAACACATTAGCATCATTAACATTCATAGCATACATTATTTATTGTTTAAATTTCTTTCTTACATTTGTAGATAAAAGAAATTTTTGCATGTGTTCACATCGGATAGGAACTACCCACAGCGGATGAACAAGTGTAAGCAGGGGATGAAAAACAAGGTCAAAGTGTCTAAAGTGGATGACCATCACACACATAGCGGATGACCAAGTCCACAGCTGATGAGCAGTCCACAATGGATGAAAATTCCACAGTGGACATCATCAATAAAACACACAAGTGTTCACAGCGGACAACATCCAAGACACAGCGGATAGCTTATTCAACATCCACAACGGACAACTTATCATTCACAACAGACAATCAATCATCCACAGCGGATGACTTATAGACTTAGGATTATATGTAATTTTGTTTTACATAAGGGTATTTTTTGCGTACATAGGTCTTTGTATAGGTTATAAATAGCAGTATACCCTAATCCTTTATAAGCTTTTGAACACTTAATTAAACATGCAGTTTATTATCATTGAACATTCAAGCATACAAACACATAATCATACACACACACATAGATATCATATCAAAATCATGGGTTCCGCACTGTGATTAGTGAGTACTTATTATATAACAACTTGTTGTTATATTTGAGAGATTAAAATTGATCCTTGGGGGAATTCATTGTTTTCTTCTTGTTATTCTAAGTTCAAAACCCATAAATTTTGAATTCCATTAGGTGGTATACAACCTTGGCTCAAATCAATCACTGATTTTAGATCCTCTCAATCAATACAATGACATCTATGGTTCATTAGCTTCATAACATTAATTTTCGAGCTGAAAATCATCACAAAAACTTCTTCTACTCCAAAAATTCAACAAATGTTTAAAACATGATCCATACACTGTGTAGAAGTTTTTGTGTTGTTGAAGCTCTAAATAGCATTCATACACTGTTTTTCTAAACAGTGTATTCTCAAAACTTCAAAACCTCTTCGGTTCAAAGGTATTTGATAGAAGAATAATCGATTACTGTTTTATCAAGTTTTCTTCGAACATATTGTTGTCAAACATTTTGAATCATTTTAAGTGTTTAAAATCATCATATTCAAGTATTTTCGTACTTGAATCAGGTTTGTGTTCTTCAATCAACAAACCGATTGTTGGTTTCTATGAAGAACATTTTAGCCCCAAACGAACCATAGGATAAACCCTAGTGTTCATTCATACACAACCTTCATAATCTACGGTGATTGTGCTGGTTTCTGCATCAAAACAAAGAAGAAATACATTTTTCTTTTGAATTTTCAAAAAAGTAACTTTTGATCAAAAAAGTTAACTTTTAAAAACATATTATTTGTTTTTAGGGTTTGGACTCTTTGACTGACACCATTAAAAGTTATTGAGTGATTTACATTTCTTATACAAAATATTCCTTTATTGTACTGTGAATTGATAGTGACTTAACCTTGGATATTAATTAATTCATTTCAAATTAATTAATTTACTTTATCCGGAAAGATTAAAAGTGACAAAAAAAATTATAAACATATCCTAGTGACCATAGGATAAAATAAATTTAGCACCGAGCTAAATTAACAAAAAAATTTGACTTAAACCGTTAAGTTCAAAATTTAACAATCATGTCGGATGATATTTCAGGTTCAAATAGTGGTCTCAAATCACCCATAACCAAGGATTTTTTTCCAAGACCCGGACCTATGGACATCCATAACCGAGGAACCATACACACCTGTGACTCTTGGTCCAGATTACAACATTAAAAAACCAGTGAGTTTGAATAGTGTAGCTAGTGATGACCTCAAAAAGGTCAAAACAGATATTAAGGCTTACAACATTCTGGCAATGACCTTGTCATTTAAGATACTGACTAGAGTTGAGAATTTTAAAACAGCACTTGAACTGTGGAAGGTGCTTCACACCATGTGTGAAGGAAGTGAGTAGATAAGGGAAATCAAGAAAGAATAGTAGAATATCTTAATCCCTTGTAAGCTTTTAAACAATCAATAAAACAAACAGTTTATTAACATTCAAGCATTCAGCATACAAACACACAATCATACACTCACAAAGATATCATATCATTAATCATGGATTTCTGCACTATGATTAATGAGTATTGATTATATTTTCGAGATTGAAATCGATCCTTGGGGGAATTCATTATTTTGTTCTTGTTGTTCTAAGTTCAAAACCCATAAATTTTGAATTCCATCACTATTCCAGGCACATGACAGGCAATGACATTTTGTTTCAAGACTTTGAGAAAATTGATATAGGGCCAGTTGCTTTTGGAGAAGAGTCAGGTGGTTACATCTTTGGTAGGGGCATGGTCACAAATGGTAAGATCAGTATTAATATGGTAAACTTTGTCAAAGAGCTTGAGCAAAATCTTTTGAGTGTATCTCAATTTTGTGACTAGAGACATAACATGTTCTTTACTGAATATGAGTGCATTATTCTCAAGTTTGGGATGGTCATTCCTCAAGAGCATATCCTGCTTAGAGCGCTCAGGAAAGGAAACATGTACAAGTTGGATTTGCAAGAAACCTCCCCTTCTAGAGATGTTTCCTACTTTCTGTCTAAAGCCCCTGGCATAAAAGAATATGTCATGTAAAATTTAAGAACATGAATAAATTAATTAAAAATGATTTGGTAACTGGAATTCCAAAAAAGAGTTTACAATTGATGACCATTATGTTGCATGTTTGAAAGGAAGGCAAGACAAAGTGCACACAAGCCAAAGAAGATGAACTCCATCACTACTCCTCTTAACTTATTAAAGTTAGATATCTTTGGCCCCACAAGTGGTAATGAGTCTAGGAAGAACTATATATTGCCTAGTGATCCCAGATGACTTCATGGTAAGATTCCTTACAAACTGTGGCACAAAAAGAGACCATACAGTAGTTTCCTCCGGTCATTTCGATGTCCATGCACCATGTTGAATACAAAAGATCATATAGTTAAATTTGCTGAGAAATTAGATGATGGACACTTTATTGGATAATCTTCTCAAGCTATGGCTTATTTAGTATACAATCCTAGAACTAGAGTAGTTGAGGAGTCAACCAATCTGACCTTCAATGAACACACTTCCAGTGTGAAAGGTTCTGGCCATGATTGGCTATTTGATCTTGATTTAGTTACCAATTGTTTTAACAAATCTTGTGAAGATGTTTCAAGATCTACGGGTAATACATCAACAAGAGATCATGATCTAAGATTTGAACTGAGAAGACCAAATGATAGAATTCCTTCAGCTCCAGTGGTAACAAACCTTACAAGTAGAAATCCTATCAGCGTAACCATGACATACAATTTAGCTGATACATCTGAAGTGCCTAAAATTTTAGCTATATGGAACAACACTCAAACGAAAGGATTTCTAATATAGGTGGAGATGGAGATGGTGAAAGTGATCAACAATTTCATGATGCTGATAACCTCTCAACTAAAGACAACATCAATGATGTCACACACTCATTAGATCAAGTTTCTCTTGATATGTGTGCTGATGTGGTGGGTGATAATCAATCACCAGATCTAAATTTCACTAATATAGATCAGTCAAACCAACTTGTTATGATTCCTAAACTGAGAATCCATAAGTCCCATCCTACTACAAACATCATTGGAGATGTTGAGACTAGGGGTGAGAACAAGAGGACAAACCTATGATACAAATGTTTATCTTCAATCTTTCTTCTTGTCCCAGATTAGGCCAAAGAAAGTTGATGAAGCTTTGAACGATGAAAGCTGGTTTGAAGAAATACAGGAGGAGCTGTTCCAATTCAAAAGACATAAGGTTTAGAACCTATGTCCTCTTTCTAATGGGATGACTATAATAGGTACCAAGTGGGTTTTTAGAAACAAGAGGACTTGTCATCAAGAACAAGGCCAGACTAGTTGTTCAAGGGTACACTCAAGAAGAAAGGATTGACTACACAGATGTTTTTGATCCTGTAGCAAGACATGAAGATGTTAGGATATTCCTTGCTTTTGTTGAATCTAAGGATTTCAAGGTCTACAAATATGATGTCAAGTGTGCATTTTTATATGGAGTGATAGATGAGGAAGTGTATGTCAAACAACCACCTGTTTTGCAGACGCAGGTCATCTTGATTATGTTTGGAAGCTTGACAAAGCTCTTCATGGACTGCATCAAGCTCCAAGGATGTGGTATGAGACACTGTCAAAGTACCTAGTTCAACATGGTTACAGGAGAGGTACTATTGACAACACACTCTTCATCAAAGGAACAAGGAATAACTTGATGCTAGTTCAAGTTTATTTAGATGACATCATATTTGGATCGACTAATCAAAAGCTGGGCAAAGAGTTTGAGAAGCTGATGAATAATAGATTTGAAATAAGTGCCATAGGGGAACTCAATTTCTTTCTAGGAATTCAAGTGAAGTAGGTTGACAATGGCACCTTCATAAACCAGCCAAAGTATGTGCAAGACATACTAACCAGATTTCATGTGACAAAGTGTAATATTGGTAAGACTCCTATTGGCAAAAACCACTCCCTAGGACCTAATCTTGAGGGGGGAGTGTGTTGATGAACATCTTTACAGGGCTATGATTGGGTCTCTAATGTACCACACAGCCAGTAGGCATGATATCATGCTTGCCACATGCTTATGTGCAAGATATCAAGCCAACCCCAATATGTCACACCCTAGTACTTTGGTATCATAAGAATTTTGACTTTAATCTTTATGCATATATTGATAGTGTAAGGATCTATCTGAAGATTATGAGGCTGATGCAACCAAAGATCTTCCAACATGCACTAAGAAACAAGGATGAACTTGCTTCGGAAGCTTTACACTCTCTAAAAAAACTCTTAAGTGTAAAGTCTTCCGAAGCAAAAAGTTCAGACGAAATTACTTCGGAAGCTTTACACTTAACAAGAAAAATATTCCAAGTGTAAAAACTTTTGAAGCCAGAGGCCAAGTTCTTCCGAAGCCAAAGATGAAGTCTTCTAAAGCTATAAAGACAAAGTCTTCCGAAACCATTTTGCTGTGAAGACTGATTTCTTCGGAAGATAGAGAAAAGATGCTTTCTCTAATCAACTTTTGATAAAGCTGACCAACTTTCTTCTACAACTCTGATAACTCACCAACTTGTATGAGTTGGTGAAACTTCCATTCTTTAGTGAATAGTAGATAAAGTCTTTGTTTGTAATTTTCTTCTTTTGTTCCTTTAGACTTTTTGTACTAGGAAAAGTCAGTGAGCTATGGCATGTCATAGTCACTAGTCAAAAGGAAATCTGCCTTTTGACTCTAGATTGATCTTGTTGTCTAGATTAGTCTATTCCAACTGTCCTTCCAAGTATTGACGGTTATAGGTTGTAGTATAAAAGAGTCTCAGGTCCTTGTATTTTAATTATGCTTTGAACACTTGTAATAGAACTTGAGATCAATATACAACATCTTTGAAAACTAATACTTGTGTTATTGTTCTAAGTTCTGTCTTATTGTTACTTGGGTTCCTTGTATCTTAAAAGTTTCATGTTCCTCATTTGAACTGTTAAGTGATCTAAGATCACTCCTCTTGTGAAACTAATTGTTGTTAACACCCTAACCGGTCCTGCAATTGGTATCAGAGCATTCCAGGCTCTTGATTGTAAGAGCTTACCATCTTAAATCCTCTTAGTTTCACACTTCACTTAACTTTTCAAATGGTAGCTATTTCAATAGCTGATATGGAAACTGGAACTATGACAAAGTCCCCACTGATCACTCTTGAGGATTTTGATACTTGGTGCCAAAGAATGGAAGGCTTCATCAAGTTTCAAGATTCTAGGATGTGGGAGTCTGTTGTCAATGGACCTTATGTAACATGCACCACTTCAGCTGCTGGTGGTGGTATGATGAAATCAGGTTAAACTCATGATAAACATGAACATATTCAACATGAATAAAAGGTTGATTCCCCCAAGGATGTTTTCAATATCTCTCAAACTTCAACACACTAGAATCATGGTATGGAAACCCATGATAATAGAGTATGAAATTAGTGTGTGTGTGTGTGTCTTTGTGTGTGTGTGGTGTGTGTGAAAAGGTACAATCAAAATAAACTGCTTGATTGTATTGAATTCGTTCAAAAGCTTACAAAGGATTATGGTAGAATGCTATTTATAGACTATATACATAGCTATATACAATTACTGAACTACCCTTATGTAAACGAATATTACATAAACAATCCTAATTCTATAAGTTGTCCGCTGTGGATGATTAGCTGTCCACTGTGGATGTTAAGTTATCTCCTATGGATGTCAGATAGCATGTCCGCTGTGCCCTAGATGTTATCTGCTGTGAACACTTATGTGTTTGCTTGTATGTTGTCCACTGTGAAATGTTCATCCGCAGTGGATGAACAACCGCTGTGAACACATATGTGTGTTTGCTTTGTATGTTGTCTACTGTGGAAATGTTCATCAGCTGTGGAATTAGGCATCCACTGTGTGTGTTGTTCATCCGCTGTGGGCACTTGGACTTGATCTTCATCCGTTGCATCTTCTTGTACATCCGTTATGGGCAGTTATTCATCCACCGCCGACACTTGGTCAAAATTTCTTTATCTACAATTCTAAAAAAGAAATTTAAACAAATATTAGTGTTTGCTTTGAATGATAATGATGCTGATGTGTTAGTAAATGATTGTTTGAATGTTAGAACACATTTAGTTTGATATATGTCTGATATGCATTAATTCTTAATGCACTTGTTGAGTTCAACAATACTCCCCCTAAGTATGATGTTGCCAACTCTTTATGTCTTCTTGTTACTGTTTTGTTTGTTAGAAACAATGTGTGTGTGTTGGATATGAAAGATTGTACTGATTGTGTGTTATCTCATAAACTATTTGATTCAATGATTGTATGTTATTGAAATGGTTTGTTTGTTCACAGCGGATGAACATTTGTTCATGCGCTGTGGACACTTGGATGTGATGTGTGAATGTTTACAGCGTATGATTACCTGTGTGCATACGCTGTATACACTTGCACTGTTTCTACAACGGATGACTTATGTTAGTCAAACGTTGTGGAATGGCACTATATTCACAGCGGAAGCCTTACCAACATCATGCGCTGTGAACACTTGTATGTTCACAAGTGCATAGAGGATGTTTGTTTGTTTTATCCGCGATATACACTTGGTGTATTTTGCATGTTATGATGGTTACTGTAGCTACAGCGGATGTATGTTTGTGTGTCCGCTGTGACAATAGTTTTTAAAAAATTTCAGATTTTTGTTTGTTTTGAACTAATGTCTTCCGAAGCATATGTTTGATAAAACTTTCAACCAAAAGAACATTTACTTGATGAAACTTGTTTCAATCAAAATGTTTGTTTAAATCTTTGATTTAAAATGTATGTTAAAATATTGAATTTTAACATATTCAACATATGGATGATAAGATATCACTCACAAGTAATATTGTACAATAAAATAAACAAATGTATGTTCAATTTCTCCCCCTAAATTTTTGCATAGTTATAAAAATCTTTTACAAAATGACAAAAATTTGTATGTATTTGAGTGGAAATTATCAAAGTCCAATTGATTGCTTGCTTGATAAAAGTTAGAAAGATAATGCCTTATCTAACTAATAAATGAATGATTTTCATGTTTGAACATGAATCGTTTGCACATACCATGAGATCATACTAGTCTATATTTCTCACTGAGTTGTTTGTATGGCTTTGAGAATAGACATAGACAAGTACAATGTTGATTGCAGATATTGTGATCCACTTAAACTCAAGCATGGTATTAATGATTGATTGAAACAATGAGTGATTATCATGTTTTGAGTTGATTGACATGAGTTGTATGTATCCCACATCTGACTGTATGATTGGTACAACCCTCTTCAAGATATGCTAGAAAGCACTTTCAATACTTAAAACCTAACTACTTAGGAGTATAAATGCTCAATTTGATCCATGTTGTTTGATCCTAATTGGGATTCTTTTTAACTTCACTTTGGAAGGAGATCCTCTTTGGGATTCTTTTGATTCATTCACAAGGAATGTAGTCTAAAGACTTTATTTATTTTTTATCCAAACTGGATGTGTTCCTCTTTGGGAATCTTTTTGGATCACGATGTAGGTCATTCAGGTCTGTGCTTAGCACAACAAAGAACGCTTAGCTGTACTCCAGGTCGATGATTATCATAACAGAGGAGACATTTGTATGATTGAGCAATTTATAAACTGTTTCACTTGGTGTATTGTAGTTACTTTAAAAGCAACCTATATTGGATAGATTAATACTCACCATAAACCAAGATGTGTTGTTGACCACACAATCATGAGAATTTAGTTCTTCACTGGTGTATGTGATGTTAGGTGTCCCATGCTAAGCCTATCCACATATCAAACAAAGTAGTGTCAGTCTTTATTAATGGAAAAAGACTCAAGTGAAGAATAAAGCTAGTTTACTATCATTTCTGATGAGATGTATGTGTGATTCAATTTTAATAATGAATGATTTTCATGATTTCTTGATTTTGAAAAAGGTAAGTTTGGTGTTAATCTTAGACTTTGACAAAATCAAGCATGTTTGATTTTAATGTTTTGAAAAACATTAATTTGTTGATTCATAGTTGATCATACCAAGTGGCTGAACCAAAAATTCAAATCTTGTTGAGTCAAATGGTTTTGTAAAGAGGTCAGCCAATTGATTATCAGTATGGACCTTGATCAACTTAATCAGACCCTTTTCTTAGTAATCTCTTAGAAAATGATATCTGATCTCTATGTGTTTGGTTTTTGAATGTTGAATAGGATTGTCAGTGATAAACATGGCTGCAGAATTGTCAATGTGTATGGGTGTTTTAAGGAAATTAAAGCCATTGTCAAGAATTTGGTTTTGAATCCATAACACTTGAGAACAGCATGCAGAAGCAGCTATGTATTCTGCTTCGGCTGTTGACACAGAGACATTGGTTTGTTTCTTGCACTGTCAAGAGATCAATCTTGATCCAAGAAATTGATAGCCTCCACTGGTTGATTTCCTGTTGTTGTTGCATCCCTCATAATCACTGTCTGTGTATGCATATAAAGACAAATCTCCATCTTTGGGATACCACAAACTAAGTGATGGTTTGCCTTTCAAGTATCTAAAGATTCTCTTCACTGCATTAATGTGTGATTCTTTGGGATCTGCTTGATATCTTGCACACATGCATACTGCATACATGATATCTGGTCTGCTTGCTATGAGGTATATCAGTGAACCTATCATAGATCTGTAAAGTTTCTGGTCAACTGACGTTCCTTCTGGATCTGGTCAAAACTTTAATCCAGATGCGAATGGTGTTTTGCTTGATGTGCAATGAGACATGTTATACTTTTTCAAGATCTGATTCACATATTTGGTTTGATTGATAAAAATTCCTTCTGCTGATTGATGAACTTGTAGACCAAGAAAGAATATAAGTTCTCCTATTGAGCTCATTTGAAATTTGGATTGCATAAGAGTTTCAAACTCTTTGCAAAGCTATGTGTTTGTGGAGCCAAATATTATGTCATCCACATAGACTTTCACTTCGAACAAGTCTTGTTCTTTTCTTTTTAAGAATAATATTGTGTCAATTTTCCCACGGGAGTAACCATTCTATAGTAGAAACTTTGATAAAGTTACATACCACTTCCTGGGTGCTTGATGAAGACCATACAGAGGTTTATCTAACTTGTAGACTCTGTGAGGAAATTCTAGGTCTTCAAACCCTGGTGGTTGAGCAACATATTCCTCTTCATCTATCTGACCATAAAGGAATGCATATTTGACATCCATTTGGTAGACAATGAACTTCTGTGATGAGGCATAAGCAAGGAAATCGCGGATGGCTTCTAGTCTTGCTACGAAAGCAAAGACATCATCATAGTCAATGCCTTCCTCTTGAGTATAACCCTGGGCTATAAGCCTTGCTTTGTTTCTTATGACAATCCATCTATCATCTGCTTTGTTTCTAAATAGCCACCTTGTGCCAATTGCATATTAACCTTTAGGTAGATCTACCAGCTTCCATACTTCTTGCTTCTTGAATTGCTGTAGTTCCTCTTGCATGGCTTGTATCCAAATGTTATCTTTAAGTGCTTCAGTAATGTTTTTGGGTACAATTAAGGATAAGAAACAAGAATACAAGTAAATGTTTGCTATATCAGATTGACTACGAGTCAATCTGGTGTTGAGGTCACCTATGATGTTTTCTATTGGATGATCTTTGTGAACTCTTATTTTGGTGATCTGTATAATATGAATTGTTAAATCAAGATTAGTGATTGTCTGATCATGTGATGATTGTTGAGCAAGAGTATTGGGTAATGTGTGATTGTCTGGTTAAGGGATCTCAGTGAATGTTTGTGGGGAATCATGAAAGAAATCTAAGATTTCATCTTCATGATATGTGTCTGGTAGTGAATGGTAATCTTCATCCTCATCAACAGTGTGTGGTTGATGTTTATTTGGTTTGTTGGTTTCTTGTGGTTGGTTGGGTGCAGGAGATGAAGATACTGGTGCGGTTGATGATGTTCCTCTTGATGTGTTTGGTTGGTCGGGTGGAGTTGAAACTGTTGTACTTGAAGGAGTGTTAGTAGATCTCCTTGGAGGATCAGCAGTAAATGGAACATCAATGGTGTAGGTGGAACCATTAGATACTCATTGTTATCCTTGGTACCTAAAACATCAAAATAAGATGTGTCAAATAAGTTGGTTAAAGCATCAATATCAAACAACCAACTTGATCCAATGACTTTCTTAGTGAAAGAATGTTCATTAAAAACAATATCTGTTGTTTCTTCCACTATATTCAGTCTTGGATTGTATACTCTGTAAGCTTTTGAGATTCCAGAATATCCAACAAAGAATCCATCATCTACTTTTGGAGCAAATTTGGATAATTGTTCTCTGGTGTTTAATATTGATACAGAACATCCAAAGGACTTAAAAAATTTGATATATGGTTTTCTTTTAAATAATAATTTATAAGGTGTTTTGGAATGTTCTTTTAATGATTAATGTTCAGTTTTGTATATAGCAAGCTGTGTTTATGGCTTCAGCCCAAAATGATATGGGCAATAGAGAGTCGGCTAGCATGGTTCTAGCTACTTCTATTAATGTTCTATTTCACTGTTCAGCTACTCCATTCTGCTGCGAAGTTCTTGCTACGCTGAATTGATGACTTATTCCTTTTTCTACACAAAAAGAAGAAATGTAGTGATTTTTAAATTCTGTGCCATTATCAGTTCTTAAAGATTTAACTTTAAGGTCAAGTTGATTCTCAATCTTTGTGATAAAGGATGTAATAATTTGTGTTGTTTCTGTCTTGTGTAGTAGAAAGAAAACCCATGTGAATCTGGAATAATCATCTACTATGACAAGGTAGTATTGCTTCTTTCCTATACTTAGGATGTTTGTCGGGCCAAAAAGGTCCATATGAAGCAATTTGAGTGATGTTTGATTAGAGTTTACCAATTTAGACTTATGGGACACTCTCTGTTGTTTGCCTTTCAGACATGCTGTGCAGTGGTCTATACAAAAGAATAATTTTTATGGTAGACCTATGACTAGATCACCTTTAACAAGTTTGTTCATTCTTTTAAAATTAGAGTGACCCAATCGTCTATGCCATAATTGGGAAACATCTTCTGTTGCTTTTGATAATAAACAAGTTTCAGGGGTTGATGCTGAAACATTGTTCATATCAACAATGTATGTGTTGTTTAGACGGGGAGTTTTCAAAAGGATATGTTCTTCTGGAATCTGAAAACCCGTCTTAAGGATGTAGCAGTTGTTAGAGTCGAATAAGGTGGCATATCCCTTGTCACAGATTTGGGATACACTCAGAAGATTGAACTGAAGATCAGAGCAGTAGTTGACATTCTCAAAACTAATCAACCCATTTGTTACAGTTCCTTCACTAGTTATCTTCCCACCTATTTTATCTCCTCCAAAGGCTATATTGCCTCCATATTTGTTCTTAAAATCCCAAAGGAGGGAACAGTTTCTGGTCATATGTCGGGAGCATCCACTGTTAACATACCATATGTTTTCAGGCCTTCTTTGATGTCCCAATAAAATAGAAGAAATCAGTTAGTTGAAGCAACCCAAGCCAAGATGGTCTTGGGTTTTCCGTCTTTTCCGACAACGAAAATTTCTTCCAAAACGGCACTGTGTGCTGGTTTTGGAACTCTAGAAACACTAGATTTACTTTGGCTTGTTTTAGCTCTATTGGGAGAAGTGCTTTGTGCTCTTCTCTTTTGTGAGCTAAAGTCAGGTGACTGTCTGTTTTGAGACTTATATCTCCTTATTGGTTGTTTAAAGTTGTCATAAAATGTTTTGTCACTGTTTAAAACAACTTTTTGGTGAGGAGATTGTCTTGGTGCTCCTCCTTTGTTCTTGTTAGGAACAACTGTCTGTTTCTCAGTTGATTTCTCAACTTGAGGTTGTTTGTTTTGCTTTTTGTTTTTCTTATTGAAAAAACAGTTTGCTGCCATGGTTATTTCTTTCACAAATTGAGCAGTAATTGTGAAAATGATATGATTCTGTACTGTGATTATTCTTCTTACAATATTTGTAGTGGTGTGTGTGAATTGATCTCACCACTCACAGTATGTGTTGGGTTCAACAATAGATAAACTGAAGCTTTCCAAAACACAATCAAAGCCAACTGAAGATCTCATTGTACAAGTTCAGAGACCAAGTTGATAAATAGAACAAAACAAACACAAGACAAAGTCAACATGACAAAGTCAACATCAAGACCACAAGAAAAGTCAAAATTAGGTCATGATGTAAAAACATTATAAATAGAACAACTAGTGCTACTTTATAAATGGTGGTTATTGCAAAGTATGTGAGTGGCTAGTAGTTCTTAAGTGTGTGTTTTTCATGGTGTAAATCACCACCCAAGGAGAAATTCTCTCCTTTGGGTGGGTTTGATGTTCATCCATCTTTGTATATGTTTCTTCATTGTAATTTGTTATTCAATATCAATGAAATCATAATATTATACATTACACACATCCTTGTTCTTCGATTCACACACTTCCACCCGTTTTTAATTTTGATTTCTAGATCTGAACATGATGAATCCTAAGATCCAAGCTCATTGAATCTGAAATATTGATTCAGCAAAATGGTATCAGAGTTGTTGGTTGCTGGGTTCATGTATGTTTCAGATCTGTTTTCATCTTTAAAGATGTTTACAACAAACAAAAAAATCAGAAAATTGAAGAACAAGCATTTGTTCATAAAAACTTATCTGTTCATCAACAAAACACAAACAAAATTAGCAAATCTGTTCTTGTTTGCTTCGAATTGAAGTTGATAACTCATTCCTCAAATCATCACTTCATATTCGGTGCATTTATTTCAGATCCACAGCAAATCCACCCAACATGAGGTCAAAAAGAAGAATGTCGGCTTAACCCTTCAAATTGATGTTTCTGCTTAAATCAATGGTGCTTCTTCAATCGATGGGGATGATTATCCAACACAATCAATGAGTAATTCTAGCGATTTCTAGAACAACACATAATCTCGAAGCAACATCTATTTTAGCAGAATATTCAGAATCGAACATCTCTATTCGATTATGAGATGTTTCAGATTTCGAACAAAAAAGGGAAATTGATGTCGATTCTAATTTTTATCCGAGATCTCAGGTGTACAATTACATGATTTCGAGGCTAACTACAAAGATCTCGAACAAGAAATGATTTGATTGAATCTGAAATCATTACTGTAGATCGAACACTATTACAGCAGAAGATAATGCGGACCAGTTCCAAGTTAAACACACAAATGTGGCTGCTTTTGCCATAAATGTGGATGCTTTTGCCACAAATGCGGATGCTATGAGATCAAATGCGGCTGACAAATGTGGGTCTTATATTAATGCGGATGAGTTCAAGATACAACAAAGAAATGCGGCTGAGTTACTTGTGCTCAATGCGGCCGAGCCACTAGTGATCAATGCGGATGAGTTTCTGAAACAAGACAAATGCGGTTGACTTGTTCTTTAATGTGGATGAAATTCCAAGTTGAACAAAAGAAATGCGGGTGCTTATGCTAAATGCGGATGAGTTCCATAGTTAAACCAATGCGGATGTTTTGGGATTCAATGTGGATGAGTGCCAGAGTTTAACTCAATAAATGCGAATGTTGTGGGAGTTAATACGAATGAAGGCTAATTATAACCTCAAATGCGGATGAGTTATCTGACAAATGCTGATGTTGAGTAAACAAATGCGGCTGTTGAACATGCAAAATGCAGCTGTTTTAACATACAAATGCGGATGCTTATCTCAACTAATGAGGATGTTTTGGCACTAATGCGGGTGTTGGGATGACATGCTGATGTTATCAAATGCTGATGAGTTATCAAACAAATGCGGATGTTGATAACTAATTCAGATGCTTATCATACCAAATGCGGATGTTCAACAGAACTAATGCGGAAAATGGGCATAACTTGGGCTGCCTCCGTTTCTGACTTACTGCCTGTCAAAACGACCGTGGAAACGAGGGCTACGTCATGGTAACCGGCCGTAGGAGGGTTATCCCGTTATTTTTCCAAAATAAGGCCTCTAAATGGGTTTTTGGGCCACTTTTATGTTTTTGAGCTTTGATTTCATTCCGTACACTGCATCACAAATGTTCATGTTTTGAGTAACTAATGCAAATGTTAGCTTACTTCAAACAAATGCACATCCAACAACATCAACATCATCAACAGAATACACAACATCAACATCAACATCAACATCAACAACATCAACATCATCAACAGAATACACAACATCAACATCAACAACAACATCAATAACATAAACAACAACATAATCAACAACAACAATATCAATGAACAGATGATGAACAGTTGTCAATAACAAACAAGAAAACAAGAAACATGATGAATACGGATGATTGCAACCAACAGGCACATCCATTTTCACATTCAACAGAAATGAAGAAATCAACCTTGGTCACATAATCACTGATCCAATCAAGGATTTGTACAACTGTTAGAAACTCTTTCTGAAGTACTTGGAACCATCCATTATCAAGTTAATTCAGAGATTCAAAGAGTTGAAGTGTCTTCAAGACTGACTTATGTTCCTAATGCTGTTTATTGAAGTTCAAAGCCTTAACATATGCCAAATACATTCTAATCCTTTGAGTGTGATATGAACAAACAGTAATCCAAAAGTGATACACCTCATATCCAATACGTTAAGTATTCTCAAGGAGATTCTATCCTTTATCAGAAGTACATTAGGAGAAGCTTAATCTGATGGGGAGAACTACAATGAACTGTGTTAGAACATCAGTTGATCAAGAAGACATGTGACAGAGAAGATCTTCAAGTCAATGTTTGGCAAGCGTCAGTTTAGGGGGAGTATTGTTGGGTTCAACCATTGATAAACTAAAGCTTTCCAAACCACAATCAAAGCCAACTGAAGATCTCATTGTACAAGTTCAGAGACCAAGTTAATAAACAAAACAAAACAAGCACAATACAAAGTCAACATCAAAACCACAAGAAAAGTCAAAATTAGGTCATGATGTAATAACACTATAAATAGAACCACTAGTGCTGTTTTGTAAATGGTGGTTATTGCAAAGTGTGTGAGTGGCTAATAGTTCTTAAGTGTGTGTTTTTCATGGTGTAAATCACCACCTAATGAGAAATTCTCTCCTTTGGGTGGGTTTGATGTTCATCCATCTTTGTATATGTTTCTCCATTGTAATTTTTTATTCAATATCAATGAAATCATAACTTTATACATTACACACATATCCTTGTTCTTCGATTCACACACTTCCACCCATCTTTAATTTTGATTTCTAGATCTGAACATGATGAATCCTAAGATCCAAGCTCATTGAATCTGAAATATTGATTCAGCATAGAACAAACAAGGCAACTTATGTCTAAGTAATTGCTCCTACGTGTAATGTGATCATGTAACTATTTCATCCACACACTTGATAACAAAGTGTTTGACTCGACGACCCGTTGGTGACACACGATGGATATTTGTGAAATATATATATTAGTTAGAAAATATTAATAAATTGTATTTCACTTGAAAGCGTACACAAACCCTTGTATTTTAAGATTGACATATTGTTTAGGTAATTAAATATTATTATGACTCGACCCGAGACGTGACTCGACTGTTTAGTAATTAGTTATGTAATTTACATATGAAATTAAAGAAGCTAGGGTTCTAAAATAATCTTATTTTCTTAGTTAAAATAATATTTACATTATATTAAGTCCCTATACTATTGCTCCCTATACTACATATTCAGCCTATTTATACTAATCAGAAAACAAAGGAAAATATTTACAATAAAAGTCCCTATACTATGACAAAAACATAAAAGACATACAAAGACAAATGTTAATCTTTAAAAGAAGCTTCTACATTGCTCTTACGTGTAATGTGAGCATGTAACTATTTCATCCACACACTTGGTAACAAAGTGTTTGACTCGACGACACGTTGGTGACACAAGATGGATATTTGTGAAATATATATATTACTTAGAAAATATTACTAAATTGTATTTCACTTGAAAGTGTACACAAACCCCTGTATTTTAAGATTGACATATTGTTTAGGTAATTAAATATTATTTTGACTAGACCCGAGACGTGACCCGAGTGTTTAGTAATTAGTTATGTAATTTACATATGAAATTATAGAAGCTAGGGTTTTGAAATAATCTTATTTTCTTAGTTAAAATAATATTTACATTATATTAATTGGAATATAATTTGAAATATTAACATCGAAGTAAAATCACTAGTTTTCATATTTTACAATCCATGTATAAATATATATATTTGCCCATAAAATAATTATTTAATTATTTTCTTAATAGGATTAATCTTTTGTTTTGTCTAGTTCTTGACAAATATTAAATTAGGTATTGTTTAATTTATTAAGTAATTTTGATATATTATAAAGTAAAATCTGTTTAATAAATTAATTAGCTACTTTAGTCAATTTACCAACTTGTCTTAATCCATCTTTCAAGTGACCTAGTAACTAATATTATAAAGTAAATAAATTTATATTTTAAGTCCCATGTCAAATTAGCAACAAAATCATGTGTCATCCTTGTTAAAAGCCATCTACTAACCATTTTAATATCTCCTTTAAACTAACATAATATTTTGTCCTGAAGTTCATATTTTTCACTTTTAAAGTCTCATGTTTATATATATTTAACCATAATTGTAAATTTGGTCAAATTGTCATCAAGTTATAACTCACTTTTGTAATAATATATTACCACTTACTAACTAAGTATAACTTAAAGAATATATATAAGCATTCATAATAATACTTGTAAAGATTTAAATTCCTATAACCATAACATAATCCTTTTGTAGATTCTCTTGAGTTTTAACAAATTTATATGACTTTTTATAAAATCACCAACTAGTAACTTGGTCAAACATAGATCTACGAATATTTACTTTTTAAGAACAAGAATCATTATTTAGTTCATGTTAAAATCTCTTGTATTAAATATTATCCTTAGAACCCCTTATTGGTAAAAACACCATTTTTAACATGAAAGACTTTTGTGGATGAAGATAGTTACACATGGACTAGTAGATAGAAAATCATGGTAAAGTAAAGTATACATAAACAAGAAGAGAGTGTTTTCATTAAGATCAAGTAAGAAAAGATGGAATGGTTGTGGTAGGATGCTTGGAAGCTTCAAAAATTGCTTGATCTTCAACCAAGGCACTTGAAAAACCTTAGATTTATAGAAATCTATGTTTAAAATATGGTGAAATGGGGTAGATGATGGTTTGGTTGATTTTAGAAGAAGAGAGTGAGAATGAGAATTTAATTTGATGTAGGTGAAAAGATAAGGCAAAGGGTGTTGTTTTTATAAGCTTTCATGTAAAAGAAATCAATTTTGTTTGGTTTTGAAGCCTTGGATTCGTTCATTAAGAAGAGAAGATGGAGACTTCTATTTGAGGTATGGAGACAAGCTTCATTAGTGTATATCAAAGAGGAAGTTTCACAAAAAAAAGATTTCTCAAAATTCACCAAGTCAAAGGGATTCTTGTCAAGATTTGGGTGAATGGAAAAGTAAGGAGGGATGGTGGTGGACGGTTTCAAGGGGGAAATGGGGGTTTGGTTTTTAAATTTTTGGGTAGTATTAGGTATTTGGGTGGTATTTGTTGCACTATAGTTGTTTTTATATATTTTTATATTTTTACTTTTTACTTTTTAAAATACATTAAAATATTATAAGGACTTGTATAATATCATATATTTTAATATTGATAATATGTTAATGATGCATAGTGTATCTAGTAGTTGCGTTATAACAATTAGTTCCGAGTAAATATCAAGTTATGCAATTAGGTTTATTTATAAGTTTAAACTTTTCCAATGTATTTAATTTGGAATCTAAAATACTTTGAAACACTTTAAAGTATTTATTAGTATGTATATATGAATTATCTCGAATGTTTGTGTGTGCGGGATGTACCGTGTGTAAAAATGGTAATTACGCCGAATCACCGATGCATGAAATTTTGCAATGCATGAAATGATTTCAATAAATAGAACAAAATTGAAAATCAAGTAGGATATGTGTAACTATGACTAGGTCGGGGTCGGGTATTGACCTGAAATTTGCCGGTTGTCACATACTCCTCATGTTAGAAAAAATTTCGTCCCGAAATTCAGCTAGTGTCTTCCGTAGTCGCTAGGGTTTCAAACACGTATGGGTATTTTAGTTTCATTTGGTCTTCATGTTTCGAAGTAAATTCGGGTCCTTGTCTGGAATTCCATGAACCTTCACTATAGGGATGCGGCTTCATTTCATTCTCTTTACCTCTCGATCCATGATCTCCACTGGTTTCTCAATAAAATGGAGTTGTTCATCGATCTGAACCTCGTCGAGTGGTATAATTAAGGTTTCATATGACAAGCACTTCTTCAGATTTGACACATAAAAAGTGTCATGAACACTACTAAGTTCTTGTGGTAGTTTGAGTTTGTAAGCTATAGGACCAATCCTTGTTAGGATTTCTAATGGTCCAATGTATCTAGGGTTTAGCTTACCACGTTTACCAAAACAAATAACTCCTTTCCACAGTGAGACTTTAAGTAGAACTTTATCTCCCACTTGGAATTCCAATGGTTTGCATCTCACGTCAGCATCACTTTTCTGGCGATCATGCGCGGCTTTGAGTCGGTTTTGAATCTGAGTGATCTTTTCTGTGGTCTCGTGTATGATCTCAGGGCCAATAAGTTGGCTATCGCCTACCTCAGTCCAACATAATGGTGATCGACACTTCCTCCCGTACAATGCTTTGAATGATGCAGCCTTGATACTAGTGTGATAACTATTATTGTAAGAAAATTCCGCTAAAGGTAGATGAGTATCCCAACGGTGTCCGAATTCTATCACGAAAGCCCTAAGCATGTCTTCCAATGTTTGGATAGTCCTTTCGCTCTAACCATCTGTTTGGGAGTGGTATGCGGTACTCATATCTATTCATGTACCCAAGACTTTTTGTAATGATTACCAAAACCTAGAGGTGAATCGACTATCTCGATCAGAGATAATGGAGATTGGCACACCATGTCTTGAGACAACCTCCTTAAGGTAGATCCTGGTCAGCCTTTCCATTTTATCAATTTCCTTAATTGGTAGAAAATATGCAGACTTCATTAGTCGGTCTACAATTACCCAAATCGTATCACACCCGATGGATGTCTTGGGTAGTTTTGTTATAAAGTCCATGGAGATCTGTTACCATTCCACAGTGGAATTTCTGGTTGGTGCAGTAGTCCTAATGGGTTTTGATATTCTGCCTTAACCTTTGAACATGTGAGGCACTTGCTAACATAGGTGGCTATGTCAACTTTCATGTTAGGCCACCAGTATAACTCCTTCAGGTCTTGGTACATCTTATCGGAGCCCGGGTGGATGGAATATCTGGATTTGTGTGCCTCGTTCATCACAAGATCCTTAAATTTTCCAAAATTTGGTACCCAAATTCAGTTCATGAAGTAGCGAGTTCCATCAATCGTGATCTCGAATTGTTTATCAATGCCGCAAAGAGATTCCTCCTTCAAATTTTGTTCCTTTAGTGATTTGGATTGAGCGTCTCGAATTTGAGTAGTTAGACTTGTGTGGATCCTCATCCCCAATGCTCGCACTCGCAAGGTTTTGGTTCGTTCCTTCCTTCTCAAAGCGTCTGCTACAACATTCGCCTTGCCAGGGTGGTAAAGAATCTCACAATCATAGTCGTTCAGTAATTCAACCCACCTACGTTGTCTCATGTTCAGTTCCTTTTGATCGAAGATGTGTTGAATGCTATTATGGTTAGTGAATATAGTACACTTGGTGCCATATAAATAATGTCTCCAAATTTTAAGTGCTAAAACGACCGCTCCTAATTCGAGGTCGTGAGTAGTGTAATTTTTCTCATGCACTTTCAATTGTCGAGAGGCGTAAGTAATAACCTTATCATGTTGCATCAGAACACAGCCGAGTCCTTGTCGTGATGCGTCGTAGTACACCACAAAACCATCATTTCCCTCTGGAAGGGATAGAATAGGTGCACAACATAGTTTTTGCTTTAACAATTGAAACGTTGCTTCCTGCTTATCACACCAAACAAAGTTCTTATCTTTTTGGGTCAAGGTCGTCAATGGTTGGGCTATTTTAGAAAATTTTCAATAAAGTGTCAATAATAACCTACAAGACCTAGGAATTGTCGCACCTCGGTCGGAGTCCTCGGTGCTTCCTAGTTCTTAATGGCCTCTATCTTGGATGGGTCAACATGTATTCCCTTCTCGTTTACCAAATGCCCGAAAAATTGCACTTCTCGAATCCAGAAGTCGCATTTTGAGAGCTTTGCGTACAATTTCTCGTTCTTGAGTAGTTCCAAAATTAACCTTAAATGTTGTTCATGCTCATCCTTGGTTCGTGAATATATCAAAATGTTATCGATAAAGACGATCACGAATTTATCCAGGTAGGATTTGCACACTCTGTTCATAAGATCCATGAATACGGCTGGTGCATTGGTTAACCCAAATGGCATGACCATGACTCGTAGTGACCATAACGAGTTCGGAAAGCGGTCTTAGGGACTTCCTCCTCTTGGATTCGTAACTGGTGATATCCCAAACATAATCAATCTTTGAGTAATAGTTAGAACCTTGAAGTTGATCGAATAAGTCATCGATTCGTGGAAGTCGATACCGATTCTTGATAGTGAGTTTGTTTAATTCCCTACAATCTATGAACATTTGGAAGGATCCATCCTTCTTCATGAAAAGCAAGACCAGAGCTCCCCAGGGTGAGAAACTCAGCCTTATGAATCCTTTATCTAACAATTCTTGTAATTTATTAGACAACTCTTGCATCTCTGAAGGTGGTAGTTGGTATGGTGATCGTGCTACCGGAGCAGCTCCAGGTACTAAGTCAATACGAAATTCGATTTGTCTTTAGGGTGGAAGTCCGAGCAAGTCTTCGGGAAAGACTTCCGGGTAGTCTCGCACGATGGGTATGTCCCTAATACTTTTCTCCTCCGCTTGCTTCTCTACCACGTGTGCCAAGATTGCATGATAGCCTTTTCGTAAGTACTTTCGGGGCTTCATACATGAAATGATTCTTAGCACCGCACCGCACCTTTCTCCTTGAATCAATATTGTCTCTCCACTCGGGAGTGGAATGCAAACAGTCTTCTCCCGAAAAACGATTTGTGCTTGATTTTTTGACAACCAATCCAAGCCAATAACGATATCAAAACTCCCGAGGGTCATAGATAGTAAATCTATGCCAAACATGTACTCCTCCAAATTCAGAATACACCCTTCTATGATCTTGTCGGTTTCAATTAATTTACCGTCGACTTAGAAGTAAAATATGTAGGAGCAATTCCAAACAGTGCACTAAACTCACCAGACACAAAACTCCTATCGGCACTCGTATGGAATAAAATAGAGGCATAGTGATTGTTTACGAGGAACGTTCCTGTAACAATGTTCGGGTCCAGTTGGGCTTCTCCATCTCCCATCACAAAAGCTCAACCACGTGCTTTGTTCCCACCAGTTTGCTTCAAGTTCGGACAATCCTTGAGAAATTTTCCAACAACGCCACATTCAAAAGGTCCTCGATTGTTTCCTGTTTTGGGTGTAGGATTTGCCTTGCGACAATCCTTAGTTGCTTAACCAAAACGCTTACATTTCTGACACATTGAGTCCATACATGCACCCAGATGATGGAAGTTGCACTTGTTACACTCAGGTAGGGTTCCAGCATACCTACCTTTTGCTTTCTTCTCAGATGGGCCAACAGTGAAAGCCCTAACAACTTCTTGTTTGTTTTGATTTTGAGGTGGAGTATTCCTGCCATGGCTGTTGTCCCACATTCTCTTGTTGTCATAACTCCTCTCTACCACAGTCTTTTTCACAAACACTCCCTAGCGCACAGCTTGATCAATCAAATCATGAGCTATTCTGATTGCTTCTGGGATGGTGGCAGGCTTGGATGAGGTCACCATGCTTTGGATTTAGGGTGCAAGGCCCCAAATATACCTTTCAATCCGTTAGAATTCTGGGTTAACCATGTGAGGGCACAAACGAGCAAGATTGTGAAATCGGATGGTGTAACCGATCACATCCGCGCCTTTCATGGTGTGATTCCAAAATTCTACCTCAAGCTTTTGTAATTCATTCCGAGGATAGTACTCGTCAATCAGCATCTGTTTCAACTCGTCCCATGTGATTTGATAAGCAGCATCAATACACAAGGTCTGGGCATGAGCATTCCACTAAGTGAGTGCCTCACCCACAATGGTACATGTGGCGAATATCGTCTTGTTCTCCTCGCACAATTGCTGATTCGCTGAACTGACTCCATCTTCTCAATCCAGCGGACAAAGCCAACAGCTCCTTCATTACCGTGAAAGTTAAGTGGTTTGCAATTCAGAAAAGTCTTGTAGGAGCATCCCTTGGTATTGGCATCAGATCCTGTATTATAGGTTTAATCATCAATTAAACATTAACAATGACCTTTTTATGTCAAGTCTTTAATTATACCAGATATTATGATACCTCCTACGCCACTTCCATTTCCTCCGTTCACCTCGGATCCTCCTGCGCTGTTGTTCGCCTCATGATGTGCAATGGCATCCGCTACTCGTTGTGCCACTAGCTGCTCAATGGCCTCAGCTGTCATGGGGGCACTGTTTCCCATGTTGGTTCAGACGTTTCTCCTTTGTAGTGGCGTGTTTCTTCAAATCATAATGATAAGTAATATAAGACAATATGTAACAATGTCAAACACATGTGCACTAAATGTAAACAATCATAACAACCAAGCAACCACTCAATATAAAAGATTATATAAATTGATAATAAATTGTACAAATTACAAAGTATTTTATAAGACATACTCCTACAATAAGTTCATCTCCAAATATTACGTGAGCACAGCTCGCTCACGATAGGCAATCAACGAAATAAGCGAGTAAATGTGCCTGTCTGTACCGCTGCCATAGCCATCAGCATACATACAGCTGCAAGTACGGTGGAGGACTCCAAATGCTCCTCCATCATGGTCAATCTCTCTTCAACAACTGTCGCGCACTACTCAGCCAGTGTAGCCCTCTGCTCTGCCGCCTCCACTCAGCCAGTCATGCATCGTGTGCAGGGCCTGATCATCGAGGTATCTGCTCTCCTCGATCGATAAAAGTCATCCCTCCACATCCTCCATATCAATGGTCTCCTGAAGTCCAGCAAGCTCGGCACGCATCTCATGTAACTGCTAGTCATGCCTTGTAGATCGTGCTACAAGTAGAGGCATGGTGAGCTTCACCGGCTCTCGTGTGAGTGGTATTGGACGTGGGGTATATGATGACTCTCCCACCTCAAAGGTAGAGGGAATACCCTCTATGCCCGTCCACTCCTCCAACTGGCTGGGCATCCATTCCTATCGGCGGATATCGATCCTTCGCCTTTTAGGCGAAGGCTCGAGGGTACGGTCACGAGTAGGTGTAGTAGGGAGGGTCGGGACACGGACCTGTTTCCTAGGTGTGTGTGCATAAATTGCACCTCTAGGATAGGTTCGATATCTACGGTATGATGGTGGTGGTAATGTCGGAGCGATGTCAATGTAGGCATCTGTAGCCACTGTCTCGGGAATAGCGACTACAGGGGCAATAACAGTAGGATCAGAGGTGGGGTCGAGAGAATCATCGTCGGCAGGCGGGGGAATGGGATCAACGAACTGGTCAACAGTCTAGGGAATGGGATCAGTAGACTGGGAGGTAGAGTCAGCAGGCTTCGAGTCGAGACCTACAGGCTCGGTATCAGTGGTATGAGAGACGGAGTCGATGGACTCAGAATCAAAATCCACTAGCTCAGTGTCATCGAACAATGGGACAGGATCAACAAGCTAAGGAGTAAGTTCTACAGCTGGCTGTGCGTCGGTGGTGGTATGACAGGGTCCGACTATCATCCCGACGTAGTAATGAGCCTCGTTCGCCGAGATGATCATCGGCATGTCAGGGGCAATACGACAAACGCATCCTGGAAAAAGCTCATAAGGTAGTGTGGCGTGGTGTGAATGTTTGGGTATCCACCAAACCATGCCCGGAGGAGGAGGGGGTAATCCATAGTCATGGTCTTCAGGCAAGCCTCCTATGGTATCAGGAGCAGGGATAGGGACAGGGTTAGAGGTTACGGGATCAGAAGTAGGAATAGGAGTCTCTACTACAGTGGGAATAGTCGGCTGGGTCAAATTGTTGTGTGTAAGGATCAGAGGGGCAGATGTGGATCCTGCAGATGATGCTGGTGATGTGGGCTCGTACTCCTCATCAGAGTCGGATACGTAGAAAGGTCGGGATGCGGATGAAATATCTATGACAAGGCAACAAATTAATACAATTATCATAAGTTACGTGAATGTATAAAATGCTAAGGTGATGCAATGAACCACGGTTATAGTCTAGGCCCACTAGATGCAACCTAATTCCCTATAACCAATGGCTCTGATATCAATTTTTCACACCCCCAATCCACGACAGTTACCCGCGGGGGCGTGATCATCATGGAATCATAGTCATTGATCGACCAGTACATGATTCGGTAAAACATACGTTTCAAATAAGTTTAAATTGCATAATGTTTTCAGAGTCAAATTATGGAAGCAAAGGAACAAATGCAAGTCGTTTTCGAAACTCGACAAATACGGAAATAAATGTCCAACAGAGAATGGTCCTAAATGCGATGTCATCCATGTTAGCTTAACTTGATGCAATTATCAAACACCTGAGAAAACATGCATGAAAACATGTCAACATAAAGTTCGTGAGTTCATAGGTTTTAAAGTAATAGTAAACAGTGTAATGGACCATAATTCTTTCCATGATTTGATTGTCGATCATACAATTCTACGACATTATATAAGCATCGCAACCGAAGCTAGCCTGTAACTGTAATAGATTACCCCTACCTGTGCCTACCTTGAGCACAGGGTGAATAGGCTAATAATGCACTCATTTAGACCTCCAGTTAAGGTTAGGGTAATTAACCAGAGTGGGGGTAGTCAAACCAAATAGTACTATCCATGATTAACTCGCTTTAGGAAATAAACTGACGGTCCGATAACAGGGGACTTCATACGGTAAGTAAACAACTTATATAACATGTGAAATCATTGTAAAGTAAATGTGTCCAACAAAATAATAATTTGCATGTAATCTCCCCCAAAAGGAAAATAAGTAAAAATGAGGCCGTGAAACTCACCTGTGAAGTGAGTCGAGTGTGAAATCTGTAAGTATCGCTAGTGCTCGGGAAAATCCAAACTAAGTTCACCCTAGAACAAACAAGGCAACTTATGTCTAAGTAATTGCTTGATGAGCTCAAAATGGATCGATCTGTGATGATATAAGAACACAATTCAATCTAATACACAGAAGTATTCAATTCAACACAAGAAATCAACACAAATTCATAGAAGTTTTCATTGATTAGTAGAGAAGAATACAAAGTGTAAGTAACAGATACAAAGCGTCTAAACTGAAAGTCTAATCTCTAGATGTCTGAATGTCTAGATGTCTCGATGTCTACCTACACAATACATATTCAGCCTATCTATACTAATCAAAAAACAAAGGAACATATTTACAATAAATGTCCCTATACTATGACAAAAACATAAAAGACATACAAAGACAAATGTTCATCTTTAAAAGAAGCTTCTACAATACTCCCCCTAAGATTTACATGTCTTCAGTCTTCAAAATCTTCGGGCATCAGATCTTTAATCTTTAATCTTTAATCTTCAATTTTGTCTTCAATTTTATCTTCAATATCCAATCTCCATTCTTCTGTCTGCTATCTCTATCTTGATCTTTAATCTCAAACATCAACGAAGTCTTCAGGTTCTTCCTTGACATTGAATACTGGTTTCTCCTTGTAAGTCTCTTGCTCCCTTATAGCCTTTGCAATCGCAGCTTTGAATTTCTCAGCAAGCACTCCTTGTTCAGGCTTCTTCTCATTGGTCTTTATCTCCATGGACTTCATTACTTCCAAGGTTTGCTTAGATAATCCTGCTATATCCACATTTGCATAGCATTCAGTTGGATTTGGATTATCTTTGCAATAGATTTCCAATACACCTTTACTTGATATTCTCAAGAAATCAATATCTTTGAGATCTTTCTTTACTATGTTAGCATAAGCCATTGCCTTCCTTAACAAGATTCTCTCCATTGCTGCCTTCATAACTTTTATGATGGATAAAAAGTATTTTTAATCATTCTCTTCAGTTTCTAGAAATACCTTCTCGAATTTCTGAATGGACAAAAATGAGATATAACTTGGAAGAAGTAGTTTGAGTTCAAACACTCCAAACAGAGTAATCATATCGTTGTCCCAATCATTTAAATCCCATACTAACTTCATTTCAAAAGTGTCAGCATTGTAAAACCATCTCAAGATTGGTTTGGACCGTTGAGATCCATCTATCACCTTCAGCCCAGGGTTTGTAACCTTCTCAAAATAGGCATCACTGAATGCATCTAAGAATTTTTCTTCACCAATATCTTTATCAACTCCTTTATTTTTCTTTCTCAACTCATGAAAGTATTCTGTATCTTCTTGATCACAACATGTTTGCAAGAAGGATGGCATTCTGTTTACTCCTCGGTGAAGTAGCTCTACAAATATCTCTCCACGCTTAGCTTTTGAATGGTTTATCAAAGGCAACTTTGCTAATTCTTTCAGATCTTGTAATGGCAGCTTGATAATGCTTGAGAAAAAATGATACACATCACATATAGCATTAACTCGTTTAATCAAAAACGCATCAAACACTTCATCATATTTCCAAGCTACGATCTTGACCTCTTTTGTTGTATCAGGAACAATCATAGCATTTAATAACTCTGAGATAGATTGTCCTTTTTGTAAAACATTTCGTACAAGATCACCAGCAGATCGTGCTTTATTCCATAACTGTCTTTGTTCTAAAGGAACTTCATATCCTTGTCGTTCAGTTTGTGGAAACATATTCATCAGCTCTCTCCTTTTCTCATAAGCTAAACTTTTCTTAGTCATAGATTTGATTTCTTTGAGGCTTTAACATTCTTGTTCTTTTAGTTATCTCTAAATACTATGGATTGTCAGTATCTAGAATGATCATCTTGTTTTTTTGCTTCTCAGTCTCTTGAAAACTTCTCACTAAGTTTCTCAATGATGCAGCCTATAGTCTTTTTAACTTTTTCCATGGATAGTTCCTAGATTGCAACCACATCCTTAACATGGTTACATTCATGTTGTCAGGATTAGGATGGTGCAATTCTGATGTTGGAATATCCTCAACATTTATACTTTCACTCAATGGATTCCATTCACCATGTTCAATCACAATTTCGTTTGGATCAATAGGAGCAATTGATTCAGCTGTAATACATTTTTCATACTCTTCATGAATCTGAGAAACTGTCAAGCTATCAAGATATACGCGATTATACTTCATCCTCACCAAGTAATTATATTTATCTTCAACATCAACTGGTACATCATCATGACATAAATTATTTTGAGATAAATTTTCATCTACATTAGCCTTGTGAATGTCTTCATCATCAAGTACTTCATTGTACCAATCATCATCAAATTCAGACTCTATGTCATCTAGAGCTCTAATCGTCTCTTGAGTGACAGCTTCGCCTTCTTCAACATTCACCTTTTGCATTTTAGATGATGATTCAGGTAAAACTAAAACATCAATCTCTTCAACTTTTCTTTTCCCTTTATCTATAGATTGAATCTTTTCTACCTCACCTGGAGCAATCTCAGACATAATTATTACCTCAAGAGATGGAGACTTTTGAGTTTCTTTCAACTTATTTAGTTCATCTTTCAACATATTATTCTCCTCACTCATCTTCTTTAACTTTTCTTCCATCAAATCATAATCAACCATCATAACTTCAAAAGTTTTCAAATTTTCTTCTTTACTTTTCCTCAACTCATCAATCAATTTTTCTTTCTCTTTCATCTCTTCAATTAACTTTTTATTAGCATCTTTCAGCTCTTCAATTCTCCTAACTTGATTCTCATTATCCTTTTTAAGTTCATCAATTTGTTTTTGTAACTCTTCTTCTTTATTCACATTTTCTTCATGAATAGACTCTTATACAAACTCAGGTAATACAATCTGTTCTTCACCACCAACCATTTCCTCTATCATTTTAGCTATTTCTTCAACTGTTTGGCTTTCATCAATTAGCTCTTCAGTCATTTGATCAACTTCTTGGATGTTTTCTTCTATATTTTCATCCATTTCCTCAGTATCACCATCTATTTCTTCAACAGCATCATGACTTTCTTCATGTGCCTCTTCAACAACATGCTCAGATTCTTGTATTTGCTCATGGATCACTTCCATAGCTTTAACATTATCATCACCTTCATTACCATCATCTCCATTGTCATCATCTGATGAACTAGAACTTTCATCGTCAGCTTCATCATGTTCATCATCATCATCATCATCTTCATCATCATCAGCTGGAATTTCTTCAATAAGATCAGCTGGATCTAGTGGTTCTTCTTCAGTTAGATGATAGTGATCTATAGTGATATAAACTTCATCATTTGCCACATTCCTGATGTAATCAAATAGAGGAACATTCTGAGCACCTGTCACCATAGGCAATCTTTTGTATGATATCTCTGACATGTGTTCAAGAATCAATGTTTCTCCACTAAAACCATTTACCCTTATGTCAGGATATTCTTCATTAATGATCATTTGAAGGAATCTTGGATACATCAGATACTTATTCCTTATGCCCTTTTCTAAATTGAAAATAAACCCATTCATGATCCACTTAGACATATAAAATCTCCTGTTTGTTGCCAGTGCTACTATCAGAGAAGCAATGTCAACAGGGAAAGTGTTCCATCCTGCACTCCTCTTGGACATACAATGTTGGAATATATAGCATAGAAGTTTCTAGTGGTTGAATACACGGGCTCTGAAGAACTGTTTCTTTGGAAATTGATTAGGATGACCCATTTCCATGAAAGTTTGACTTCATTCATCAAATGTCAGTTCAGATAAATCTTCAGCATCATTTTGACCTAATCTCAAAGCATATCTTATAGAATCTTCTGATACTTCAATCATCCTCATATTGGTTATAAACCCTCTAACTACTTTCCTTCCATTATCATCAGCATCAATATATGCAGTGCTCCAGAACTTTCAAATAGGACGAGCATATATAACAGGCTGGTAACACAGAGCATATACATATTTGGTTCTCAGCAGAAATCTGATAATCTCTTCGTAACCGATGGCATCTCTAACTTCTTCATTGAGAAGAGCAGCCACATTATGTTTGGGCTCAAATTTTAAATCCACCATCTGCAAAGAAAACAAAGAAATTTAGAGTTTGAAAGTTATATTTTCATTAAATTTGAAGTTTTTGACTTTAACACTTTAAAGCTTGAATTTGCTGAGATTTTTATATTCTTACGAATTTCACATATTCAAACAATTTGTTTTTTAGATGATTTAACATTTTACATTTTGACTTTTATTCAAAACAATTTTCAATATAGATTTTGATTTATTTTCCATTTTATTTTATTTTTATTATAATGAATTTTTGTTAAAAAAATTTAATTTTCTCTTAACTGTTCATCTTCAAGTCGACTGCTTGATTATCATCAAACATTCAACTTTGATGAATACCAGATTTGAATGCACAAACATGTTCGCAATCCAGTTCATTTCAACATATAATAATCAATTTTCATTCAATATCGTTTGTTAAATCACATTTTAGCAGATTCAATCATTAGGGTTCGAACGCCTAAACAAGTTCGAAACGCCCAAATCAATCAGCTTAAAAATCTGAAATTTGTGTGATTTTGAGTTCGAACTTACAATTAGAATCGATTTCTATCACTTTCGAGTGCAACAACAAGACAAAAATCAATCAGAATGAGGATTTATGGTTTATTGGGATGTATGGGTTTTGAGAAACTGAGAGTTCAGGGGAGATTTGAGAATGAAATTTGAGAAACACAAAGTGTTGTTTATATACTAAGTAAAAAAAATTTAGGCGCATGAGCACTGTTTGTGCGCATGGGCTTAGGCGCATGAGAACTGTTCAGACGCATATGGGCACTGGTCAGTCGTTTTTGCACTGTTAAGAAGCATGAACTAAGCAGAAACGCCCAATACTTAGTTTCTACACAGACACATTAGAACTGTTAAGGCGCATGGGAATGTAAAACGCCCAACACTTAACAATAGTTTCAGACTCATGACAACTGTTTAGGCGCATGACTACTGTTTGTCCGCATGAAGTAGTCAAAAACATCTAACACTTGCACAAATTCTGAACAAATCATCATGCTCCTACATTTGGACTTTTGACCACTGTTTAGGCGCATGAGATTACTTCCATGTGTCTAACACTTGTAAATTTTCATAATCTTCCACCTGCACACTGTTTAGACATATTAGCACTATTCACATACTAATATTTAAACAATTTTCAAATTAGAACTTTAATAAGTCAAATTTTGACTTTTACCCAAAATTTTCAAAATTAACCCTTAACTTTGAATTTTATTTTTATTTTTTATTTTTATTTTTTGTTTTAATGTTTCAAAATTAGTTTCCCATCATTTTAGTCTCTAAAATTAACAAAAACTCTCATTTAAGTTTTGCAAAAAGCTTTTCCATTTAAAATGTTTTTCAGGTTTATTTTTCATTTTGTTACACACACATGCTTGAACATCTGTAGTATCATCCTTTCCATCCAAAACATTAGTATTTTATTTTTCATGATTTTACATATCCTGAAATTTAACAGTCATTTTTCTTTTAAACTCTTTTTACTCCCCCTAAACTTTTAAGTTTGATAAAACTTATAAGTTTCTTGAATTTGTCACATGAAGATCACACTAGACATTGTTAAATTGCCTGCACACAGAAATCATGCAAAAAAAATTAAAGTGAAAACAGAATAAATATCTAATATTCACAATGAATCATGTTTGCTGTGAGATCATATTAGAAGTGATCAGCACATTAAAATATAAAAAAATAATGAATAGTCACAGACAGTGATTAAATCCTGATCAAGTGTGTTCCAGGTCAGCATTTCTGCAGCAAAGGAGACACTAGATCTAAGGACAAAAATGAGTGCTTTTGGTAAGAAACTTAGCACACTTACTTTTTCAATTCTTGGATTGTTTAAGGTACAATTAGATATGACATTATGCAGTCACAGTTAGACTTAGAGAGGTTAATTCTCATAAATATATGAAAGAAGTCACTATTCTCAACTTGTTAACCTGACATATACTATAACCAGATCTCATTTGGTGTTTGTGCACATTGGCATCTTGTTACATCAGTGAGAATATCCAGGTCTGTAATCACTTACAACAAATGATATCTCATCACTTCAGGTCTATGATGACTCATAACAGAGAAGTGTTAGATGCATTAAATAAGTAGAGCTCAATGGTTATTCATATCACCATCAGGTGTGAGATTATGTCTTAACAAGCAATTAATTTGAGAAATCAACACTACTCATTAGTGCTAAGATAGACATACATGAATGCATGAGTGATTTAGTTTAATCACAAGAATTTACTTTTTCAGTATAATTGCATGAGCTTACCTGCACATCATATCTGATCATGTCAGACTTTAAACGAAAGCAAAGAATGCAACTGATCATACTAATGTACTATCATTTCTCACATATTGCAAAACAAATTCATTCCTATATAATTAATAAGGAAAGACATTATTTTTGTGATTTTTGGTTTTATATTTTTATCTTTTGTTTTTCAATTTTCAATTTTTGTATTTGGTTTTTGCTTTTATAAAGAACATGCACACATAAAAATAAATTCAGGCAATTAACTTTGACAGGTTCTCTGACAGTGTCCTATTCATATAAGGGAGGGTTCTAATCATATTTGGACTCAATTTACTGAAATTCTTAAAAATCAATTTTACGTGTGATTAATAAGACCAATTAACTCAACCAAATACTCAAACCGTCCTGGTAAGAAGGCTTTAATAAAAAGCTCGGCCAATTGTTTTTCAGTAGCAATTTGAATCAGAATGATTAAACCTTTTTCAGAGTTATCTCTGAGAAAATGATATCGAATTTCGATATGTTTTGTTTTAGAATGTTGGACAGGATTAGCTGTAATGAACATAGCAGCTGTGTTATCAATGTAAATAGGTGTTTTAAGAAAATTGAAGCCGTAATCCAGCAGTTGGTTTTGTAACCAAAGGATTTGAGAACATCCTGCTGAAGCAGTAATGTACTCAGCTTCTACAGTAGAAACAGAGACATTTGTTTGTTTCTTGCATTGCCATGAGACTAATCTGGGTCCTAAAAATTGACACCCACCCGTTGTTGATTTTCTATCTTGACAACATCCGCCATAATCACTATCAGTATACCCATGTAACTCAAAATTTCCTTCGTAAGGATACCATAGCCCTAAAGCCGGTTTACCTTTGAGATACTTGAATATTCTTTTGACAGCAATTAAGTGAGATTCTTTCGGGTCTGATTAATACCTTGCACAGACACAAACAGCATACATAATGTCTGGTCTAGATGCAGTGAGATACATCAAAGAACCAATCATCGATCTGTATAGTGTTTGATCTACTGATTTTCCTTTCGGATCGGGCTCAATCTTGGTGTTCACATCAGTTGGAGTTCTAATTGACTGACAATCTAGCAGCTTAAATTTCTTCAAGAGTTTGTCGACGAACTTCTCTTGGTTGATAAAAATACCACCTGCAGATTGCTTAACTTGAAGTCCAAGAAAGAAATTTATCTCTCCCATAGAACTCATCTGAAATCGAGATTTCATGATTTCTTCAAATTCATTGCACATTTTTGGACTTGTAAAACCAAATATGATATCATCAACTTATAATTGTACACATAAGAGATCATCAGCATCCTTTCTAATAAACAAAGTTGGATCAATTTTCCCTCGCGTATATCCATGTTGGATTAAGTGTTGCGACAATGTCTCATACCAGATTCTAGGGGCTTGATGTAGTCCATATAAAGCTTTGCTTAACTTGTACACACGATGTGGATATGTAGCATCATCAAAACCTGGAGGTTGCTTCACATACACATCATCAGTGATAGAACCATACAAAAATGCACCCTTTACGTCCATTTGATACACTTTAAATTTCATGAATGAGGCATAAGCCAGAAGACACGAATAGATTCAAGTCTTGCAACTGGAGCAAATATTTCATCATAATCAATACCTTCTTCTTGAGTGTATCCTTGTGCAACTAATCTTGCTTTATTACGGATAACATTTCCTAGATCATCAGTTTTATTTCTGAATAACCATTTTGTGCCAATAGCATTTTCTCCTTCAGTAAATCCACCAGATTCCACACTTCTTGTTTACGGAACTGTAATAATTCTTCTTGCATAGCCTCGATCCAACCATTGTCCTTTAACGCTTCGGTAACGTTTTTAGGAACAATTTGAGAAAGAAAGCAAGAGTATAAGCAAACGTTTGCTTGTTCTGATTTACTTCTTGTCGTTCTCTCACTCAAAGGACCAATAATCTGAGATGTTGGATGGTTCTTGTGAATCCGAGATGTTGGAATCTCATCTCCTTGAACTTGAACATCTAGATTAGTCTGGTTCAAATTTGGAAGCTGATGCAAAAGGCTTGAAGAATGTGGATTGAAATTGGGAACTTGAGTCGGTGAGTTGATAAAGTAATCAAGATTACCGGAATCAACTATATCACCAGAGATAGATGACGTTCCAGACTCAGGTTGTACAATTTCTGTACCATCATTAGGAATTTATTGAGACACATTTTGGTCTTCTGAAAGTGAATGAGAATTGTCTTGATGATCTTCATTATTAGACTGAATAATAGAATCTCTAACAAAAGAAAAGAAGGGATAGTTTAAGCTTGAATCATCTGCATCTTCAGAGTCTGAATCATCACTGAATGAACCGAGATCTCCTTGAATTTTCTTTTCACCTGTAGAATCAAGCAAGTTAGATTGATTAAACAAGTTTGATTGAAAAGAGTTTGATAATGAATCTAATTCAAATAACCATGCAGGACCATTTGACACTAATGGAAAAGAGTTTTTAAGAAATTTAACATTGAATGTTTCAACTATAACATTAGTCCTAGAGTTATAAACTCGATTGGCCTTTGAAACAGATGAATATCTAACGAAAAATCCATCATCAAATTTTGATTCAAATTTTCCTAAATGATCACTTGAATTCAGAATCATAACCGGACAACCAAAAGATTTAAAGAAATCTATGTTTGGTTTCCTTCCAAACATTAACTCATAGGGAGTTTTCAGTTTTTCTTTAACAATTAATGAACAGTTCTGAACAAAGCATGCAGTTGATATTGCTTCATCCCAGAAGGTGATCGGAATTTTAGCATCGGCTAACATGAATCGTGCTGCTTCAATCAATGTTCGGTTCTTCCTTTCAGCAACTCCGTTTTGTTGAGGAGTTCTGGGAGCACTGTACTGATGAGCTATTACTTTCTCTTCACAAAACATGTTAAGAGTTAGATTTTTGAATTCCGTCCCGTTATCGCTTCTAATTATTTTTACTTTTTGATCTAGTTGATTTTCTACTTTTATGATGAATTCTTTTATTAATTCAGGCATTTCAAATTTTGCATTTAGAAAGAAAACCCATGAAAATCTTGTATAGTCATCAATGACAACTAAACAGAAAGATTTTCTTCCAGTACTCTTCACGTTGGTTGGTCCAAAAAGGTCCATATGCAACAAGTGAAGTGGTTTGGAATTTGAGTTTATCAGTTAGGACTTATAAGATGCTCTGTGTTGTTTTCCTTTTAAACATGCTGCGCATAAATAAGTTGTGGCAAACTTCTTTGATGGAAGTCCAATAACATGATTTCCTGCTACAAGCTTGTTCATGTTTTTGAAATTTTAAAGCCCGAGACGTCTATGCCATAGCTAGCTTTCATCATTTGATGCTTTAGCAAAGAGACAAGTTGTTTCTGTAGAAGAGTCCACTTGAGACATATCCAATTTGTATACGTCTCGGTCTCTGACAGCTTTAACAACCACGCTATCCTTGCTTATCTGAAATCCTGGCTTCAAGATATAACAGAAAGAATCATCAAAAAGTACAGAGTAGGATATATCACAAATTTGGGATACGCTTAACAAATTGAAGTTCAACTGAGAATAGAAGTTGACTTTATCAAAGCTTATAATCCCGTTAGATACTGTTCATTCTCCGGTTATTTTTCCTCCCGCATCACCACCAAAGGCGACATGCTTTCCATCTTTTAACTTAAATTCTTGTAATAAGGCCTGATTGCCTATCATATGCCGGCTACACCCGCTATCCACATACCAAGTGTTGATTGGTCTTCTCGGGCGTACCTGCAAAACAAAACAATTTAAGTTGAATTATCTACCCAAGCCGAAATGGTCTTGGGTTTTCCAAACATGTCAACAATAGTAAATTGTTTAAAGTGAAGTTTGTTGACATCAGGTTTATTCTTTATGAATTTACCAATTCTGTTATTTGTAACAAAATTATGCTTGTTTGGAAAATTCGTGCTTTTAGACTGACCATTGTTGAGAATCATTTATTTTCAAAAATTTGGTTATTAATTCTCACTGACCGTGGAATGAAATTATCATTAAAGAATTGTTTAGGTCTCACTAAATTGTTTCTTTTGAAAGTATTCAAACCTAAGGAGTGTTTGTGTGTTAATCTTTGAAAATCGACATTTTGGTTTCTTTTATATTGCGGATTAACATAACCTTTGCTTACTGTTGAGGTGGCAAATCCTCTCCTCTGTGAATTCTTTCTAAAATAACAATCTTTAGTGTTTTGAGTTTGCTCATCATAATAAGTACAATATTTGTTAAAATGACACTCTGAAGTTGAGTGATTTCTCATATCGCAAATGTGACAGTATTTGTTAAAAAAACATTCAGCAGTATTGTGATTGTACATGTCACATATTTCGCAGTACCTCTGTGGAGTCTTGAATAATTGCTTATTAACCTTTGACATTGACACAACATTATAAACTTGGTTACTTTTATGTGTCAAAGTGTTAATTTGTTGTTTTTGATTTGAAATGTTTTTCTTTTGCACAATTTGTTTTTGTTTTTGAACATGAACTTCATTCTTATTTTCCTTAGATACAAATCTTTTTGCTACAGCGGAAGTCTTAGAATCTAAACCCATTTTCAGATCAGAGGTAGATTTGTTTTTAGGATTTTCTTTAACATTTTGAATAAAATTCACATTCAACAAACCAGCAGATACAAATTTACTTAGCTTTAATTTTGTTTTTTGATTTTTTTCTTTTGCCTGATTTTCTTGAATTTTCAATTGATCATTTTTGGCTTTATTTATCTTTCTTCTTTGTCTCTGATTCTTTGATTTTGAACCAGTTGTTTGTTTAGATTGAACATCTTCAGTTGAAGATTCTTTTTCACATTCTTTCTTTTCTGGTCTTTTTGCCATTTTATGAATTCTGGGTTATTTAGACCAAATGAATTTGAATCTTCTGATGTTTCTTCATCATTTCTATCTTTGTTTTCTGTCATCGTACTCATTTCTTCCAAAACTGATTCTTTAGGAACATAAATTTTCTTGTTCTTTGGTCTTGGTTCATAAAATTTTACTTTAACCGGATGACCATTTTTAATGTTCTCAATATCTTTTTCCTCAAAAATTTCCAACTTTGTTTTCTCTTCTTCATTTTCAGACATCTTGTTCTTGTTCTGATATGCTTTGAGTTTTGCTTTGTTTTCTGGAGAGTGATCGTGAGTGTTAAAGTTTTCTGGTAAGTATTCGTTATTGATTCAGGCATTGGTTCATGAGTGAAACCCAATCCTGCCTTTTGTTTATCTTTACGTTCATTTACTAGCTTTTCCACAATGGTTTTAGAACTTTTAACTTTAGCTAGATCAACATGAGTGGATGCATCAGCTATCTTCTCCAGTTCAAGATTTTTCGTCATCTCTTCGAGTTGTTTTGATACAATTTCAAGTTCTCTTAGAGTTTTGTTCCATGAATTTTGAAGAGTGATAATCTTGTCATCAGATGTTTTGGGATCCTTTTTCAGCTTGTTATGCATTTGTTCTTCTTGCTTAAGTTTTTCACATATCTTATAAGCATAATTTCTGTAGTATTCGACATGTTCGAAGCAAGACTTTGTGCATAGCTTTTCTCTGACTTCTGATGGAATTTCAGAATATTTAGGAGGAGACGCTTTAGAGTTAGAGCTTTCAACCTTTGGCTGATCAGATTTTGCCATCAAAGCAACTTCTCTGAATCTTCCTTGGGATCAGACTTGTCACTCCAGTCGTAATCGTCTTCTTCGTTCTCAGAGTTTCCATAAGTTTTTGGATCATTAACTTTAGACCAATCTTCTTTTTGTATTTCTGCAACAAGAGATAAATTGGAGGTTAGATCAGCAGTAAATTGTTTAGCGTAGGCACTCCAATCATAACCATCAGTAATATTGACAACTAAAGCTTTCTTGGGATCCTCTGCTGCTTTAGAATCATTTTTCAATTCTGGCATTGGTAGGCTTTGATAAGGTTTCTGAAATGTCTTCTGTGACGATTGCTGAATCCTTTGATTACTTGAGCTTGATTGAACATTTCCTCCTTTATTCCTTGGAGCTTTGCACTCTCTAGAGAAATGACCATAGCTGTTACAGTTAAAGCATCTTGACTTTGACTTGTCAAAACCTACTGTCTTGTTTGCACTTGGTTTAGTGTTTTTGTTGATGTAGGAATGCTTTTGAGTTCTGTATGCTATCATTACCATCTGCCAATTCAAGTCCATTTCCTCAACGTCGTCTGGATCCATTTCAAATAAATCCTGCAAAACAAAATCAAGTTGAGTTAAATGGCTACCTTGGTATGCTTGAAAACTTGCCATAAATGTAGTAAAAGCAGTTTTTGACTCTTCATCTTGTAATAAGATGTTTATTACATAGCAGAGTTAACAGATGGAGTCTCTGCTTGAGAGTTAGAACTTTTAGGCATAGAAGGAGATTGAGGTTTATTCTAATTTGTATAGGCAGGAGCACTTGTGTAAGTAGAATCAGTAAAGAACCCTGCACCAACAAATAAATCACTCTCATCTTCTGGTGAAGTTTCATTCTTAGCCATGAATGCATTCTCCACAGTGTTTGCTGGAGAAGCAACATACTTATATTGTGACATCGAAGCTGCTCGGTCGTTGTTTCTAGAACTTTCATCAATTTCGACAGATTTTATTTTAGCAATCAACAGATTTAGATCCATTGGAAATTTCTCAGTATGCTTTAACAGAGTGACTGTTTGCTTCCATGAAGATGGAAGAGCATTGAGAAGTCTGTAGTTAAGATCTTTCAAATCATTCTTGATCCCTGCAGTTGACATCTCTGTAGTCAGTTGAACAAATCTATTCATCATCTGATTTATCGTTTCACCAGATACATGTTCAAAAAGTTCTAATTGTCTCTTTAGCTTTTGCTTTTTCAGATCCTGAATCTCTTTTCCACCTTCACATATTATTTTCAAGGCCTTATACATGGTGTATCCAGTCTGATAACCATCAAGCCTTATCAGAACTTCAAGAGGTAGACCTTTCACATTAAGGAATATGCTTTAATATCATTTTTAACTTTTCTGAGATCTTCTCCTTGTAGATCATCTTCTTGATAAGGTTCAGTAGATTCCTTTGTATACACAAATCCTCTATCAGGTCCATCAGATGTGATTGGAATGTAAGGAGCTTTTTCTATTGATTTCCATAAATCCGTATCAATAGAATTCAGATGGTGTTTTAATCTCAATGACCAATTCTTGAAATATGCTCTATTCTTCAGCTTGGGAACTCGGTTCTCTGAGTCTTCTGATTTTACCATTTTAATTTTTGATTTTTAAAGGTGAATTGTTTTTGTTGTTTTTAATGTTTTGAATTAAAACAATAAAATCAAAATATTTTTGGATTTTAAAATTTCTGAAAATTTTCTAAAAATTTCTAAGTGTGAAACCTGATGCGTCCAAACAATAGTGAAACGCCCAAATAGTTGGAGTACACCTTTTGACTTTGACCCTGAAACGTCTAAGGGATTGCCTCAGAAAAATTTCACAAAACGCCCAAGTTGAGATGCGTCTGAACAGTTATGATACGCCCAAACAGTTCAAATACTCCTCAACAGTTGAAAAACGCCTGATATTACTTGGATTACTTCCAAAGTGTCCCAACAGTTGAAATGCGCCCACACAGTGGTGAAACGCCTAGATAAAAAACGCCCAGAACAGTTGAAGCGCCTAAACAGTTGTTATGCGCCTATCACTTAGACGATTTTCAAGGTGTTTCTGACCTAATGCGCCACATTCATCATATTCAACAAACTTAGATTCTTTCAATTTCTTCAAAACTTGATTAATTGATCTAAATTTCACCAATTAGGTCTGAAATCGATCGATTAACAATCCTCTAACATCAATTTCATCAATTAATCAACAAAGATTAATGTTTTGATTCAAAGAACAGTTCGAAGACTTTTTGCTTAAATTCACAGATTTGAACGAATTGTACTGCTAATTGTGAATCAAATCATGTTTCTGATGATGAAACAGATATTAATTCAACAATTTTTAAGACTGAATTGTTTATCGATCACAGATTCATGTGATTATGAGTGTTCGACAGTTGAAGAACAGCTTCAATCACTGAACCGAAAGCTCTGATACCATTTGATGAGCTCAAAATGGATCGATCTGTGATGATATAAGAACACAATTCAATCTAATACACAGAAGTATTCAATTCAACACATGAAATCAACAAAAATTCATAGAAGTTTTCATTGATTAGTAGAGAAGAATACAAAGTGTAAGTAACAGATACAAAGCGTCTAAACTGAAAGTCTAATCTCTAGATGTCTGAATGTTTAGATGTCTCGATGTCTACCTACACAATACATATTCAGCCTACTTATACTAATCAGAAAACAAAGAAACATATTTACAATAAAAGTCCCTATACTATGACAAAAACATAAAAGACATACAAAGACAAATGTTAATCTTTAAAAGAAGCTTCTACATTGCTCCTACGTGTAATGTGAGCATGTAACTATTTTATCCACACACTTGGTAACAAAGTGTTTGACTCGATGACCCGTTGGTGACACAAGATGGATATTTGTGAAATATATATATTACTTAGAAAATATTAATAAATTGTATTTCACTTGAAAGTGTACACAAACCCCTCTATTTTAAGATTGACATATTGTTTAGGTAATTAAATATTATTTTGACTAGACCCGAGACGTGACCCGAGTGTTTAGTAATTAGTTATGTAATTTACATATGAAATTATAGAAGCTAGGGTTTTGAAATAATCTTATTTTCTTAGTTAAAATAATATTTACATTATATTAATTGGAATATAATTTGAAATATTAACATCGAAGTAAAATCACTAGTTTTCATATTTTACAATCCATGTATAAATATATATATTTGCCCATAAAATAATTATTTAATTATTTTCTTAATAGGATTAATCTTTTATTTTGTCTAGTTCTTGACAAGTATTAAATTAGGGTTTGTTTAATTTATTAAGTAATTTTGATATATTATAAAATAAAATCTCTTTAATAAATTAATTAGCTACTTTAGTCAATTTACCAACTTGTCTTAATCCATCTTTTAAGTGACCTAGTAACTAATATTATAAAGTAAATAAATTTATATTTTAAGTCCCATGTCAAATTAGCAACAAAATCATGTGTCATCCTTGTTAAAAGCCATCTACTAACCATTTTAATATCTTCTTTAAACTAACATAATATTTTGTCCAGAAGTTCATATTTTTCCCTTTTAAAGTCTCATGTTTATATATATTTAACCATAATTGTAAATTTGGTCAAATTGTCATCAAGTTATAACTCACTTTTGTAATAATATATTACCACTCACTAACTAAGTATAACTTAAAGAATATATATAAGCATTCATAATAATACTTGTAAAGGTTTAAATTCCTATAACCATAACATAATCCTTTTGTAGATTCTCTTGAGTTTTAACAAATTTATATGACTTTTTATAAAATCACCAACTAGTAACTTGGTCAAACATAGATCTATGAATATTTACTTTTTAAGAACAAGAATCATTATTTAGTTCTTGTTAAAATCTCTTGTATTAAATATTATCCTTAAAACTCCTTATTGGTAAAAACACCATTTTTAACATGAAAGACTTTTGTGGATGAAGATAGTTACACATGAACTAGTAGATAGAAAATCATGGTAAAGTATACATAAACAAGAAGAGAGTGTTCTCACTAAGATCAAGCAAGAAAAGATGGAATGGTTGTGGTAGGATGCTTGGAAACTTCAAAAATTTCTTGATCTTTAACCAAGGCACTTGAAACACCTTAGATTTATAGAAATCTAGGTTAAAAATGTGGTGAAATGTAACACCCCGAATTTTTATTTAAAAGAAAATGAAAAGAAAAGAATTCAGAAAGTAAAGTAAATGGGCACAAGATGAGGGGTGTAAGGTGTAAAAGTGCCAAAACTCATTATTTTAATATAAATGAGTGGCCGCCACATAAAGCAGCAGATCTGCTTTTTGGCCTCGGCTGAAGAAGAAGAAGAGCAAGAAATCGGGTGTTTGGAGAAGAAGAAGGAAGAAGAAGCTGTAAAAAGGTTAGTTCTCGGGTTCATGTTCGGTTTTACCTTAGTTTGCAGCTTGTAACCGAAGCTCTCGATGTTTTAGAAGGTTGTTCTCGGGATTTTGAAGCTGAAATCACAGGTGGAAGTGTTTGGTTTGAAGAGCTGCTTCAAGGTGAGTTTCTAGAACCCCTCTTTTACAGATTTTAAAGTGTTTTGGGGCTATTATGCATACCGGGAAAAAGGTTTTTTTTAATGATAACCGTATGTTTCAGCTTTTTGTTCGTTGTAGGTGCTGTGGTTGTATGTTCTAGGCTTGTTATGGGTTAGTATTATGCTTGGCAGGTTTTAGATGCCCTTAGTATGTTAGATCTGTGTTTGGATGGTGTTAGAATGGTGTTCGGGTTAATTTGGCAGTGCTATACATATTTTAGAATGTCCTAATGAGCTCAAGTGTTATGTGCCTAAGTGTTCTTATGAGCCCAAGGGTGGTGCGCCCGAACAGGGCCGATGCGCCCAGGTCATGCTCCTGAATAGTGGTCGTGCGCCCAGAAAGTATAAAAATGTGACTAAGTGTGGGCCATACGCCTGCATAGTGCCATGCGCCCAGGAAGTGTGAAATTGGCTAAGGGTGGGTCATGCGCCTGAACAGTGGTTCGTGCGCCCAGAAAGTGAAAACGACTAAGTGTGGGCCATGCGCCTGCATAGTGCCCATGCGCCCAGAATTGTTTCTATGGATTAGTGTTGGGACGCTTGAAGAGGGCTCATGCGCCAAAATAGTGCTGATGCGCCCAAGAAGTTTTATACTTAGAATTTTCTGCTGATGCGCCTAGAATGTTATGTTGTGCCTAGTTTTGGACTTGGGGCTTTCTTAAGGGCTTTAAGAAGTGATTTTTGAGATAGGTCCCATTGGGATGTGTTGGCGTATGTTTGATGTGTGCATGATGGTGTGATGATGTTTATGATGTATGGGTGTATGTGTTATCTTTCTTCGTTTAACGGTTTTCAAAACGTATGTACTATGTTTTATAATACGTTATGTATGATGTATGACTTTACGTGGTTTGATGAATGGCTATGAATGAACGTAAAGTATTATATAACGAAGTGAAAGATAATAATAATGAAAAGTGGAACGTAATAATAGTCTTGCAAGCAAGACTTAGGTGAGTGACTGTGTGTCACAAAAGACTCGTAAGCCATGGTTGGGGTGAGCGACTGTGTTGTCACAACAGACTTGTATGCCAGGCTGAGGTGAGTGACTGTGTGTCACAACAGACTCGTAAGGGGTTTAATCCATGAGATTGACCCGAAGGGAGTCCTTGTGGCTCGAAGGGAGTCTTTGTGACTCGAAGGGAGTCTTTGTGACTCGAAGGGAGTCCTTGTGGCTTGAAGGGATTCTTTGTGACTCGAAGGGAGTCCTTGTGGCTCAAAGGGAGTCCTTGTGAACCATCCAGCTCCAAGAGCAAGCCTTTCCCTAAGAAGCTTGTTGCATCATCTGTGTAGGTGAAGATGGAAAGGGAAAGTTATCAAGTTTAGTCTTCTTCTCAGAAGAAGACTCTCAGAAGGAAGCAAATGGACTGCATCATGTGTGGTAGTACTTCTCATCTGGCTAAGGATTGTATCTACAATCCTAAAAGTATCATCCACATGATCAAAGAGAAAACTTCTAAGAAGAAGAAGGAGAAGCTAGCTTCAGAAGGAAAATCTGTTTCCTTCGGAAGCTCCAAAGTGAAGAAGAAAACAAGTGAAAACTTGCTTTCGAAAGAAAATTTGGTCTTGGAAGAAAGGAATGCTTCCGAAGTACTAAAGCATGCTGCAGTGAAAGCAAGATCTTCTGAAGGTCCAGTCTCCAAAACTTCAAAAGCTGTTGAAACTTCTGATGTGTTGAAGGTCAAGTCCAATCTTCTGAAGATGGTGTGGAAGATGAAGAACGACCTGGTGACTGAAAGTTCTTCATCAACAGCAACTAATGATCCTCAAAACTTGAATATAAGATCAGTTACCATTACATTGTCTTTAGATCACTTTAAAAAGGCCAAGACCAATGAGGCTTGGGTTTCCAAGTGTAACTAACCACTTCTTTTTATGCAGGAACAGCTAAAGACCAAGGGAAATGTATGGATCATTGATAGTGGCTGTTCCAGGCACATGACTGGCAATGGTTCTTTGCTTCACAAATTTTAGAAAATTGATGGAGGAACAGTTGCTTTTGGAGGAGATGCTGGTGTTTACATCACTGGAAGGGGCATGGTCACAAATGATAAGCTCACCATTGAGAAGATAAATTTTATTAAGGAGCTTGGGTATAATCTACTGAGTGTATCGCAATTTTGTGATCAGAGACACTGAGCATGAGTGCACTATTCTCAAGCCTGGGGTGATCATTCCTCAAGAGCATATCCTGCTCAAAGCCCCCAGGAAAAGGAATATGTACAAGATGGACTTGAAGGAAACATCTCCCTCAGGAGAGGTTTCTTGCTTTCTATCTAAAGCAAATAGTGATGAGTCTTTCTTCTAGCATAAAAGAATGTGCCATGTAAACTTTAAGAACATGAATAAGTTAATTAAGAATGATTTTGTAACTGGAATGCCAAAGAAAGAGTTTACAAGTGATGATCATTGTGTTGCATGCCTGAAAGGGAAGCAACATAAAGTGTCTCACAAGCCAAAAGAAAGGAACTCTATCACTACTCCCCTACACTTATTACACATGGATTTCTTTGGCCCCACCAATATAATGTGTTTAGGAAGGACCTCATATTGTTTAGTGATCATAGATGATTTCACAAGATTCACTTGGGTCTTTTTCCTTAGAACTAAGGATGAGACTCCTGAGATCTTGAATTTCATTCTGAAAATTAAGAATCAATTTAATCACAAGGTCAAGACCATAAGATGTGACCAAGGAATAGAATTTAAGAACCAAATCCTTGATAAGTTTTGTGATGAAAGGGTATTACAAGACAATATAGTGCTCCCAGGACTCCTCAGCAAAACGGTGTTGCCGAGAGGAGAAACATGACACTTATTGAGGCTGCAAGAACCATGTTGTCTGAGTCTAAATTGCCCATCACCTTCTGGGCAGAGGCTGCTAACACAACCTGCTATGTGCAAAACAGAGTTTTAGTAGTTAAGACTCATGGTAAAACTCCGTATGAGCTGTGGCACAAAAGGAGACCATTCATTGGTTTCCTCATGTCATTTGAATGTCTTTACACCATCTTCAATACCAAAGATCAGGTAGCCATGTTTGCTGAGAAATCAGATGATGGACATTTTATTGGATACTCTTCTCAAGCTAAGGCTTATAGAGCATACAATCTTAGAACTAGAATACTTGAGGAGTCAGCCAATGTGACCTTCAATGAGCACACTCCCAGTGTGAAAGGTTCTAGTCCGGATTGGCTATTTGATCTTGATGTTTTAACTAGTCTTGTGAGGATGTTTTAGGATCTACAGGTAACATATCAACAGGAGATCCTGACCCAAGATTTGAGCTGAGAAGACCAAGCAAGAATACTACTTCAGCTCCAGTGGTGACTAACCTTGCAAATGAAGATCCTATAAGCACAAACATGACAAATTCAGCTGATACATCTGAGATGCCTTCAAATTCCAGCTTAGAGGTTCAAAACTCAGGTTAAGGAGCTTCAAATGTAATAGGAAATGCAGGTGGTGACAGTGATAAAGAATTTCTTGATGCTGATAACCACTCCATAGAAGACAACATAAATGATGTCACACACTCATTGGATCAAGTCTCACTTGATAAGTGTGCTGATGTGGTGGGTGATACTCCATTGCAAGATCTAAATTTCTCTAATTTGGATCTTTCCAATCAACTTGGTATGATCCCTTAACTCAGGATCCACAAGTCACACCCCACCACAAACATCATTAGAAATGTTGATACAGGGGTGACAACAAGAGGAAAAACCTATGACAAAAATGTTTGTCTATACTCTTGCTTCTTGTCCCAGGTAGAGCCAAAGAAAGTTGATGAGGCTTTGAAAGATGGAAGCTGGGTTGAAGTAATGCAAGAGGAGTTGCTTCAATACAAAAGAAAGAAGGTTGGGAACCTATGTCCTTTTCCTCTCTCTCTTCTCCTCCTAAATCTCCTCAGGAAAAATTCTCCTCTTCCCTTTGTCACTCACAGGCCTATGTGACTTAGGGTGGAGAGAACTTTGGCCTTTATTGCTTGGTGCCGCACTTGAGCTCTGGCCAGAGAAAGACTATGAGATACCTTCACCAGTTGGTGACTCACTGAGGGTAATAGTTACTGTCTCAAGGTTCACAGGCTCAACTACTAGGCCTTTGGCCAAGGTTTCCCCTTCGAAGCTAATCTTAGGGCCACCTTAACATCCAGTTGACCAATAGTCTTGCCTGTTAGCCTCTGTCTATATAATTTAGTTCTCAGCTTGAACTCTTCAAGCACCCTTTGTTGATTTCTATCAACTAACCTTGTAGCTTTCCTGTTTTGACTTGGGTTGGCAAGTGGGAGGTCAACTAGATAGGTGCTCTCATAGTATCTCAGGTTATAGAAGTTGAAGATCTCTTGTTGTCCCTAAGACCTAGAGATTACTAGGGCTCTCCTTTCAGCATCAAACCACCATCCCACTATTGGATATTTAGCAGGGTGAGATGGAGTAGGCATAGCCTTTGGTATACCCTCCTCAAACAAGGTTTGAATGTGTGAGTCCATATTAATGTTGATTTAAGAAGGTTGTTGAGTATGGACAACTGCAACTGAGGGTGGTGAGTCCTCTATATCCATACTCTGAGAGGAACTCCCAAGTTCTATGATTGTAAGTAAGACTCTCTCCCCGTTTTTGGTAGTATCATCCTCTTGCACAGGGGAGCTAGGAGTTAGGTCCACCACATCCAAAGGTTCTTATGGGCCTGGTTGAGTCCTCTGGATGGGTCTCTTAGCTAACTTGCCCTTGAGATTGGTGATATCAAGTTGCTAGTCATTAACCCTTCTCTGTAAGGTAGCCACCTGAGATTCCAGGTGACTCACCTTTGAAACTAAATAGGGGCAAAGTTTGGACAGTTTGTGCACCTTTATTTGCAAACTCCCCTTATCTTTATCACAAGAATAATAGTGGGATGCGAGAATACGACCAAGGTCTTCTTCCTTATCACCAGCTTGTGTTTCTTGGTTGCTGGTTTCCCCTACACACTGAAAAGTTTAAAAGAAGTGTCAATGGACTATGTTGCCATGGTTGAGGTCTTAATAATGTAATCACTTGCAAAAGTGAGCCTCTTCCATATATGTCTCCTAAACAGGTTTAGGGAGGACCACCTCAGTTGTGAGTGGATGATATGGGCTAGATATAGGTGATTCAGAAGCACTCATCTCTCCTTGAGTGGGGGTTGAGAAGAGTGACTCATGGTACTCACTGAAACCTATATCTTCATCATCATAGAATTCAAGGATTGGGATTAGTTGGTTGAGGTCAAGCGGCAAGGGATGGTAACTTACCCCTGACGGTTGATCGCTAGAGTTTTGTGTCTCTAGGAGGTTTTGGCTCTCAGGCTGAGCTGAGGAAAGCACTGATCATAGAAATAATAGGAGTGGCTTGCTTGTTGGACCAAAAGAACCAATGAGCCTGATCAGAAAAACCTTTAAGTCCCACGGACATTACAACAACTGAAGTAGTCTGCAACAACTGAAGACATCAACTGAAGACAAAGTCTGAAGTGAAAGAGCTGAAGACAAAGTCTGAAGTGAAAGAGCTGAAGACAAAGTCTAAAGAGAAAGAGCTGAAGACAAAGTCTGAAGTGAAAGAGCTGAAGACAGTCTGAAGACAAAGTTTCAGATGTTGTCACAACAGCTGAAGAAGACCTCTTCAGTAGTTGTGATGGTTTTCTTTCAGTAGTTTTATGTTTCTTGTAATCAGTACTTGTAGGTTCAGTAGTTTTAGTTTCATCTTGTACTTAGCATACTCTAAGATGTTCAGTTGTTGTGAACATTCTCAGTAGTTTGCTTACTTTCAGTTGTTTGTAATAATTCTGTTAGATGTCACTATCAGCAGACGTCACATTCCTTTATATAAGGAATGTTGACCTAATTGTAAAGTGGGACGAGCAGCTATAGAAAACTTAGAAAAGCTTAGCAGCCGCCACACCGAAGCATTGTGCATAAATGATATTATCCATTTTGAAGAAAACCCTCTTTCTCTATAACCGTGTACTGTTCCATTGAATATCTATTGTGTTCTTGCTATATTTGTGTAATTCTTGTTCTAATTCCGCTGCGATTCAACTCTAATTGATCAAACTTAGATCGCTGATCCTGACAAATGGTATCAGAGCATATTAATCATTGATCGGTTTAAAAATTGATCATTGAAACTGCTATTTCGATATCTAAAGTTTGATCGAATTAGCATATTTGCAAGAATTGGTTATAGAGATTGGTCTTCTGCTGCTTCTGGTTAGTCAATTTGAGTTTCTTCTTGGTTCATATTGAGTTTGTTGTGTTTTTGTGCTAAATCTTTTGAAACTTGATTGAATTGGTTCGAATCTGAGAATGACTACTCCTTCTAATGACCCTCACAATACTGGCTCCTCAACCAAGCCTCCGATGCTGGTTAGGAGTGAGTATAACATATGGCAACGAAGAATGCTCCATCACCTGTCTGTTAACAGTTCAGGTTGTTGGACATCTGTGGTTCACGGTCCACACAAGCCTATGGTGAACAATCCGGAGACCAACCAAATGGTTCCGAAGAAGAAGGAGCAATACTCAGATGAAGATCGTAAACTGTTTGAGATTGATGCTAAAGCCCATGGAATTTTGGCCATGGCACTGCCTAATGAAATCTATTCTGGGCTTATGCATCATGAAACTGCTCATGACCTCTGGAATGCTTTGAAGGAACAATTCGGAGGAACAGATGAGGTCTTAGCAAACAACAGAGAAATCCTCGCCCAACAATATGAGACTTTCTCTCATAGGAAGGGTGAGACACTGACTCAACAGTTTGAGCGTTTCTCCTGCTTGATCTCTGAGCTGAAAATGGTCAAGCATGAGTATACTAACAGCCAGATGAACAACAGATTCCTCAGATCACTGCCTGAGAGATGGGACACATACACCATTGTCCTACGCTCCAGTGCAAATCTGGATAGCCTATCTCTCACCCAACTCCATGGGAAACTGCTTACATTTGAAAGAGAGATAGAGCAGAAAAGGAAACTGGCATCATCAGGAAAGCTCACTGATGACTTTGTACCAGGGAACACTGCCTTGGTCGGTCATGAGTCAGAATATGCTGGATCAGAAAGCCATTATGATGAGCATATAGATTTCTCTTCAAACAGTTCTGATCATGCATTTGTTGGTGTTGACAGTCATTCTGGGTGTAATAGTGATAATTTATGCTTTATCATGGATGATTTGATGGGTATTGCTGATGATGATTTAGAAGAGATGGATATTTTGAGCCAAATGGCCTTGATCAATATCAGATCTCAAAAGTTCTACAAGAGAACTGGTAGGAAATTTCCAGGACTCTCTGGCAAAACCAAAGTTGGTTTTGACAAGAGTAAGTTGAGGTGTCACAAATGCCACAGGCTTGGGCACTTTGCAAGAGAGTGTAGATCAACTGGATCTAACTCCTCTGCACCCTTTGTGACCTTTCCAAGCAATAGTTCACAAAACAAAGGGCAACATCCTGCTAGTTCTGGTCATCACTCACAACCTCAATCTCCTGCATATTTTGTCCCTCAGGGTCCAATGCCATATCCATATCCCTGCTATTACATGCCACAGCCAAATCCAGTTCAAGTTCCTATAGCACAACAACCTCAAGCCCTACCTGAGCCTCAACCATCTCCATCACAATCTCAACCTCATCACAGCTTCTTCACACCAGGAGTTGTTGACTGGAGCAGCTCACCAGATGATCTTTCTGGTTTCAATGAGCAATTATTTGCTGGTGCTGGTCAACATGGTGGTGAACATCCTTTTGGGAATCTTGCTCTCATGGCCCTGGAGTCTACTGAGGGTTCCTGCTCCGATGCATCATCTTCACAGGTAACCCAGGTATCTTCTGAGGCTAAAGCCAAGTTATGTTCTGAATCATGCATAGCTGCCTTTGTCTCTATTAGAGAGGCAAATGTAGCTTTAATCAATCAAAATCTTGAGCTTGAGAAAACTATTTCCAAAAGAAAAGCTGAGTATGAGTCTGTTCTTAATGACAAAGATGATGAGATTTACAAGCTTAAATGCCAACTTAATGATGAAAAGGCTAAGGTAGAGGTCATACTTGAGAACCACAGAAGTCTCAAAGAGACACTTGCAGCTACCCAAGTTGAGTGTGACCGCTGGGTAACATCCTGCAAGGGATTTGAAATGCTTCTCAGCAAGCAAACAGCTTCAAATGTGAAGTTTGGAATAGGTTACAATCATACTGCACCACCTACTGATTTTACTTCAAAATCAATAGTAAAATCTGAAGGTGAAAGTAATTTCCAAACCACATCATCATGTGATTCATCCTCAAATGATAATACAAAATTGTCAAAATTAGAGGATGAAGTCAGTGTTAAGATCTCAGCAAATCAATTGCCTGATGGTTTAAATGCTGATAAACACATGAAGCTGAGCAATTCAGATGTTGTCCCTCAAAGTACTCCAAGTACTGAAGGGCAAGTCACAACATCTGAAAAGCATTTCATATCTGCTGAAATAAAAGGATTAACAACTGCTGAGGAATCTATCATACGGTCTTTCAGGACGGATAGAGAACAGCTGAAGAACAAGTCTTCAGTTGTTACCGATCCTTCAGTACTTAACACAAGTACTGAAAGGAGGAAAGTACTGAAGATCACACCTTCAGTAGTTTCCACTTCAGCAGTTGATCAATCCAAGATGAAGAATAAGCCATGTGAAATATGTGGTAAATTCAATCATCTATCTGATGAATGCTGGTACAAAAAGGGTTCCAAACTCAACAGAGATAAGCTCATTAAAGAAGAGATTAATAAAATGAAAAATGAGTTTGAGACCAAGTTTGTACCACAGTCATCTCAAACTGATAAACCCAAGGCCTCGCCAACATCCAAAAAGAAGGATGGGGTTTATCAGAAAACAGCTGATAGTGTTCCTCATGATAAACATCAGACTAAGTCTGTGAATTTCAAGAAGGAGGAAATGGTGGGTCACAGGAACTCATCAAAAACAAGTACTGATGTGTCAAATGAGCTGAAGGCTTTAGCAACAAATCAGACACAACTTGTTATGATGGTTCAGCATTTGTTGGGGAGAGTTAACCAACTAGATGCACCTGTGATCAAACCACTGAAAAGGAAATCCAAGCCCAAATCTAAGAAATCCATTTCAGCACCATCTCCACCTTCATCAGCTGTTAATCATGAGAAACAAGTTATGGTTAAATCTGTTGATGAAAACAGACCCAAAACCAAAAAGGTTTGGGTCTCTAAAGCTAACTAGTTTCTTATGATAAATGCAGGGTTCTTCAGCATGCCAAAGAAGCATCTGGTATGTAGACAGTGGAGGATCTATGCATATGACTGGGAGCAGTTCTCTTCTTAATGACTACTCTCAAGGAAAGAAGGGATTTGTCTCATTTGGAAATGATGCTAAAGGTTACATCATCGGGAAAGGATTTGTGTCAAATGGAGAAATCAGATTTGATGATGTTAACCATGTGGAGAATCTCAAGTATAATCTACTGAGTGTCAGTCAGATGTGTGATAAAGGGCATGTTGCACTTTTCACAAGCCAGAACTGCCGGATTCTGTCTTCCAAAGTTCTGAGGCTGATTGACAAGGTATTGGATGAACATACTCTCCTGAAGGCCAACAGGATAGGAAGAGTATATGCCTTGGATTTGTCAAAGAAGATTGATATAAAAGGTCATCCTTGCCTGTTCTCCAAGGCCTCTCCTCAGGAATCTAAACTGTGGCATAGAAGGCTGGGTCATGTTAATCTCAAAAACATGAATCAGCTGATCCACAATAGTTTAGTGAGAGGTTACCAATAAAGGAGTTCCACTGTGATGAAACCTGCACTGCTTGTTTAAAAGGAAAACAACACAAAGTTTCATTCCCTCCTATAGAAGAACCAAAGTCCACTGCCTGCTTGCAATTACTGCACATGGATCTCTTTGGTCCTGTGAGAGTAATGAGCATGGCAAAGAAGAAATACTGTCTGGTAATTGTGGATGATTACTCCAGATTTGTATGGACCTTCTTCTTGCATTCAAAGGATGAGGCTGCTCAGACAATTATTAACTTTGTGTTGTATGTTGAGAAGCAGTATTCCCTATCAGTCAAGTGTATAAGAAGTGATAATGGAACTGAATTTAGAAACCATACACTTGATGATTTCTACCTTTCAAAAGGAATCAAGAGGCAGTATAGCATCCCAAGGACTCCAGAACAAAATGGAGTAGTGGAGAGAAAGAACAGGACCCTAATTGAAGCTGCAAGGTCCATGTTGGCTGACTCTGGTTTGCCACTGACCTTTTGGGCTGAAGCTGTCAACACAGCATGCTATGTGCAAAATAGAGCTTTAGTGAATCAGAGGTTGATGAAGACTCCTTATGAAGTTCTACATCATTTGGCTCCTCTAATTTCATTCTTCAGAGCATTTGGGTGTCCTTGTTACATTCTCAACACAAAGGATCAACTCCAAAAGTTTGATTCTAAGGTGGATGCAGGGTATTTTGTTGGGTATTCATCCACTTGCAAGGCTTACAGAGTGTTCAACTGCAGAACAAAGATGGTTGAAGAAACCTTGCATGTGAAGTTCAATGAATCCCCTAAGGACAAAATTCCACAAAACCCTGTGGAGTTGTTTGATCTGGACATACTGCAATATGTTCCTTATCAGCCTCCAGCTGTTGCAGATCATGTGAATTCATCACCTTCTGCAGCTAGTCATCCATCTGGTGGTACTGATGTTGATGATGATCCCAGTACTCACCTATTCAAGTTTAGTGATCAACTGCCTGAGTCTACTAAACTTGATGTTCCTGTAGCTTCAGTAGCACCATCCACAACAAATGCTGATGAGATTTTTGAATCCTCTACTTCATTTGACTTGCCATCTAATACTTGGTTTCAAGAATCTGGATCAACATCTGTTGCTGCTGAGCGTGCTACAAACACTTGCACAGATCTCATAGTGTACCAAGAGCTGAAGAATCACCCAATGTCTCAAATCATTGGTGATATCAATGCTGGTGTCTCAACTAGAAGTCAATTGTCCAACTTCTGCTTCTATGCTCTCTTCATCAGTCAGCAAGAGCCAAAGAACTATCATATTGCATTAAGAGACAATGGATGGGTTGATGCCATGCAGCTTGAGCTTCTTCAGTTCAAAAAGCAGCAAGTGTGGGAACTGGTTCCTCTACCCCCAGGTAAGTGTGCAATAGGCACTAAATGGGTGTTTAGGAATAAAACAGATGAAATGGGCAAATTGTCAAGAACAAGGCCAGACTGGTTGTCCAAGGGTTTTCACAAGAAGAAGGTATCGATTATGATGAAACCTTTGCCCCTGTAGCCAGATTGGAGGCAATTAGATTGTTCTTAGCCTATGCTGCATTCCACAATCTTAAAGTTTTTCAAATGGATGTCAAAAGGTAAAATAAAAGAAGAGGTTTATGTGTGTCAACCACCAGGTTTTGAGGATAATAAACATCCTGATTGGGTGTATAAACTTGATAAGGCTCTCTATGGGTTGAAACAAGCTCCTAGAGCCTGGTATGAAACACTGTCAAATTTTCTTCTTCAGAATAATTTCACTAGAGGCTCCATAGATAAAACTTTGTTCATTAAGAAAGTGGGTCAGCATAAGCTCCTTGTTCAAATTTATGTTGATGATATTATTTTTGCATCCTCTGATCCACAGTTGTGTGATGCATTTACAAAGTTGATGCAACAAAAATTCGAAATGAGTGCCATGGGAGAATTACAGTTCTTTCTAGGTTTGCAAATCAAACAAAAGGCTGATGGAACTTTCATTCATCAGTCAAAATACACAAAGAGTCTTTTGGAAAAGTTTGATTTACAAAACTGTAAGCCCTGTTCTACTCCTATGTGCAGCACCACACAACTGGATGCAGATCAGAAAGGTAAAGCTGTTGATGAAACACTTTACAGATGTATGATTGGGTCCTTGATGTACTTAACAGCTTCTAGACCAGATATTATGTTTGCAACTTGTGTTTGTGCTAGATTTCAGGCTGCTCCTAAAGAGTCTCATTTGATTGCAGTCAAGAGGATCTTTAGATATCTGCAAGGTACTCAATCTCTAGGTCTTTGGTATTCCACTGGGCACTCTTGCAAATTAGTTGCTTTTTCTGATAGTGACTATGCAGGGTGTAAAGTAACTAGAAAATCAACTTCTGGTGGATGTCAATTCCTAGGCAACTGTTTGGTTTCTTGGCAGAGTAAGAAACAAACATCTGTTGCTACATCCACTGCTGAAGCCGAGTACATTGCTGCTGCAAGTTGTACATCTCAGGTACTCTGGCTTCAGAATCAATTATTGGATTATGGCATTACAGAGACTAAGACTCCATTACTAATGGACAGTGCTTCAGCTCTTTGTATTGTCAAGAATCCAGTCCAGCACTCTAGGACCAAACATATTGAGATCAGACACCATTTTATTAGGGATTGTTTTGAAAAAGGTCTGATTGATCCAAAGTTTGTTCCTAGTGCTGATGAGCTTGCAGACATATTTACTAAGCCTTTGGACAGTTCAACTTTCCAAAACCTAGTGTTAAGGCTTGGTATGCTGCAGCTAGAATAAGTGACAACTACTGATGATCTCAGTCAACAAGTACTGATGAGCATTCGTATACTATTGTCACAAATAAGTACTGATAAGTTCTTTTATCCTCAGTAGTTTTCATAACTACTGAAGACTAAATTACTTAAAAGTACTGAAGTACTCTATCTGTTGAAAAGAACTGATGTGGTTACAACTACTGATGTAGTTACAACTACTGATGTCAGTATAACAGATAAGTACTGATGACCAATGAAACATCTGAAAATCAGAGTCTGATAAGTGTTGAGGTCAGAATGAAACAGCTGATGAGCTAAGAATTGACGACAACAGCTGATAAGAAACTTTTCTCTTCAGTTGTTTCTACAACTGCTGTTTCACTTAATACAACTGAAGCCAAAACCATGTCTTCAGTAGTTTCACAACTACTGATGACTAATACCAAGTCTTCAGTTGTTACAACTTCTGAAAGTTAAAACCAGGTCTTCAGTTGTTTTCAAAAACTGATGACAGCACCAACACTTTCAGTCGTTTTATATCAGCCTTTTCTAACCCTATAAATACCTAAACCTAATTTCAAACGTTTCATTAGCCGTTTCATATCCTTTACTCTCTCAACAATGGCGACCATGAAACTCAAACCCAGACACAACTGTGTTGCCTACCTCTCGAAATCGGCCTTTTGGAACAAATTTGATAATGCCATCGATCTTATGGTAGATTCCCAGTACCGAACCGCTTTTCTTCTGAATCCTACCATATACCCGATTCCCTAAGCCAATTCTGGACCAACGTCTCTGTGCAAACTGGTGAGAATGATCGCCAAATCACTCTCAGTTGTTGGTTAACCAGAAACAGGTGGTCATCACTCCGACATCATTCGACAAACCCTAAATCTACATGATGCCACCTGTGTCAGAATACCCGAAAGGCACAACCGATATGTCTTTCATCAATAACGGGTATGAAGGAGACTTAAGTGCTACCACCATTCTGAAGAAGCACTTCCATGATGCTGAACGTCTTATATTCCACATGGTGAATGTCTGCCTTGCACCAAAAACCTCCTCATGGGATCAGATGTCCTCCCGATGGCAACAGGTATTATACTCTATCTTTGAACGACAAAATCTAAATTTTTCTGAGATAGTTTTCATAGAACTAAAGGATCTGGCTTTGAAACCTATGGCAAATAGATGGATATTATATCCCAGGTTTCTCATGGCCATAATTTTAAATCAGCTAAAATCAGACGGCCTTGTTGGCCTTGGAGTCCCTCCTCCAGCTGTATTGCCTGAAGTATACTCCAGGCATAACTCTGACCCTACAATGAAAGGGGCTGCCCGGCTGCTAAAACCCAAGCAGCGGGAACCCACAGCCTCCACTTCCAGATCCAAAGTCCCCACCAAACCCAACACCAAAAAGCCCAAAAAGGCTACTCAGGGAGATGAGTCCCCTGAGGATGCCCCTGTAACACCAATACAGGAAACACTTACTGGTTCTAACCCCCAGTAGTGTCAAAGACTCCACCAGCCCTAGCCGCTCAGGTATCCTCTCAACAGGATCCTGATGCAACCATAATTGGGGATACCACAATTCTGGAACCTATCTCAATTGAGAAGGTTACCATTGAAGAGCACCGGTCACCCCGGGTGCAATCTGCTTCAAGCCTATCTCCACATGCAACCGCCCCTCAAAGCCCAACCATTATAGTTGCACAAGTGCTGAGTCAGCTGCATTCCTCTCCTCCTCCCCAGAAACCAATTACAATGGGGAGAACCTCAACAGCTGAGGAAGAGGACCAAAATGCTGCTGATAACCCACAGCACAGGGGTTATCATGTTCAATCTCCCCGTGTAGAGGAGGAGGTTAGAACATCTGGTGAGGCTGCCACTTCTACTGATTCAGCAAATGAACAGGATGCAGTTGGTAACATCTCTAAGACCTCACCAGAGGCAACTGCCGATGAAGGACTCAGTCCTGAGGCAGGAAGTCCCCAGAACCAAGAACAAGGGGCACATGCTACAACTGATCTACACTCAGGGCATGTATATCCTGATTCAATCAGGAGGTCCGGTGATTCAGCAAAGACTGATGATGACCTGGGCTTTTTCTTTGATGTCTTAGCCCATAACACAATCCTTGAGGCTGAGGTGAGCAGACTCAAAGAACTGCTTGCAAAATGTCTCAGGATCAAAGTCCATCTGCCCCAATAAACCAACAGATGGCACCTTCATCTAAAGGTTCACCAAACACTCAGCCACTACACTCAAACCAGCCACTGCTTTTGGCACCACCTCTCAGGGACAGAACCCCTCTGAGCAGATGGTTGCTACTTTTCAACATTCCTTACCTCTCATCACTCCCATCATCAATGAGATTGTGCATAAAGCCATTGACGAGAAGATCTCCTCAAATCTACAAACACTTGTTGATGATGCTGTGCAAAAGAAGCTTTCTGCCATTCCAACCCCTGAACCCAATGCACCCAAAAAGGGGGAGTCTAAGGCAGTGAAAGACAGAAAGAGAAAGAGAGTGGAAGATGAGAAACTAAAAGAGAAAGAAAAGGAGTTAGAAAAGGAAAAACAGCTGATCACATACAAGAGAAAGAAAAGTGCTGAAACTCAAAAGCCTGATGAAGAGAAATCATTGGATGATCTGGTTAAAGAAGCTGATGAAGCTCACAGCAGATCAATGGACAAAATAATAGACCAACTCTTCAGACAGGGTTTTGATACAGCTACTTTAGACACTGAGATCAGAAGGCTGGAGATTAAAGAAATACAAGAGAGATGGGTCAGTTACAGTGTGATGGAAAGGGAGAGGTTGGAGATAATGATCAGGTTTATTGCAAAATACTTGGGAAGATCATTAATTGAGATTAAATCATGGACCAGAGACAGTATTCTGGCAATAACCACCAGAATCTGTGCTTCTGAAGCATTCAATAAAGGGTTGATTATCGAAGCCTTAGATGAAGCAGGTGCTGGGAAGAGATCTGATATGGCCAAGCTTTCCAAAGCCAAACTTACCATAAAAATGCTAGATTCAGCCTTCCCAAACTCCCACTCAAAAACAACCAACCCCACAACTCTCCAAACCAATCCCTAAACCTAAACTTAAACCAACTCAACCTTCAAAACCAACTCCCTTACCCCAAAAACCACCTCAAACCACATCCAAGGATGCACCCAGAAGGAGGAGAAGGGTGTTGAGGATGGAAGAAGAAGAAGAAGATGATGATGAAGAAGACAGTCTGCCAATCTCTACTGTTCTAAAAATACCTGAGTCCAGAAGTCAACAAATGATCACACCAGACTTTCAGAGGCAAATGGTGAAAGTTAAGATTGAAGAAGAAGAACGGCAGAAACAGCACGATGAGCAACTTTTGAAGATGGTTGACAAAGAGTTTCTTCAGTCATCATCTATACAAGCCATGAAGAAACACGCTCAAAGGCTGTATGCTCTCAGGTATACCTTTCAATATCAAAAGGAGAGAGTAAGGTTTTGGCCAGACCCCAGGGTTAGTTCTAGAATTCATAAGAAATCCATACCAAGTAGATACAATGGCCAAGTGAGAAAGACCATAGATGCTGTTATTATGTTGGCCATTGTAGTCTCACCCTGGGAGATACTTGAAGACTTCAAGAGAGCCTACAAGTCAAAGATGACCCCTCAAACTCTAATGGAGAACAAAATGGTCAAGAAGGGGTTGTTATACAAGAGGCTTGAAGAGATCAAGAAAAATGAACTCCAATTGTTATTAGAAGGGACTCACCCAGATGAATTTGCTTACAGAGAGATAACAACTGTTGAGTTGAATAATGGAAAGACGGTAAAGTACCTATCAGAGTACTATGGCCGAGAGTTCTTCTTCGAAGGAGAAGCAGAAGAACTCACTAAGGAGGAACAAGTTGTTCTCCTTGAGGCCTACGTCAGAGAGTCTTATAGACTCATCAATGGGAAGTAGGTTTCATGGTTGGGAAAACAGCTCTGTGTCCAGTTCCCCAAGACAGAGTTCCCTTCCATTCTTTGACATTCACATCTACTGAAACCTATTCCCTGGCCTGTGCTTATCCGATATCTCTGAAGCTGATCAAGAGAGTATTTCTGCCAAGAATAAGTGGGACCTCAATAAGCTTAAAGGTTTTGGCTGCATTGGTTCAGGGGGAGTTTGTTGGAACAAAAGAACCAATGAGCCTGATCAGAAAAACCTTTAAGTCCCACGGACATTACAACAACTGAAGTAGTCTGCAACAGCTGAAGACATCAACTGAAGACAAAGTCTGAAGTGAAAAAGCTGAAGAAAAAGTCTGAAGTGAAAGAGCTGAAGACAAAGTCTGAAGAGAAAGAGCTGAAGACAAAGTCTGAAGTGAAAGAGCTGAAGACAGTCTGAAGACAAAGTTTCAGATGTTATCACAACAGCTGAAGAAGACCTCTTCAGTAGTTGTGATGGTTTCCTTTCAGTAGTTTTATGTTTCTTGTAAAGTACTTGTAGGTTCAGTAGTTTTAGTTTCATCTTGTACTTAGCATACTCTGAGATGTTCAGTTGTTGTGAACATTCTCAGTAGTTTGCTTACTTTCAGTTGTTTGTAATAATTCTGTTAGATGTCACTATCAAGTGACATCAGCAGACGTCACATTCCTTTATATAAGGAATGTTGACCTAATTGTAAGGTGGGACGAGCAGCTATAGAAAACTTAGAAAAGCTTAGCAGCCGCCACACCGAAGCATTGTGCATAAATGATATTATCCATTTTGAAGAAAACCCTCTTTCTCTATAACCGTGTACTGTTCCATTGAATATCTATTGTGTTCTTGCTATATTTGTCTAATTCTTGTTCTAATTCCGTTGCGATTAAACTCTAATTGATCAAACTTAGATCACTGATCCTGACATTGCTCCTCAGGACAAATAGGATCTCCAGTGTCCACTTCTTCCTAAATTGTTCGTGATTTAGGGGCCTACTCAACTTAAGTAGACTAAGCAGGGGTTCGTTTGGATTTTCTTTGGTAGGTGATGGTGAATTGTGACTGTGTGGGTGGTGCAGATGTAGAAGATGTGGGTTCAACATTTGCTGGTGTTACCAAGTTATCACCTTGAGCAACGAGCCCTAATATTTTAGGACCAGGGCTGTTTCTACCCTGAGAAGCCAACAGTGGCTTTCTCATTGTCTTAAAGATGTCAGGCTTCATCCATCCCAATTTAGGAATATTACCTGTTTCCTTACACTATGAGCCTAATTCATAGTTAAGAATGTATTAAACATATCTAGGGAACATATAATATTCTAAGGAGTCCAAGTTTGAAAATAAGTTTGTATAAACAAATTGAGAGTACCTGAACTTGATCTCTTGTACCATTCTATGGACTATGTAGGAAAGGTCCTTATGAATTTGGTCCCAACCTCCATGTTTGTTTGACAAATAATGGATGACCACTTGGAGGAGGTACTTCCATTTGGAAAAAGAATGGATGACCACTTGGAGGAGGTACTTTCATTTGGTCCCATCCGCCATGTTTGTTTGACAAAGAATGGATGACCACTTGGAGGATGTACTTCCATTTGGAGAAAACCTTACCATTTTTGAAGGTTCTTATGGAGTAGTCCCCTTCATAGCCCATCGACCGAAATGAGTTGTTCACAACAGACTTGGAGAAGAACAAGTCACCTTCTTCATCATCTAGCCTAAGATGAGTTTTGATGGTGGCTGGAGTGATGGATACTATCCTCCCCTTCATTATAACAGGCAGTGCCTTCCCACCATCTAAGATGACCTCTTAGCAGGTCCTCCAGAACTCCAAAAGTTGATCTTCATATAATGGAGGGTCTATTGTGAGGGCGGTGAGGTAGTTCGATAGAGATAAGAAGCGGAAAACGTCTGAGAAACCTAGTTCTTTCTTAGATGATAGTAGAGCAACTTGATTGTGTTATCTGTGTAACTGCATGGAAAAATCGGGTTGCTTTCAGGGATAAGGGTTGGCCATTTTGAATAGCTTTGAAGTGAAGATAGGTAAGAACAAGGTCGGTTTATGGGTGAATTTAGGGTTTAAATTCTTACACATGAAGGAGAAAGTGAAAGAGAGGGAACCGTTGTACAAATATATATATGATAGTGATTTGAGACAAAGTTAATGCAAACGAATAAACTTTGAAATCTGGATGTTGGTCCACCTCTGAAAAAGTGCCCAAAAAGACAGTTTTCTTGGAAGTCTAAATCTTCCAAAGGTAACTTGAATTTGGAAGTTTTGAGAAAACTTCTTACGCCAATTTAGCTCTGAAAGATATTCCTTAGCTTTTCAAGAATTTTACTTTGGAAGAAAAATACTTAGAGTATTTTTACTTCCTAAATAAATTTTGCCTCAGAAGATATCAAATATCATAAATTTTTTTCAATGATAGAATAAAGCATCCGAGACTTAATTGCTTTTTGGAAGAAAATAATCCTTCAATTACATATAAGTACTTGGTGACAAATATAAGCTTCGGAAGATATATCAAAATTTCTTCCGAAGGTTAATTTCTCAGAAATAGTTGTATGTTTTGAAGACATAATTTTCTTCCGAAGACAACTTGACGTCTTCGGAAGGAAAACATATCTAAAATTCTCAAATTGTTAAGGGATATCATTTTAAAAAGTTTCTTCCAAAGTAAATTAGGCATATATGGTGATGATATACACAACTTAAGAAACACATATTATTAAAAATAATCTTGAGTTTATTTTAAGAAAAATCTACTCCAAGTTATTCATCCCAATAGCTGATACTAGATACTTAAATCTTTGCTCATCAAAACCTTTACAAATCAGCATATTGTTCATTTATGTTAACTTTGACTAGTTTTATTAGTACTTTTTCAAAATTATCTCTAATCAAATCGTACTTGATGTTGATGTGCTTTGTCTTTGAGTGCTGTACAAGATTCTCTATGATAGATATAGCACTATTGTTGTCTTTGTGGATGGGAGTTTCCTTGAAGTTGAATCCATAGTCTAGCATCTAATTCTGAATCCAAAGCACTTGAGCACAGCAGCTTGCAGCAGCAATGTATTCAGCTTCAGTAGTTGATACAGACACGCATGATTGTTTCTTGAATTGCCATGAGACCATCCTTCCACCAAGAAATTGACATCCCCCAAATGTATACTTTTCAGTCATATTGCATCCACCATATTCAATAGCAATATAGGCATACAGATTGAAGTTAGAATTCTTTGGATACCAAAGGCCCAATTTGGGAGCACCTTTGGGATATCTTAGAATTCTCTTGATAGAAACCAAGTGTGACATCTTGGGGTTGGCTTGATATCTTGCACAAATACATGTAGCAAACATGATATCAAGCATGCTGGCTGTGAGGTACATAAGAGACCCAATCATAGCCCTGTATAGATATTCATCAAGACACTCCCCCTCAAGATCAGGTGCTAGAGAGTGGTTTCTAGCAATGGATGTCTTAGCAACCTTGCACTCTGTCATATGAAATCTGGTAAGTATGTCTTGCACATACTTTGACTGGTTTATGAAGATGCCATTGTCAACCTGCTTCACTTGAATTCCTAGAAAGAAATTGAGTTCTCCCATGGCACTCATTTTAAATCTATTTTTCATCAGTTTCTTAAAGTCTTTGCAGAGCTTCAGATTAGTTGACCAAAAAATAATGTCATCTACATAAACCTGAACCAGCATCAAGTCATTTCCTTTCCTTTGATGAAGAGTGTTCCATCAATAGTACCTCTCTTGTATCCATATTGACAAAGATACTGTGATAGTCTCATACCACTTCCTTGGAGCTTGATGTAGCCCATAGAGAGCTTTGTTAATCTTGTAGACATAATCAAGATGATCTGGGTCCACAAAGCCAGGTTTTTGTTTGACATACACCTCCTCATCAATCACCCCCATATAAGTAGGCACACTTAACATCAAGTTAGTAGACCTTGAAGTCCTTGGATGCAGCAAAAGCTAGGAATATCCTAACAGTTTCAAGTCTTGCTACAGGAGCAAAAACATTTGTGTAGTCAATCCCTTCTTTTTGTGTTTACCCTTGAACAACTAGTCTTGCCTTGTTCTTGATGACAAATCCTTTATCATCTTTCTTGTTCCAAAAAACTCACTTAGTACTATAGTAGTCTTCCCTTAAGGAAGAAGATATAGATTCTAAACCTTTTGTCTCTTGAATTGAAGCAGCTCCTCTTGCATTGTTTCAACCCAACTTCCATCCTTGAAAGCCTCGTCAATCTTCTTAGGCTCAATCTGGACAAGAAACAAGAGTGAAGACAAGCATGTTTATCATCGGTTTGTCCTCTTGTTCTCACCCTTATCTCAACATCTCCAATGATGTTTGTGGTGGGATGGGACTTATGGATTCTCAGTTGAGGAATCATAACAAGTTGTTTGGATAGATATAAATTGGTGAAATTCTGATCTAGTACTTGAGAGTCATCCACCACATCAACACACTTACCAAGAGAGACTTGATCCAATGAGTGTATTACATCATTGATGATGTCTTTTATGGAGTGGTTATCACCATCAAGAAATTCTAGATCACTATCACCACCTCCTTCTCCTCCTACATTGGAAATTCCTTCATCTAAGTTATGTGTCTCTATGCTAGAATTTATAGGCACCTCAGATTTATCAGCTGAAGAATTTGTCATAGTTGTACTGATAGGATTTTTAACTGCAGGGCTAGTTAGCACTAGAGCTAAAGTAGTTTGAATACTTGGTCTTCTTAGCTCAAATCTTGATTAGAATCTATTATTGATAAGGTACCTATAGATCTTGAAACATCTTCACAAGATTTGTTAAAACAGTTGGTAACTAGGTCAAAATCAAACAACCAATCAGGACCAGAACCTTTCACACTGGGTGTGTGCTCATTGAAGGTCATATTGGCTGACTCCTTAACTACTCTAGTTCTGATATTGTATACTCTATAAGCTTTTGCTTGGGAAGAGTATCCAAAGAAATGTCCATCATCTGATTTCTAAGCAAATTTGGCTATTTGATCCTTTGTATTCGAGATGGTGCAAGGACATTCAAATGATCTGAGGAAACCAATGAAAGGTCTTCTTTTGTGCCACAGTTCATAAGGAGACTTACCATGAGTATTGCCTACTAAAATTCTATTTTGCACATAGCAGGCAGTGTTGACTGCCTCTGCCCAGAAGGTGATAGGTAGTTTAGAGTTAGATAACATGGTTCTTGTAGATTCAATAAGTGTCCTGTTTCTCCTCTCAGCAACACCATTTTGCTTAGGAGTACTGGGAGCACTATATTGTCTTGTAATACCCTTTTCATCAAAAAATACATCAAGGATTTGGTTCTTGAATTCACTTCCTTGATCACATCTTATGATCTTGACCTTGTGATCATATTGATTCTCAATTTTGTGAATGAATCTCTTCAAGATCTCAGGGGTCTCATCCTTAGTTCCAAACCCAAGAATATCTTATGAAGAGATCCATATGTAATAAGTGTAGGGGAGTAGTGATGGAGTTCATTTCCTTTGGCTTGTGAGACACCTTTTGTTGTTTCCCTTTAATACATGCAATATAATAGTCATCACTTGTAAACTCATTCTTTGGCATTCTAGTTACCAAATCAATTTTAATTAATTTATTCATATTAATAAAGTATACATGGCATATTCTTTTATGCTAGAGGAAAGACTCATCACTATTGGCTTTAGATAGAAAGCAAGAAACTTCTCCTGAAGGGGATGTTTCCTGCAAATCCATCTTGTACATGTTCTATTTCCTGGACGCTCTTAGCAGGATATGTTTTTGAGGAATGACCAACCCGTGCTTTAAACAATTCACTCAAAAGATTGTACCCAAGCTCCTTGATAAAGTTTACCTTCTCAACACTGAGCCTACCATTTATGACCCAGCCCCTTCCAGTAATGTAACCACCAGAGTCTCCTCCAAAAGCAACTGGTCCTCCATCAATTTTCTCAAAGTTTTGAAGCAAAGAGTCATTGCCTGTCATATGCCTGGAACAGCCTGTTAGAGCCCTTAGAAGATTAACATTTGTCTTTTACTTTTTGTCATAGTATAGGGACTTGTTTTGTAAATATATATTCCTTGTTTCTTTTGATAGTATAAATAGGATACTTTATGTATTGTGTAAAAAAGAAAAAAAGGGGAGAAGTGAACTACTGTAATTCATCATACACTTTGTATCCACAGCTTTTGATATAATATGATCTATAAATTTTTGAAGTAATTTCCTGTGTTTTGATTTCTTATTGTTTGAATTGGTCATTGTATTACAATATCATCACAGATCGATCCATTTGAACCTGTCAAATGGAATCAGAGCTTTCGGTTCAGTGATCAGAGCTTATTATCGGCATGATTGAGTTTTTGAATCACTTGAAATTTGTGTTGATTGTAATTTGATCGATTAATTGTTGTTTTCAGTTGTGTTTCATCCATAGAAACATTAATTGAATCACAATTTGGTGTTCAATCCATTCAGATCTGAGGATTGATCAGATTTGTAAGTGGAAAGGTGTTCTTCATTTTCGAACCTTAATTCAATCAGAAAACAAATTTGTTGTTGTTATTTGATCAAAATGATGATTGATGATTGTTAATCGATCTATTTACTACCTAATTGAAAGTTTTTAGATCAATTGAAAAAGTTTTGAAGAATTTGATAAGATCTGGTTCTGTTGAAGATGATGAATTAGGCGTTTGTTGTGTGAAAAACTTCTAAATTTTTTCTAAGTGTTTAGACGCTTTACAACTATTTAGGCATTTTATTACTGTTAAGGCATTTTCAGACTAGGCGTTTTTCAACTGTTTGGATGCATTGTGACTGTGGACAGTTAAAACATTAAGCGATTCTACACGTTTGGAGACTGTTTGGGCGTTTTAGGTTAAAATCAGAAATTTAACCAAGTACCCCAGGCGTTTCTTCACTGTTTGGGCGATTGAAAACTGTTCAGATGCATCATCAGGCAAGCGTTTCAGAATTCAACTAAGGCATTCCCTTAGGCGTTTCTTAATCAAAGTTAGGCGTTTCAGAAGCATAAGGCGCATCAGTATTCAGACTTTTCATTAAACACATAGAAATTTTCAAAAACTAAAATCTAAAAATATTTTCATTTCATAGTTTCATTTTAAATTTTAAAAACAACAAAAACAAGTGATTTTCATTAATTCAAAATACAAAATGGTTAAATCTGAAGATTCAGAGAACAGGGTTCCCAAGGTTAAAAATAGAGCTGATTTCAAAAATTGGTCTCTAAGATTAAAGCATCATCTAAACTCTATTGACACTGACTTATGGAAGTCAATAGAGAAAGGACCATATATCCCAATTACATTTGATGGTCCTGACAGAGGATTTGTTTATACAAAAGACTTTCAAAAACCTTATCCAGAGGATGGTCTGCAAGGTGATGACTTAAAGAAGGTTCAGAATGACATCAAAGCTTAATCAGTGATGTGCAAGGGGTTACCATTGGAAGTCTTGACTAGACTTAAAGGTTATCAAACTAGTTACACCATGTACAGAGCTTTAAAGATTATTTGTGAAGGTGGTAAGGAGATACAAGATCTCAAAAAGCAGAAACTCAAGAGGCAATTGGAGTTATTTGGGCCTCTTTCTGGGGAAACAATCAATCAAATGATGAACAGATTCGTGCAATTAACTACTGGAATGTCAACTACTGGTATCAAAAATGATCTGACACATCTAAATGACAGACTTCTTAATGCTCTTCCATCTTCATGGAAATAGACAGTCACTCTGTTGAAGTATACTGAAAAGTTTCTGATGGATCTGGATCTTTTGATTGCCAAAATTGAATCAGTTGAAATTAATGAAAGCTCAGAAACAATGATAAAGCTGCATTAATGTCTCAGTATAAGTACGTTGCTTCTCCAGCTAACACAGTGGAGAATGGTTTTCTGGCAAAAGATGATAATTCTCTAGAAGATGAGGGTGATTTGTTCGTTGGAGCTGGTTTCTGCACAGATTCTTCTCACTCAAGTGCTCCTTTTATACAACTCAACCTCAGTCTCCTCCTAAAACTCAAACTCCTAAACGTCAAACTAAGACTTCATCTTCTAACTCTGTTAAAACCAGCAAGGTTAAAGATGTTATTAATATCATTTTACAGGATGATGAGTCAAAATCTCCTTTTACTACTTTCATGGCAAGTTTTCATGCTTATCAAGGTAGTCATCTAACCCAGGTAGATCTTATTTTGTAGGATTTGTTTGAGATGGATCCTGATGATATGGAAGAAATGGACTTGAATTGGCAGATGGTAATGATTGCTTACAGAACATAGAAACACTCATATGTTAACATGAATTACAAGCCTAGTGCAAACAAAACTGTTGGCTTTGACAATTCAAAGTCAAGGTGTTTCAATTGCAACAGTTATGGTCCTTTCTCAAGGGAATGTAAAGCTCCTAGAAATCAAGGAGAAAATTGTCAAGCTGGTTCTAGCAGTCAAAGATACCAACAGCAGTCTTAGAAAACCTTTCAAAAGCCTTATCAAAGTCTTCCCATGCTAGAACTTAAAGATGAATCAAAATCAACTGTAGAGCCAAAGAAAGCTCTTGTTGTAAGCATCAAAGATGGCTATGACTGGAGTGCATATGATGAACAATTCATAGAACATCAAGTTTAGCTCTTGTTGCTGAAGTTCAAAATGAAGACTGGTCTGAAGAAAATGATCCTAAGGCAGACGGTGATTCAAAAAATGATGATGAAGATTATGATTAGAGTGAAAAATTTGACCCAAAAGAGGATTCAGAAGAAATTGCACTCATGGCTCAGTCTGAACAACCAAAGGTTGAGCATCCATCATATGATTCTAAGACTTCTTCTTCAAGTTATCCTGAAATTCCTGTCAAAGTCAGAGAAAAAATGTTACAAAAGCATGTTTTGATCAAGTTGAGCATTACAGAACATATTCATTTAAAATGTATGACAAACTTAAACAAGAAGAAGAAATGCACAACAAACTGAAAAATGATCACAAAGTCTCTGATGAAAAGATCTTATCTCTTCAAACCTCATAGAATAAAACTCTAAAAGAACATGAACTTGTTAAAAAACAACTTGAGGAGATAACTAAAAATTTAGAAGAAGAAAAAATAGCTCATGCTGCAACATAGGTGGATCTAGCTAAAGTTAAGAGTTCTAAAACCATTGTAGAACAGTTGGTAAGTGAGAGGAAAGATAAAAACAAAACAAGTCTAGGTTTCACATATGAGCCCATGCCTGAATATATCTCAAACAGTTTACCAGAAAACTTTAACACACATGATTACTCACCTGAAAACAAAGCTAAGATAAAAGCCTTTAAAACTAAGAAAAAGCACTCTGAAAGTGATAAAGAGAAGACTAATGTTGAGATATTCGAGGAACAAGATTTTGAAAAGATTAAAAATGGTCATCCTGTGAAAGTTAAATCTTATGAACCACGAACAAAGTATAAGAAGATGTTTGTTCCCAGAGGATCTCATGTGATGAAAGTAAAGGAACAAGATCATGAGTATGTTGTTGAAGAAGTCATTGTAAAGAATGAAAAACAAAACACAAAGAAGAAACGGAAAGGAATACAAGATGAAGCAATATCCGAGGATTCTTTCCTTACGGATTCAACAATCAAGACTTCATCAAATGGCAGAAAGAAGAAAAAGAGAAAGAAACTGCAAAAGAGTCTTCTCCTGAAGATATTCAATCCCAAAGCAAGCAGAGATCATCAAGATCAAGAAACCAGAGAAGGAGATGGAAAAATGCTAATGCTGAATCCTCTCATAATCAAAGTCAAAACAATAAAACTTAAAGAACAAATCAATATAATCAGTTTAATCCAGTGAAGTTTGTGTTTGCGGGTACTTTTGAAATGAACACAATTCCAGAAATCAAATCAAACTCAAAGAACAAATCTAACTCTGATCTAAAAATAGGTTTAGGTCCAAAGTCTTTTGTTGTCAACAAAAGATTTATATCTAAGGAGTCTAGGAATAGTGTTAATGAACAAAAGTCAAAACCCAAATTTCTAAAGAACAAACTCTCAAATCAAAAACAACATATTAACTTTGCAACTCCTAAATCAAAACAAGGATCAAATATGGCTTCCACATCTAAGGTTAATCAACAGTTGTTTAAATTTAAACAAAGGTACTGTGAAATATGTGATATGTATTATCATAAGACTACTGAATGTTTCTTTAATAAGTATTGTCATATTTGTGGTATGAAAAACCATTCAATAACTGATTGTTATTTCAACTTGTATTGTACCATTTGTGATGAAAGAAATCACAAAACTTAGAATTGCTACTTCCGAAGGACCTCGCCAAGGAATGGATATGTCAAGCCAAGATTTCAAAGAAATCAAAATGTTGGTTTTCAAAGATTGACAAAGAACCATCCTTAAGCTTGAGATCTTTCCAAAGGATAGATTATGATTGTGATGATTCTTATGCTATGCAAACAAAGCATTATAAACAAGAAAACTTCATTCCACGATTGTGAGAATGAACAATGGAATGTTTGGTAATCAAACTTTTTCTGAAAATGTTCCTATTGATGGTTTAAATTACCTTGACGATGATCTAGAAAAACGTTACCATGCTTTACGGATTAAGCAAGTCAAAGATAATCCAAAATTTGTCAAAAAAGGAATTAATAAACTTAAACAACAAAAGAAGCCTGATTTGAATAAGCTTCATTTTAAACAGTTTACCATTGTTGATAAATTTGGCAAGCCCAAGACCATATCGGCTTGGGTTGATATATCAACTTAAATCTCTTGAAATGCAGGTACGCCCAAGAAGACCTATTAACACGTGGTATGTTGATAGTGGGTGTAGCTGGCATATGACAGGCAACCATGCCTTGCTACAAGATTTTATGTTAAAAGATAGTACTCATGTTGCATTCGGGGGTGATGCAGGTGGTAAGATAACAGGTGAAGGAACAGTGTCCAATAGGATTATTAGGTTTGATAAAGTCAACTATTGTTCACACTTGAACTTTAATCTTTTAAGTGTTTTCGAAATTTGTGACAAATCTTACTCTGCTTTATTTGATGATTCTTTTTGTTATATTTTGAAGCTAGGTTTTCAGATATGCAAAGAATGGGTAGTTGTTAAAGCTGTACATGATCGAGATGTATACAAGTTAGATATGTCTCAAATAGATCCATCTGCAGAAACAACATGCCTAATTGCTCAGGCATCAAATGTCGAAAGTTAGTTATGGCATAGACGTCTGGGGCATTCCAATTTCAAGAACATGAACAAGCTTGTAGCAGGAAACCATGTAGTAGGAATTCCAACAATGAAGTTCGCTATAACAGATCACTGCACAGCATGTTCAAAAGGAAAGCAACACAGAGCGTCTTATAAGCCCAAGCTGATAAACTCAAATTCCAAGCCTTTCCAGATGTTGCACATGGATCTATTCGGACCAACAAATGTGTAGAGTATTGGAAAGAAATATTATTGTTTGGTTATCATTGATGACTTTACAAGAGTTTCATTGGTTTTCTTTTTGCATGCTAAATCTAAAACTGTTGAATTGTTAAAATAACTCATCATTAAAGTAGAAATCAATTAGAACAAAAGGTGAAAATTATTAGAAGTGATAATGGAATTGAATTTAAAGATGCTAATGTTGACATGATTTGTGCAGAAAAAGGAATTACTTGTGAGTTCCGTGCTCCTAGAACTCCACAACAAAATGCAGTTACTGAAAAGAAAAACAGAACTTTGATTGATCCCTCATGTTCCATGTTAGCAGATGCAAAGATTCCAATCACTTTCTAGGATGAAGCCATATCCACTGCATGCTTTGTGCAAAATTATACATTCTTGTAAAAGATAATTAAAAAACTCCTTATGAGTTGATGTTCGGCAGGAAACCTAATATAGATTTTCTTATGTCTTTTGGTTTTCCAGTTTTGATTTTAAATTCAAGTCACCAGCTAGGAAAATTTGATGCAAAATCTGATGATGGATTTTTGTTGGATATTCGTCGATCTCAAAAGCCTTTAGAGTTTATAACTCTAGCATGAATGTATCCTTGAAACTTTTAATATTAAATTTTTTGAAAACTCTTTTTCATCAGTTACTGATGGTCCAGCTTGGTTGTTTGATTTAGATTCTTTGTCAAACTTTTTCAATTCTAACTTGTTTGAATCTCCAGGTGAGAAAAAGAAACAAGGAGGAGATCTTGGATCTTTCAGTGATGATTCTGATTCTGATGATATGGAAGATTCTAGCCCAGATTACCAATTCTTTTCATTTGTTAAAGATCCTGTATTTCGTTCTGAATCTTATGATCAATCACAATCTCAACAACCACAAGAACATCCCGTTTCTGAAAATTCTAATGTTTCACATCCAATTCTTAATGATGGTCCTGAAATCGTACAACCTGAGTCTGGAACTTCATCGGCTTCTGATTATGTAGTTGTTACTGATAATTTTAGTTACTTGATCAATTCACCGACTCAAGTTCCTAATTTCAATCCACATACTTCAAACTTATTACATCAGCTTTCCGACTTGAACCAGCCTAATCTGGATGTTAATGTTCAAGAAAATGAGATTACAACATCTCGTGTTCATAAGAACCATCCTACGTCTCTGATTATCAGTCCATTGAATGAGAGAACGACGAGGAGTCATTCAGAACAAGCAAACCTCTGCTTATACTCGTGATTTCTATCTCAAATTGTCCCTAAAAACATCACAAAAGCATTATAGGACAATAGTTAGATTGAGGCATGCAAGAAGAGTTATTGTAGTTCTGCAAATAGGAAGTATGGAAGCTTGTAGATTTACCTGAAGGAGAAAATGCCATAGGCACCAAATGGTTGTTTAGAAACAAGTCAGATGATCGGAGAATTGTTGTTCACAACAAAGCAAGACTCGTTCATAAGGTTACACCCAATAAGAATGAATAGATTATGATGAAGTATTTGATCCAGTTGCAAGACTTGAATCAATTCATGTCTTCCTGGCTTATGCATCATATATGAAATTCAAGGTGTATCAGATGGACGTTAAAGCTGCTTTCCTATATGGACCAATTACTGAGGATGTGTATGTCAAGCAACCTCCAGGTTTTGAAGATTCAGAATATCCTCATCGTGTGTACAAGCTTAGTAAAGCATTGTATGGTCTTCATCAAGCCCATAGAATTTGGTATGATATGTTGTCACAGCATTTTATCCAGCATGGATACACGTGAGGGAAAATTGATCTGACTTTGTTTATAAAGAAGGATGCTAATGATCTCTTATGTATTCAAGTGTATGTTGATGATATCATATTCGGTTCTACAAGTCCAAAGTTGTGTAATGAATTTGAAGAAATCATGATGTCTTGTTTCCAAATGAGTTCTATGGGAGAAATTAACTTTTTCCTAGGTCTTCAAGGGAAAAAGTCTGCAGTTGGAATTTGTATTAATCAGGAGAAATTCGTTGAAAAACTCTTGAAAAAATTTAAACTGCAAGATTGTCAATCAACCAAAACTCCAGCTGACCTCAATAACAAGATTGATCCTGATCAGAAAGGAAAATCAGTTGACCAAACTCTATATAGATCTATAATTGGATCTTTGATGTATCTTACTGCATCTAGATAAGATATAATGTATGATTTTTGTGTCTGTGCCAGGTACCAATCTGACCCGAAGGAATTTTACCAAATCGCTGTTAAAAGAATATTCAGGTATCTCAAAGGAAAACCGGCTTTAGGGTTGTTGTATCCTTATGAAGGAAACTTCGAGTTACATAGATATACAGATAGTGATTATGGGGGATGTTGCCAAGATCGTAAATCTACGAAGGGTGGTTGTCAGTTTTTGGGTCCTAGATTAGTCTCGTGGTAATGTAAAAAACAAACAAATGTCTCCGTTTCAACCGCAGAAGCTGAGTACATAGTTGCTTCAGCAGGATGGTTTCAAATCCTTTGGTTACAAAACCAACTGCTGGCTTACGGGTTCAATTTTATTAAAACTCCTATTTACATTGATAACACTGCTGATATGTTTATTACAACTGATCATGTCCAGCACTAACAAACAAAGCATATCTAAATACGATATCCTTTTCTCAGAGATAACTCTAAAAAAGGTTTAATTATTTTGATTCAAATCTTAACTGAAAAACAGTTGGCTGACCTATTTACAAAAGCCTTTTTATTAGGTCGTTTTGAGTATTTGGTCGAGTCAATTGGACTTATTAACCATTTTTAAAAACTGGTTTTGATCATGTCAAGAGTCTTTTAGAAGGTCATTTAGATCACTTGATCGAGTTTATTTTAGTTGTCTAAATCATAAAAATGAAAAGATCCCTCCCCTAGCCGAATAAGAAAAATAAAAGAGAAAATATCAAAGTTGACTGTCTGATTGTATATATTGTGTGTGCATGCTCAAAAGAAAATGAAAAAGCAAATACAAAAAAATAGAAAATTGCAAAAAGAAAAGACAAAGTTATAAAATAAAAACCCACAAAAATAGAGTTTATTTGTTAGTTTATTATTTTAGGAATGAATCTGCCTTTGCAATTTGTGAGAAATGATAGATACATTGGCTCTGATCTATTGCATACTTCACTCGCTAATAAAGTCTGATGTGATCAGATATGATGTGCAGGTAAGCTCATACAATTATACTGAAAAAGTAAATCTTGTGATTAAACTAAATCGATCATGCTTTTGTGTTTGTCCATCTTAGTACCTATGAGTAGTGTTGAATTCTCTAATTGATTGCTTGTAAAGTCACAAACTCACACCTGGTGGCGATATGAATAACCATGAGATCTGTTTAAAGCATCTCCTCACTTCTATATTATGAGTCATCATAGACCTGAAGTGACGAGATATCCTTTGTTGTAAGTCATTACAGACCTGGGTATTCTCACCTGATGCAAAAGATGCCAATGTGCACAACCTAAACATGAGATCTGGTTATATGTATATGTCAGGTTAATAAGTTGAGAAAAGTGCTTTCTTGCATATCTTGATGAGAGTTGAGCTCTCTAAGTCTAAGTGTGGGTTTCATAATGTCATATCTAATCGAACCTTAAGCAATCCAAGAATTAAAAAAGTAAGTGTGCTGATTATCTTGCCAAAAGCACTCATTTTCTGTCCTTAGATCTCGTGCTCCTCTGCTGCAGGAACTCTGACCTGGAACACATTTGATCAAGATTTAATCACTATCTATGACTATCAACCATTTTATTTTATTTTAATGCACTGATCTTAACTGATATGATCTCACTGCAGGCATATGATTCAAATGTGTATAGTAGATTTTTATTCTGCTTTAATTTTGATTTTTTCAAGATTTTCTATGCGCAGGCATGTTGATATTCATTGGTTTGCTCTACTTGCAAAATAAAAGAAACTTATAAATTTGTGAACTTAAAAGTTTAGGGGGATTAAATCTGTAAAAGAAAAAATCAATGGAAAGTGTCAAAATATTAAAAAGAAATAAAAAATAAAGTTCTTTGGATGAAAAGGATGAAGCTAAAAATTCAAGCATGTGTGTGTTTGATATGATGCAAAAATAAACCTGAAAATAATTTAAAATAAGTGGAAAATCTTCTTACAAATAAAATAAAAACAAAAATGAGACTATTTGTTTTGTAAAAGTTTCAAAATAGAGACTAAAATGATAGAGAAATTGTTTGAAAAATCAAAATTTATTCAAAGTTGTCTTTCAAAATGTGATTGGTTGGCGTTTGAATTGAAAATTCATGTTTAAAATTGAAAATATTAGTTTCAAATGATTTGTGGTGATCCTAAACAAAAAAATTTGATATTGTTAAATTTGAGGGTAATTAATGTTCATATTGGGTGATAGTCAAAAATTTGACTAAGTCTTGAGGTAATGTGCATGAACAGTGGTAATGTGCACAAACAGTGTTCAGATGGATGTTGTAAAAGCTTCCAAGTGTTAGACTCATGGAAGGTTTCTCATGTGCCTGAATAGTGCTCAAAAGTCTAAATCCGGAGTATGATGAATTTCAGGAATTTGTCCAAGTGTTGAGCGTTTTGTTCAAGTACAAGCACCTAAACAGTTGTCATGTTGCTGAAAATGGTTAAGTGTTGGGTGTATCAACTTAATCTCATGCACCTGAACAGTTCCAGACTTTCCAATATGGTTAGACGTTTGAATGTGATGTTTCCTCTAAGTGTTGGGTGTTTCAGCAAGTCCCATGCGCCTGAATAGTGTTTAAACTTGCAAGCTGCTCAGACATCTGGTGATGTTGAAATATTCCAAATGTAGGTGTTTCTGTCTAGCCAAGCACCTGAACAGTGCCCAAGCGCCTGAACAGTGCTCATGCATCTGAAGATTTATTGTAAAATATAGCTAAGTGTGCAATGCGTCTAAGCCTTATGTGTCTTCACAGTTGTCGTGCACCTAAGACTTTTTACACTATTTACACTTTGTAGTTTTCATTATTTTTCACAAACACAAACTCTCTGTTACACTCATTCACTTACCCAATACATTCATACATTCATTATTTGATTGTTACATGTTAATCCGCATGGTATATAGGTATAGTCAATGAATCTAAACATCATTTTGATCTTATATCTTCAGATTTCATTACCTAATTTAGTCTTCAATTGGGTGTTTGAACTCTATTAAGGCATTCGAACCCTACGTGTTTAGAAACTTGTAATCTGTGATTTAAATGTGTTATGACAATTAAAATTGAAAATCAAGTGGTTGTTATAACATGTTTTTTAATAGATTATAAGAATCAAAACTCAATTTCATCGTCATGTGTTCTTGATGATTCAGTGTTCATCAGTCGGTTCATAAGAACTAGAAATGAACAGTCATTTCATAATTTTTCATCAAAATTATTGTGTTAATCATCATAATTTATCTATTCAACTGATACGGAGAAGCGTTTACTAGATTTAGTACACTTTGAATCATTTGAACTTAAACATGAATGTGCTCTGCTCATGGTAGAGTGTATTCAATACTTAGAAATTTTAAGTGTAAATTCTTAGGTTTTAAAACTTAAAATGTGCTAACTCAATTGAAACTCAATCAATGTTCATGTTTCATGGTGTATTACTTGGTTTAATCATAAATGTGTTGATTCAAATTTGCAACAAGTGCATACTCTGTTCATGTAATGGGTTGTACAAAACACTTAGAAATTTTTATTAAGTGTTATTGGTTTAAAATTGATAACACAAAATATGATTGAAATCATTGTAATTCAAAGGTGATTAATATTTTGTTCAATGTAAACAGATGGCAGATCATAAGTTCGATCCTAAGCATAATTTAGCAGCCTTTCTAAATGAGGATGTTCATGAAGCAGTTGCTTATGAAGAAATGATCAGATTTCTGTTGAGAATGAAGTATGTGTATGCCATGTGTGCTCAACCGGTTATATATGCTCGTCTTATCAAAAGATTTTGGAGAACTGTAGAAACTGCTAGAGATGATGCAGAAAGGAAAGTTGTCAGAGGTTTTATCACCAATTATCATATGATTAAGGTTTCCGAGCAGTCTATTAGAGAAGCTCTAAGACTGGATGATAATGATCCTCAAGATCAGGCTGAACTTACATTTGATGAGTATAGAGACACATTTTTAGCTATGGGACATTCAGATCAGTTTCCAAAGAAATAGTTTTTTTAGAGCTAGAGTATATAATCACTAGAAACTCATGTGTTTTATCTTTCAACATGGTATGTCCAAGAGGAGTGCATGATGGAACTCATTTCCTATAGACATTGCTTCTCCAATTGTAGCTGTTGCCACTAACAGAAGGATTAATATGGCAAATTGGATCATGAATGGCTTTATTTTTAATCTGGAAAAAGGAATCAAGAATAAATACTTAATGTATCCTAGATTTATGCAACTGATTATAAATGAAGAATATCCTGATCTTCATGCATATGGAGTAAGTGGAGAAAGATTGATATTAGAGCACATGACTGAAAATGTTTACAAAAGACTTGCTATTATGACTAGTGCTCAGAATGTTTAGATGTTTGATTATATGAGAGCAGTAGCAAGACACGAGGTGAATATAGATGAAATTCACCTTCATTTGTTTGATCCAAATGATTTAATTGAAAAAGTTCCTCAAGGACTTTCTGAGTCTGAATCTGAGGATGATAATGAAAATAATAAGGATGATGATGAATCTGAGAATGAAGAAAGTTCTTCTTCAAGTGATGATAGTGATGATGATAATGATGTTGGATGTAATGAAGTTGAAGTTGTTAAAGATGTTGATAAGGAGATTGATAGGGACGAAACAAAATCTGATAATTAGAATGAAGATGTTAATGTATTTGATGATTTAAATGATGTGAATGAAGATATTGATGAAGTAAATAAACAACAACAAATGGTGTTTGATTTTCATAATGTTGATGTAATTGAGCATGTAGTACAAGGTAGATCACCTATTGTACAATTACCGAATTCGACATCACAAGAGAATGTGATTGCCGAGGAGTCTTCCCTTAAGGTCATCAAAGCTGTTGCTGGTTCATCTATTCATGTGTTAAATGAAGGTGAAAGCTCAACACAATATGCTACAGTCCTTTTTGGAAACTTGAATGCTTAGCAGATCATAGAATCTTTGAAAGAAGAGAATACCCGTCAGCTTAAGATGATTGAGAAGCTGAAAGATGAAAATGATCAAGAAAGCTTTGTGAGAGTTGGAACACTACAAAGAGAAGCAAATGTTCAAGATCAAAGATGAAGCAGAAGAGTTCATGTTGGACTGAAGACAATGCCAATTTTAGGGGGAGTATTGTTAGAGCTCTTAGAAGATTAACATATGTCTTTTACTTTTTGTCATAATATAGGGACTTGTTTTATAAATATATGTTCCTTGTTTCTTTTGATAGTATAAATAGGATACTTTATGTATTGTGTGAAAAAGAAAAAAAGGGGGGGAAGTGAACCACTGTAATTCACCCATACACTTTGTATCCACAGCTTTTGCTATCAATAAGATCTATGAACTTTTGAAGTAATTGCCTATGTTTTGATTTCTTAGTGTTTGAATTGATCATTGCATTACGATCGATCCATTTGAACCTGTCACAGCCACTGTCAATGATCCATTTGTTTCTTTTGGTCTTTAGTTGTTCCTACATATAAAGAGATGGTTAGTTACATTTGGAAACCCTAGCCTAGTTGGTCTTGCACTTGTCAAGGTGAATAGAAGATAATGCAACAGTAATAGATCCTATATGCAAGTTTTGAGGATCATTTGCTGTTGTTGATGAAGCACTTTAGTCACATGGCCTTCATTAATCTTCCATACCATCTTTGGAAGACTAGGCTTGGACTTCAATACTTCAAAAGTTTTGATGACTTTGGAAGTTTTGGAGACTGGACCTTCAAAAGCTTTTGAATCCAGTGCAGTAGACTTCAGTAGTTCGGTTCCGAGACTAAATTTTCTTCCGAAGTTAAGTTTTCACTTATCTTCTTCTTCACTTTGGAGATTCGAAAGGAAGAGATTTTCCTTACGAAGCTATTTTCTTTTTCTTCTTCTTTGAAGTTTTCTTCTTGGTCATGTGGATAGTACTTCTGTGATTGTAGATGCAAATCTTGGCAAAGTGAGAAGTACTACCACACATGATGCATTTTGTTGGCATGCATCTAAGAGTCTTCTTTTGAGTGGGAGGTTGAGCTTGATCATTTTCCATTTCCTTTTTAATCTTCTCAAATGATGCAGCAGGCTTCTTAGGATGAGGCTTGCTCTTGAAACTGGAGGGTTCAAGCTGTGCAGCAGTGGTGCACATTTTATCGGCCTTCTTCTCTTGACCAGGATTATTTGGACATAAACTAGGACTCCTGGTACTAGAGTCCATTGTTGAGTCTTCAGTCTTTACAACTTCAAATCCAGCAGAAATGAAAACTTGCTTTTGCATGGAGATGAAAGTGGCCTTGATCTCTTGGACTTTCCTTTGGCTGCCCTGATCAAGTTTTTCCTTGCAGACTTGGTCATCCTTGGTTCTTTCTTCTCTCCAAGAGAATAGTGTTCCTTCTTAGGATAACCATTGTCACGCACCTCAGGTTCATCCTTCACTATCTCCTCTTCATCTTCATCCTCTTCTTGAATGGGATCTATGGAGGGCAACTCATCTTCACAAGTTCCACACCTTGGAGATATTACAGATAAAAATATGTGTGGACGAGCTACCTCACTTGAACCTAATCCTTGCATAAAAAATCTTTGCATGCATGGTTGAAGATATTATGTTCTTGAAGGTTTCCTCTTCAAGAACACATTTTTTTGCCTTAACTTTGCTGATCACAAGCTCAGCCAGGCATTCAATTAACTTGGTTATGAGATTTTTGATTTGAGTCCTATAGTTTGTGTGCTCATGCTTAAGCATTGAGATGGTTTTCTCTAAATCTTGTATTTTAAGTTTATAATAATTCTTAACTTGTTTAAAATCAGCTTTTAAAATGTTTAAGGACTCAAGGTCAGATCTCACTTCCAAGTTGTAAGACCTATACATGTTAACTTTAGCTATGCATTCATGGGTACAAAGATGTTCTAATACCTTGGCTTTTTCATGATCAATAATCAGTGCTTGGGTTAGAGAAGCATCTTCTTCCTGAAAGCTCCAGTCAAATCCTCCTTCTTCAACAGCAACAAGAGCATGTTGTTTTGGTTGGCTTGGCTTCTCAGTTCTGGGAGCTGCATTAGTGTAGTTTGGTCTGGATTGGCCTGGCCACCATTTGTCCTAGGTGCCTTGCACTCTCTATCAAAGTGTCCTATTTGATTACAGTTGTAACAGTTCACCTTGCTTTATCCAGGCCAAACTTTCCACTGGCCATATTGCTAGGAAACTTTCTTCCTGTCCTCTTATAGAACTTCTTAACTCTATGAGTGAGGAGAGCCATATGATGAACTATCTCCATGTACTCTAGATCATCTGCATGGATACAGTCCAAGCCTTCAAGAGTAAAGAGAAAGTTGCCAAAACTTTCATCAGCAGACACAAAGGCTTGAGTAGAGCTTGTCTCTTAGAATGGGCTTCATTGGATGTAGCTCTCCATTGGTGTCTTAGGGAAGGTGATGAAAGGAGCCTTTTGTGAGTTTTCAGTGAAGCATATGAGATGATGTTATGGTTCTCTGCTATCCTTTTCAACCACATGAAGGGCTGAATTCAGCAGATTGTTGGAAGAGATGCTTGATGGATTTCGCAAGTTCGTCTCTATCTGGTAGCCACTAAGGATACCATACAGCTCTGTTGATGGCCACATAGTAGTGAGTCCATTGTCTGGGAAGAGAGAACATGGACTTACTCAATATGTCTCGATTCTCAAGCTTGACACCAACATCCATTAGAGTATCCATAATCTCAACATGCCTGAAATATTGTTGAGTCATGGTTTCACTTGTTTTGTAGTGAAGTTTTCAAACTGCTACTTCATAATGTCTATTTTGTTCTCCTTCGCTTCCTCATACCCCTCATACATGAGCTTTAGTGCATCCTAGAGCTGCTTAGTAGTCTTACACTTCTTGAAGCCTCTATATTTGAAGTTAGGAAGAGCAGTTTAAAGAGCGGTCATGGCTTTCTGATCCACATCTATTTTTTTTCTAGTCTTCTTCAAAGTAGTCAGCCATTTCCTTTGGTATCATCCCACCTCTAGTAGTGGGTGAAGATGTGCTTGGGATGTGAGGTCCTTCATCAATAGATCTCCATATCCTACTTTCTTGAGACTTGATGAACCCTTCCATACGTTGGCACCAAGTATCAAAGTCAATAGGAGTGATCAGTGGAGACTTTGTCATAGTATCGGTTTCCATATCAGCATTAGAAAGAGCTACCATTTGAGTTGATACGTGTTTTGTGAAACTAAAGTGATCCAAGATGGTAATATCTTACAATCAAGAGCCTGAAATGCTCTGATACAAATAGCAGGACCATTGAAGGGTGGTCAATGCAATAGTTTCACAAGGTGAAGAGAGTTGGAACACTTAGTAGATCAAATAAGGAACCGTTTGGTGATGAAACAATGAACACAAGTATAAAGAACAAGAACAAAAACACTTGAAGATGGTTTTCAAGAATGATGTATATTGCTCTCAAATTCTTACAAGAGCAAGAACACTTGAAAATGTGTTGTGAATTGATTTTGGGACAAACATTCAATCTGTGACTTTTGGGTTTCGCACTGTCATTGTGAAAAACTAAGTTGTCTTTGTGCGAAACTAAACGAAAGTTCACTGATCTGAGTGATACTGTCTAGTCATGCTGTCCGCGTGCACTGAATAGTTTTGGCCGGATCATGTGACTCTATAGTTTCGTAGCCCTTATGAAACTATACTTTCATACCTTTTGCGTAACTATAGTTTCTCAATAAGAAACTGGTTGCGAAAGTAATTGCAATTTTTATTTTTTTACTTGTATTTTTAAAATTTTAATTTCTCCTTTTTATTTAAACAATTATTAAGTCTTTAATTAATACAGTTGAACAAACAAACTTCCAGTTTCACCTATAGATCCTATGGGAAGCTTAAAATTTGATTTGAGATCAAACATGGTGGCATATCTAAACGATAGAGAACTAAAGACCACTGGTTTTCAAGACGCTATCTCCTGGTTGAAAAGGTCTTACATTCACTACGCAATCTCTCTCTCTCCTGTTATAGATGAAAGACATATTAGACACTTTTGGAGAACAGCTAATTGTGATTCCGAAGAAAAGATCATTAGAGCGTCTGTTCAAGGGGAGCTAATTGAGATGGTGGCTAAGGCTTTGAGGCTGGAAGGTGATATGGGTGAGGTTGTAGAGATGTCGGATTCTGAAGTTATTGCATCATTCAAAGCAATTGGATATCAAGGAACCAATATCAAGAAAAGAAAGGAGAGAAGACGTATCTATCAAAGGAATGGAGATTCATTGCGTGTGTTTTCATCAGTTGCTTTGATCATAGAAAGGGTGGATATGATGGGCTGAATCTAAAGTGGTCCATAGACATGATCATATTCTATAGAGGAGAAAAGGCAAACATTGCCCAGACTATTCATGACTATCTACTGGAGAACCTCATGGCTCTAAAGAAGGATAAGTGGCTTTTATACCCAAGATTCATCTGCATCATTCTCAATTATTTGAAGCCAAACATACCGAAACTTAGAGATGAGCTGAAGTTGACCCCTATGAACTCGAGAATATTTGCTGATTGTGCTGTCGCCAGGCATGATGTTTTCGAAAAATTACATACTTGCTGGAGAATATGAACACTGAGGATAGATGGAATTACATCAAGACCCTGATCCCTTTAGAGGAACTAAGAGTAGCAGCAAGTGGAGGAATTGTAGAGGAGAGGAAGAAAAGAAAGAAATATAGATAAGAGACTAAGATGACGTTTGAGGAGCAACTGGATGAAATAAAGGAAGAGATGAGGTAGAAAAGGAAGAAAAAGAGTGGAGAGAAATCATCTTCCCAAGTTAGAGCTGATTCTCCTGCATGGAAAAGGAGAAGTAAAAGTAAACAACTAGTAATTCTATAGACTGGGCCTGTAGGAGAAGCTAGAAGACAAAGAAGGGACTCAGGTCAGAACTTGATGAGGATGTAATGAGGAATGTTAACACATCTTTATCAAAGAGCTAAGCATGATCAATACTAAACTGATAAACTCCAAAGAGAGAGAGAGAGGCAGAGGGAAAAGAGAGATGGATGAAATGAAGAAGATGATGCTAAACCAACAAGATTTGATTAAAAGATTGCTGGAAGAAGTAAGCGAGTTGAGAAGAAGGGCTGGGGTTGCTAATGTACCAACTGATCAGGAAATTCAGGATATGACTGACACATCTCAGTATACATTCATTCACAAGTCATTTGAAGCTGGAGATAGTGGTGTTGGTGGATCTAGAGCTGGTGGAGGTGATATTGGTGTTGAAATTGTTCAAGCTAAGAAAAATAGTAGAGATGGTGATGTGGGAGGAAGCGGTGCTGTAGGAAGTGGTCAAGGAGATGTTGGAGGAAATGCTGATGAGGTGATAGAGGATGGATTTATAGATTTGGGGCTGAATATAGATACTGATCTTACTGGAAATGAAGTGATCATGGAGGAAAAAGCAGGAGGTGAAAAGAGAAATGAAGTGCTCGAGTTAATAGATGAAGAGGAGGAGGTTGAAAAACAACTTATGGACTATGATTCTAAGACAGAATTCTATGAAATGGAAGAGAGACCAATAACATACGTGGCTCGGAGGATTTTAGCTGAAGGAAACATCGTATAGATGGATAAATAGGATTGGTTCACAATGGTGGAAGAGCCAAAAAAGCTAACCCCACTCTTTCAAAACATCAGAGAACCTAACAGGAAAGAATCTGATAAGAAGATCATGAGTTGGAAGTACAATCCTAGTCTGAAGATATTTATGATAAAGAGGCATGGGGGGAATCTCATATCTGTACAAGAGGAAGGTGTTTAAGACTCTTCCTAGGTGGGATTTGAGAAGGCTAGCAGAGTCCCCCTACTAGATTCTGGTTTAAGCGAGCACGTCACATTGCTAGAACATGAGACTCGCCACGACTTTCAGAACAATTTTTCTTCTATAGGATACATAAGACATAGAGGAGGAGGTCAAAGAAAGATTTAGATTAGGAAATAAAAAAGGGGAAGATAGTGCTGAAGCTGAAGCCTGGAAAGACCATCAATCGGGTGAGGGTACCGGATAGCAACCGTCAAGACTGCAGAAGTTTGAGAAATGGTTCTCGGATAACCAATCTAGTGAGGCAATAGTGCGGGTAAAGGATGGAAATGAAATATGGTTGTTAGATCCAATGGTGGTATTCTCAACTCATGATCAGATTAAGTATGGTGCAGGAGAAGAGACCAAGGCAGAGGCTAGTTTGTTTGAGAGAGTGGCCAACAAAGCTAGGGGAGTCAGATCGGAGATCAAGCAGCTCAAAAAGCATGTGTAGGAACATGAAGATCGGGAAGTAGAAATGAGGGACTTGGCAAGGATGTTGGAGATAGCATCGGCAAGAGCTAACCCAGAAGACCTGGCAAGTGAATACCCCCCGAGGGGAGTATTGATGATCAAGTATTGGGGGGATATTCACCTTTCCATTACTTATAGCTTAGTTATTATTATAATAGGATCTAGTTTTCTTTTTTTTTTGTTTTGTGTATTCTATGGCATGCAAAACTGTAGTTTCGTTCAGTAGCTTCACATGGTCATAGAGCATGACAGTTTCGCACCATGCGAAACTGTATGCAAAAGTAGGTCCTTTGTAAATATGTTTGTTTGTTGATCATTTTGGGGAACTCTTGGAACATTAATGAAATACTACAGATTTGAGTTCATTGGGTATTGCTAGGAGCTTATTATTGTTATCTTTCAGCATTGTTCTTTGTCATCTTACCAAAAACATATTTCAAATGGGTTTTGCTTGATTGTGTTTATTCTTGAATCAATACTTGGTCCCCATGTTATTGGAAATAGTGATAACTTGAGAATCCTGGTGTTAAATATTTATCAAAATCACATTTATACGATCATTTGGACCAACAATGATGACAAAATGACTTACATACACGTAACTTTATCAGGTACATATACCTAATTCTTAGTTGTGCACTTGGTAACACGTACTTACATATACATAACCCCTACATATACGTAACTCTTTGCTGTATACTTTCTAACACGTACTAACATATATATAATCTTTAGTTTTCATGGTTTTCATTTATAACAAGGTTTTCATGGGATCTCTCCCATGTATGTGTATGTGTATGTATATATATATATATATATATATATATATATATATATATATATATATATATATATTTAAAGCAAAGGTATGAAATGATCATTTGGTTAAGTTAGTTTCTTCTTATAGAGGAGACCCAAAAATTGGCATGCTAATAAACTGTTTTCGGTTTCCTCCTGGTAGGGTTGGTGCTAGTTACACTAACAATGGATGACTGAAATTCCAACTAAGGTATGGTTTATATTTATGCTATGAAGTGGCATGCCAAAAAACCTGTTTCAGCGACCATTCAAAAAATGTAATTTATTCTCTTGATGTCTTCGTGCTTATGTTTATTAGATGGGGGTTATGGATAAACAAGACTGTTTTGTTTGATTAGAAGTTAAGAAATGCACAATCTAAGTTAACAACTTACTTAAAAACATAAATACTTTGAGTAATAATAAGCACACAAGTTGTTATTTCAAAGTATTCATTTGAATAATCAGAACTGTGTACAAAGAGTAATATTCAGCAAATACGCAAGTGGCTTAACAATGCTTGCCTTTACTATACAAGTGCGATGACTTTATACTATGAAATCTAAACAATAAAAATAAACTATTCTATGTTTAGAATGTAGAGCAAGACAGACAATCTACACATCAAACTTATGTAGCTTCAATAGTGTGTTGTCTCCAAAAGGCATAACACAACAACCGCTAGTACAGACAGTCTTGTCTTGTGTAACAGTTGATCAACAGGTCATGGAGTTTAGTTGTGATCAGCAGTTGTCGATGAATAGGTCATTAGTTAAGTGTTGATTGACAGTTGTTCTGCATATGCTGATCGGTAGTCATTCAACATATGTGATTCGACACTTGATTCAGCACTTCGTAGAAACCGGCTGTCGGCAGCCAGTGCTGAATTCTTGAGTTTTTGGTAGCTTCATCCTCTTCATAGATCAACAAATTCCAACTAGTATCATGCTACCAAAACTCTATCTTTATCCCTCTAGCATCGTAATTAGTAATAATTCATACATGTATCCTCTTCTATCTCTTGAGGGGTTTTCTAGGGGTAGATTGACCAAGTTTTTCATGATGTGCCAAGATAACCTAAAAAGATCATATTCTTTGACTTAATTTTTGCAGGCACTAGCGTGAGTCAGACAGAAAGTGTTGGTAGAGGAATTGTAGCTCCAATGTGTAATTGGGTAATGAATGGTCAAACGAGTCGCATGCAGGACATCTTCATCTTTGAGTTCTCTTAGTTCAACCTTATTGTCAAACTTTATCTTCAGAATGACAGCCATGGATTTGTACTTGTCTGACATGCCTTCATATTCTGAGATTAAAGTAAACATCATCTTTATGTCTTCAAGGATGAGATACAGAAGTTCTAGCTCAGATGGAAATAAAGACTTTGACTTGTTCTTTCTTTCAATGAATAATCTTTCAGCTTTAAGTCATACCCCTATTTCATAATGGTTGCATCATCACCTTTGAGTCTTCCTCATCATCACCTTTTCCATTTCCCTTAGAATCATTGGTTGAATTCCTTAGTCTAGATATAGTTAAGTCAACTATCTCAACCCTGTTTAAACAAACTAGTTGCTTCCTTGAGTAAGCTACTCTTCCAACTATTGATCTGGTTATGCAGTAGGTATTTTTCTTCTAATCATATTCTCACTCCTCTATTGGTTAATAAGTTGACAGTGGAGTTTCTAGGATCTCTTTTCCAGCATCAACTTTGACTAAAGACAATATTTTTTTTGTAGCACTTTGGACTAATCATTCTTACATTTAAAGATACTAAAGTACTAAAAAATTTGCTATAGAATATCAAGGGGCACATCAAGTACTTCATGTTCTTGATCATAGTACATGATCTCTCTATTTTCCCTCTTGATAACAAACTTTTTCATGTGAGAGATGTACCCAGTAGCCAAGACCTTTGTTGCTTTGATTATCTGAAAGTTATCTTAGAGGCTGATGCAAACGGAAGAGCTCTCAGCATGAATTCTCAAGCACAAAGAAAGTTACTTCGGAAGATTTGACAACAACACTAAGAAATATTCAAAGTGTCAAACCTTCCGAAGCCAAAGACCATTTTTTCCAAAGCCAAAGACCATTTCTTCCGAAGCCAATGATGAAGTCTTCTGAAGCTTCAAGACAAAGTCTTCCGAAGGAAAAAGACTGATTTCTTCCAAAGATTGAGAAGACTTGCTTTCTCTGACATGGTTTTGACAAAAGCTAAAAAACTTTTTGCTGCCATCTCTGAAGACTCAGCAACTTATATAAGCTGGTGATATCTCCATACTTTTGTTAATTGTAGATTAAGGTCTTAGAGTCTTTAACTTTCTACTTTGTACTTTTATCCTTTTTGTTGTAGACAAGTATGTGAGCTATGGCATGTCATAGTCTAGTCAAAAGGTAATCTGCCTTTTGACTTAAAATGATCTTTTTGTCTTGATTAGTATTCTAGCTGGCCTTAATGTATGGCTAGCTGTATAATGTAGTATAAAGTATGTCAGGTACCAGTCCTTAGGACTAAGCCTTGCAACAATTGAAAAACACTTGAGAGCAATATACATCAATTTGGAAAACCACTCTCTTTGTTCTACTTGTGTTCTTTACTTTTGTTCTTTTTTTCATTTGTCGGCTTCCTATTTGATCTTATTTTTGTTCTCTCCAACCTTGTGAAACTATTCTATTACCCTTAACCGGTCCTGTAATTGGTATCAGAGCTTTTTAGGCTCTTGATTGTAAGCTCTCACCATCTTAAATCTCATTAGTTTCATAAAACACTTACCAGCTCAAATGGATGCTCTAACTAAGGTTGACATGGAAACCAATACCATGAACAAATCTCCGCTGATCACTCCTCATGACTTTGATACTTGGTTCCAAAGAATGGAAGGCTTCATCAAGTCTCAAGATAGTAGGATGTGGAGATCTGTTGTCTCAGGACCTCATGTTCCAAGCACTACTTCAGCTACTACTGGTGGTGGGATGATTCCAAAGGAAGTGGTTGACTAATCTGAGGAAGACCGAAAGAAGATTGATGTAGATCAGAAGGCCATGACCGCTCTCCAAACTGCTCTTCCTAATTCTATCTATAGAGGCTTCAAGAAGTGCAAGACTGCAAAGCAACTCTAGGATGCCTTGAAGCTGATGTATGAAGGGTCTGCTGAAGCCAAAGAAAACAAGAAGGACATTATGAAGTAGCAGTTTGAGAATTTCACCTTTAAGACAGGTGAAACCATGACTCAATAGTACGTTAGCTATGTTGAGATCGTTGACTCTGGTGGATACTGGAGTAAAACTTGAGAATAGGGACATTATGAAAAACTTCATGTTCTCTCTTCTAGAGAATGGACACACTACTATGTGGCCATTAAGAGAACTAAAAACCTCTCCACCCTTACCCTCACTAAGATATATGGTATCTTGAGCGGTTACCAAATGAATATGAACATGCAAAATCTATCTCACAGCCCATCCAGTACCACAAAGAGTTTTGCCCCCCATGTGGTTTAAAGGGATAGCAGAGAACCTCACCATTATCTCCTTTGCTACCTTGACCACTCACAAAAGTGCCCTTTCATCACCTTCCCAGAGATACCAAGGGAGAGCAACATCCAAGGAAGCCCATTCTAAGAGACAAGCTCATCTTAAGCCTTTGTGTCTTTTGATGAAAGTTATGGCTTGAAGACTTGGAATGTATTCATCCAGATGACCTAGAGAATATGGAGATAGTTCAGCAAATGGACCTATTAACTCACAAAGGCAGAAAGTTCTACAAGGGGATCGGGAGAAAGTTTCCTAGCAATTTATCCAGTGGAAAGTTTGGGCTGGATAAAAGCAAAGTCAAGTGTTACAACTGTAACCAAATGGATCATTTTGCTAGGTAGTGTAAGGCACCAAAGGCAAATGGTGGTCATACACAACCCAGGCCAAACTATACTAAGGGAGCTCCAAAGATTGAGAAGCCCAAGTAGCAAGATGTAGTTGTTGCGCAAGAAGGAGGCTTTCACTAGAGCTTCCAGGTTGAAGATGTCCCTCCTAACCATACCGTGATGGCTGATCATGATGGAACCAAGGTCTTAGAACATCTTTGTACACGTGAGTGCATTGCTAAAGTAAACATGTACAGGTCGTATAACTTGGAAGTAAGATCTATAACTTGGAAGTAAGATCTAACCTTGACTTTTTTGAATATTTTAAAAGCTGATTTCAAAAGAGCAGAAAATGACTATAAACTTAAAATAGAAGATTTAGAGAAAACAATTTCTACTCTTAAGTATAAGCACACAAATTACTAGACTCAACTCAAAGATCTCATTACCAAGTTAACTGAATAGCAGACTGAGCTTGTGATCAGTAAAGCCAGGGCAGAAAAGTTTTTTATGAAGAGGAAACCTTAAAGAACATTATACCCTTATCCTTGCATGCAAATGTGTAATTAGTATATTTAGGAACTTGGATCAAGTGAGATAGCTCCTCCACACACATTACTATTTGTATGATCTCCAAGGTGTGGAACAAGTAAAGATGAGCTGACCCTCATAGATCCTATCCAAGAAGAGGATGAAGATGAAGAGGAGGTTTATCCTAAGAAGGGTCACTATTCTCCTGGAGAGAAGAAAGAGCCAAGGATGGCAAGTCTGCTCGGAAGAATTTGATTTGGGAAGGAAAAAGAAAATCAAAGAAAGCTTAAGAGATCAAACCCACCTTCAACCTCAAGCAGGAACAAGTCTTTATCTCTGCTGGGTTTGAAGCGCTGATGACTGAAGAATCAACTATGGACTCTAGTACTAGGAGTCCTAGTTTAAGTTCAAACCATCCTTGTCAAAGGAAAAAGGTTGATCAAATATGCACCACTACTGCATAGCCTGAACCATCCAGCTCCAAAAGCAAGCTTAACCTTCATAAGCCTGCTGCATCATCTAAGAAGATGAAGAAGGAATTAGAAAGAGATCAAGCTTAGACTTCTCAAAAGAAGACTCTTAGAAGTATGCCTATTGAATGTATCATATCTGGTGGCACTACATACTTTGCTAAAGATTGCATCTACAATCCCAAGAGTACCATCAACATGACCAAGAAGAAAAATTCTGAGAAGAAGAAGAAGATAGCTTCGAAAGGAAAATCACTTTCCTTTGGAAGCTCCAAGGTGAACAATAAGAAGATAGGTGGAAAATTTCCTTTAGAAGAAAATTTGGTCTCAGAAAAAAAGAATGATTCCAAAGCACTAAAGTCTGCTACAATGGATGCAAAAACTTCTGAAGGTTCAGTCTCCAAAATTTCCAAAGTCATCAAAACTTTTGAACTGTTGAAGGCTAAGTCTAATCTTCCAAAGATGGCATGGTAGATGAAGGACGGTCATGAGACTGAACTTTCTTCCTCAACAATTGCAAATGATCCTCAAAGCTTGCATATAGGATCAATAACTGTTAATCTATCTTTAGTTCAGCTTGATGAGCCCAAGATAAGCAAGGCTTGGGTTTCCAAATGTAACTAACCATCTTTTTTTGTGTAGGAATAGATAAAGACCAAGGGAAATGTATGGATCATTGACAGTGGCAACTTGTTGGACTCTACAAGTGTATAAAAAGAATAATGTTTGCCATAATCAAACATAATTTGTTCTAACATTCAAACAGTAATTAACTAACACATTAGCATCATTAACATTCATAGCATACATTATTTATTGTTTAAATTTCTTTCTTACATTTGTAGATAAAAGAAATTTTTGCATGTGTCCACATCGGATAGGAACTACCCACAGCGGATGAACAAGTGTAAGCAGGGGATGAAAAACAAGGTCAAAGTGTCTAAAGTGGATGACCATCACACACATAGCGGATGACCAAGTCCACAGCTGATGAGCAGTCCATAATGGATGAAAATTCCACAGTGGACATCATCAATAAAACACACAAGTGTTCACAGCGGACAACATCCAAGACACAGCGGATAGCTTATTCAACATCCACAACGGACAACTTATCATTCACAACAGACAATTAATCATCCACAGCGGATGACTTATAGACTTAGGATTATATGTAATTTTGTTTTACATAAGGGTATTTTTTACGTACATAGGTCTTTGTATAGGTTATAAATAGCAGTATACCCTAATCCTTTATAAGCTTTTGAACACTTAATTAAACATGCAGTTTATTATCATTGAACATTCAAGCATACAAACACATAATCATACACACACACATAGATATCATATCATTAATCATGGGTTCCGCACTGTGATTAGTGAGTACTTATTATATAACAACTTGTTGTTATATTTGAGAGATTAAAATTGATCCTTGGGGGAATTCATTGTTTTCTTCTTGTTATTCTAAGTTCAAAACCCATAAATTTTGAATTCAATTAGGTGGTATAGAACCTTGGCTCAAATCAATCACTGATTTTAGATCCTCTCAATCAATACAATGACATCTATGGTTCATTAGCTTCATAACATTAATTTTCGAGCTGAAAATCATCACAAAAACTTCTTCTACTCCAAAAATTCAACAAATGTTTAAAACATGATCCATACACTGTGTAGAAGTTTTTGTGTTGTTGAAGCTCTAAATAGCATTCATACACTGTTTTTCTAAACAGTGTATTCTCAAAACTTCAAAACCTCTTCGGTTCAAAGGTATTTGATAGAAGAATAATCGATTACTGTTTTATCAAGTTTTCTTCGAACATATTGTTGTCAAACATTTTGAATCATTTTAAGTGTTTAAAATCATCATATTCAAGTATTTTCGTACTTGAATCAGGTTTGTGTTCTTCAATCAACAAACCGATTGTTGGTTTCTATGAAGAACATTTCAGCCCAAACGAACCATAGGATAAACCCTAGTGTTCATTCATACACAACCTTCATAATCTACGGTGATTGTGCTGGTTTCTGCATCAAAACGAAGAAGAAATACATTTTTCTTTTGAATTTTCAAAAAAGTAACTTTTGATCAAAAAAGTTAACTTTTAAAAACATATTATTTGTTTTTAGGGTTTGGACTCTTTGACTGACACCATTAAAAGTTATTGAGTGATTTACATTTCTTATACAAAATATTCCTTTATTGTACTGTGAATTGATAGTGACTTAACCTTGGATATTAATTAATTCATTTCAAATTAATTAATTTACTTTATCCGGAAAGATTAAAAGTGACAAAAAAAATTATAAACATATCCTAGTGACCATAGGATAAAACAAATTTAGCACCGAGCTAAATTAACAAAAAAATTTGACTTAAACCGTTAAGTTCAAAATTTAACAATCATGTCGGATGATATTTCAGGTTCAAATAGTGGTCTCAAATCACCCATAACCAAGGATTTTTTTCCAAGACCCGGACCTATGGACATCCATAACCGAGGAACCATACACACCTGTGACTCTTGGTCCAGATTACAACATTAAAAAACCAGTGAGTTTGAATAGTGTAGCTAGTGATGACCTCAAAAAGGTCAAAACAGATATTAAGGCTTACAACATTCTAGCAATGACCTTGTCATTTAAGATACTGACTAGAGTTGAGAATTTTAAAACAGCACTTGAACTGTGGAAGGTGCTTCACACCATGTGTGAAGGAAGTGAGTAGATAAGGGAAATCAAGAAAGAATAGTAGAATATCTTAATCCCTTGTAAGCTTTTAAACAATCAATAAAACAAACAGTTTATTAACATTCAAGCATTCAGCATACAAACACACAATCATACACTCACAAAGATATCATATCATTAATCATGGATTTCTGCACTATGATTAATGAGTATTGATTATATTTTCGAGATTGAAATCGATCCTTGGGGGAATTCATTATTTTGTTCTTGTTGTTCTAAGTTCAAAACCCATAAATTTTGAATTCCATCACTATTCCAGGCACATGACAGGCAATGACATTTTGTTTCAAGACTTTGAGAAAATTGATATAGGGCCAGTTGCTTTTGGAGAAGAGTCAGGTGGTTACATCTTTGGTAGGGGCATGGTCATAAATGGTAAGATCAGTATTAATATGGTAAACTTTGTCAAAGAGCTTGAGCAAAATCTTTTGAGTGTATCTCAATTTTGTGACTAGAGACATAACATGTTCTTTACTGAATATGAGTGCATTATTCTCAAGTTTGGGATGGTCATTCCTCAAGAGCATATCCTGCTTAGAGCGCTCAGGAAAGGAAACATGTACAAGTTGGATTTGCAAGAAACCTCCCCTTCTAGAGATGTTTCCTACTTTCTGTCTAAAGCCCCTGGCATAAAAGAATATGTCATGTAAAATTTAAGAACATGAATAAATTAATTAAAAATGATTTGGTAACTGGAATTCCAAAAAAAGAGTTTACAATTGATGACCATTATGTTGCATGTTTGAAAGGAAGGCAAGACAAAGTGCACACAAGCCAAAGAAGATGAACTCCATCACTACTCCTCTTAACTTATTAAAGTTAGATCTCTTTGGCCCTACAAGTGGTAATGAGTCTAGGAAGAACTATATATTGCCTAGTGATCCCAGATGACTTCATGGTAAGATTCCTTACAAACTGTGGCACAAAAAGAGACCATACAGTAGTTTCCTCCGGTCATTTCGATGTCCATGCACCATGTTGAATACAAAAGATCATATAGTTAAATTTGCTGAGAAATTAGATGATGGACACTTTATTGGATAATCTTCTCAAGCTATGGCTTATTTAGTATACAATCCTAGAACTAGAGTAGTTGAGGAGTCAACCAATCTGACCTTCAATGAACACACTTCCAGTGTGAAAGGTTCTGGCCATGATTGGCTATTTGATCTTGATTTAGTAACCAATTGTTTTAACAAATCTTGTGAAGATGTTTCAAGATCTACGGGTAATACATCAACAAGAGATCATGATCTAAGATTTGAATTGAGAAGACCAAATGATAGAATTCCTTCAGCTCCAGTGGTAACAAACCTTACAAGTAGAAATCCTATTAGCATAACCATGACATACAATTTAGCTGATACATCTGAAGTGCCTAAAATTTTAGCTATATGGAACAACACTCAAACGAAAGGATTTCTAATATAGGTGGAGATGGAGATGGTGAAAGTGATCAACAATTTCATGATGCTGATAACCTCTCAACTAAAGACAACATCAATGATGTCACACACTCATTAGATCAAGTTTCTCTTGATATGTGTGCTGATGTGGTGGGTGATAATCAATCACCAGATCTAAATTTCACTAATATAGATCAGTCAAACCAACTTGTTATGATTCCTAAACTGAGAATCCATAAGTCCCATCCTACTACAAACATCATTGGAGATGTTGAGACTAGGGGTGAGAACAAGAGGACAAACCTATGATACAAATGTTTATCTTCAATCTTTCTTCTTGTCCCAGATTAGGCCAAAGAAAGTTGATGAAGCTTTGAACGATGAAAGCTGGTTTGAAGAAATACAGGAGGAGCTGTTCCAATTCAAAAGACATAAGGTTTAGAACCTATGTCCTCTTTCTAATGGGATGACTATAATAGGTACCAAGTGGGTTTTTAGAAACAAGAGGACTTGTCATCAAGAACAAGGCCAGACTAGTTGTTCAAGGGTACACTCAAGAAGAAAGGATTGACTACACAGATGTTTTTGATCCTGTAGCAAGACATGAAGATGTTAGGATATTCCTTGCTTTTGTTGAATCTAAGGATTTCAAGGTCTACCAATATGATGTCAAGTGTGCATTTTTATATGGAGTGATAGATGAGGAAGTGTATGTCAAACAACCACCTGTTTTGCAGACGTAGGTCATCTTGATTATGTTTGGAAGCTTGACAAAGCTCTTCATGGACTGCATCAAGCTCCAAGGATGTGGTATGAGACACTGTCAAAGTACCTAGTTCAACATGGTTACAGGAGAGGTACTATTGACAACACACTCTTCATCAAAGGAACAAGGAATAACTTGATGCTAGTTCAAGTTTATTTAGATGACATCATATTTGGATCGACTAATCAAAAGCTGGGCAAAGAGTTTGAGAAGCTGATGAATAATAGATTTGAAATAAGTGCCATAGGGGAACTCAATTTCTTTCTAGGAATTCAAGTGAAGTAGGTTGACAATGGCACCTTCATAAACCAGCCAAAGTATGTGCAAGACATACTAACCAGATTTCATGTGACAAAGTGTAATATTGGTAAGACTCCTATTGGCAAAAACCACTCCCTAGGACCTAATCTTGAGGGGGGAGTGTGTTGATGAACATCTTTACAGGGCTATGATTGGGTCTCTAATGTACCACACAGCCAGTAGGCATGATATCATGCTTGCCACATGCTTATGTGCAAGATATCAAGCCAACCCCAATATGTCACACCCTAGTACTTTGGTATCATAAGAATTTTGACTTTAATCTTTATGCATATATTGATAGTGTAAGGATCTATCTGAAGATTATGAGGCTGATGCAACCAAAGATCTTCCAACATGCACTAAGAAACAAGGATGAACTTGCTTCGGAAGCTTTACACTCTCTAAAAAAACTCTAAGTGTAAAGTCTTCCGAAGCAAAAAGTTCAGACGAAATTACTTCGGAAGCTTTACACTTAACAAGAAAAATATTCCAAGTGTAAAAACTTTTGAAGCCAGAGGCCAAGTTCTTCCGAAGCCAAAGATGAAGTCTTCTAAAGCTATAAAGACAAAGTCTTCCGAAACCATTTTGCTGTGAAGACTGATTTCTTCGGAAGATAGAGAAAAGATGCTTTCTCTAATCAACTTTTGATAAAGCTGACCAACTTTCTTCTACAACTCTGATAACTCACCAACTTGTATGAGTTGGTGAAACTTCCATTCTTTAGTGAATAGTAGATAAAGTCTTTGTTTGTAATTTTCTTCTTTTGTTCCTTTAGACTTTTTGTACTAGGAAAAGTCAGTGAGCTATGGCATGTCATAGTCACTAGTCAAAAGGAAATCTGCCTTTTGACTCTAGATTGATCTTGTTGTCTAGATTAGTCTATTCCAACTGTCCTTCCAAGTATTGACGGTTATAGGTTGTAGTATAAAAGAGTCTCAGGTCCTTGTATTTTAATTATGCTTTGAACACTTGTAATAGAACTTGAGATCAATATACAACATCTTTGAAAACTAATACTTGTGTTATTGTTCTAAGTTCTGTCTTATTGTTACTTGTGTTCCTTGTATCTTAAAAGTTTCATGTTCCTCATTTGAACTGTTAAGTGATCTAAGATCACTCCTCTTGTGAAACTAATTGTTGTTAACACCCTAACCGGTCCTGCAATTGGTATCAGAGCATTCCAGGCTCTTGATTGTAAGAGCTTACCATCTTAAATCCTCTTAGTTTCACACTTCACTTAACTTTTCAAATGGTAGCTATTTCAATAGCTGATATGGAAACTGGAACTATGACAAAGTCCCCACTGATTACTCTTGAGGATTTTGATACTTGGTGCCAAAGAATGGAAGGGTTCATCAAGTTTCAAGATTCTAGGATGTGGGAGTCTGTTGTCAATGGACCTTATGTAACATGCACCACTTCAGCTGCTGGTGGTGGTATGATGAAATCAGGTTAAACTCATGATAAACATGAACATATTCAACATGAATAAAAGGTTGATTCCCCCAAGGATGTTTTCAATATCTCTTAAACTTCAACACACTAGAATCATGGTATGGAAACCCATGATAATAGAGTATGAAATTAGTGTGTGTGTGTGTCTTTGTGTGTGTGTGGTGTGTGTGAAAAGGTACAATCAAAATAAACTGCTTGATTATATTGAATTCGTTCAAAAGCTTACAAAGGATTATGGTAGAATGCTATTTATAGACTATATACATAGCTATATACAATTACTGAACTACCCTTATGTAAACGAATATTACATAAACAATCCTAATTCTATAAGTTGTCCGCTGTGGATGATTAGCTGTCCACTGTGGATGTTAAGTTATCTGCTATGGATGTCAGATAGCATGTCCGCTATGCCCTAGATGTTATCTGCTGTGAACACTTATGTGTTTGCTTGTATGTTGTCCACTGTGGAATGTTCATCCGCAGTGGATGAACAACCGCTGTGAACACATATGTGTGTTTGCTTTGTATGTTGTCTACTGTGGAAATGTTCATCAGCTGTGGAATTAGGCATCCACTGTGTGTGTTGTTCATCCGTTGTGGGCACTTGGACTTGATCTTCATCCGTTGCATCTTCTTGTACATCCGTTATGGGCAGTTATTCATCCACCGCCGACACTTGGTCAAAATTTCTTTATCTACAATTCTAAAAAAGAAATTTAAACAAATATTAGTGTTTGCTTTGAATGATAATGATGCTGATGTGTTAGTAAATGATTGTTTGAATGTTAGAACACATTATGTTTGATATATGTCTGATATGCATTAATTCTTAATGCACTTGTTGAGTTCAACAATACTCCCCCTAAGTATGATGTTGCGAACTCTTTATGTCTTCTTGTTACTGTTTTGTTTGTTAGAAACAATGTGTGTGTGTTGGATATGAAAGATTGTACTGATTGTGTGTTATCTCATAAACTATTTGATTCAATGATTGTATGTTATTGAAATGGTTTGTTTGTTCACAGCGGATGAACATTTGTTCATGCGCTGTGGACACTTGGATGTGATGTGTGAATGTTTACAGCGTATGATTACCTGTGTGCATACGCTGTATACACTTGCACTGTTTCTACAACGGATGACTTATGTTAGTCAAACGTTGTGGAATGGCACTATATTCACAGCGGATGCCTTACCAACATCATGCGCTGTGAACACTTGTATGTTCACAAGTGCATAGAGGATGTTTGTTTGTTTTATCCGCGATATACACTTGGTGTATTTTGCATGTTATGATGGTTACTGTAGCTACAGCGGATGTATGTTTGTGTGTCCGCTGTGACAATAGTTTTTAAAAAATTTCAGATTTTTGTTTGTTTTGAACTAATGTCTTCCGAAGCATATGTTTGATAAAACTTTTAACCAAAAGAACATTTACTTGATGAAACTTGTTTAAATCAAAATGTTTGTTTAAATCTTTGATTTAATATGTATGTTAAAATATTGAATTTTAACATATTCAACATATGGATGATAAGATATCACTCACAAGTAATATTGTACAATAAAATAAACAAATGTATGTTCAATTTCTCCCCCTAAATTTTTGCATAGTTATAAAAATCTTTTACAAAATGACAAAAAATTGTATGTATTTGAGTGGAAATTATCAAAGTCCAATTGATTGCTTGCTTGATAAAAGTTAGAAAGATAATGCCTTATCTAACTAATAAATGAATGATTTTCATGTTTGAACATGAATCGTTTGCACATACCATGAGATCATACTAGTCTATATTTCTCACTGAGTTGTTTGTATGTCTTTGAGAATAGACATAGACAAGTACAATGTTGATTGCAGATATTGTGATCCACTTAAACTCAAGCATGGTATTAATGATTGATTGAAACAATGAGTGATTATCATGTTTTGAGTTGATTGACATGAGTTGTATGTATCCCACATCTGACTGTATGATTGGTACAACCCTCTTCAAGATATGCTAGAAAGCACTTTCAATACTTAAAACCTAACTACTTAGGAGTATAAATGCTCAATTTGATCCATGTTGTTTGATCCTAATTGGGATTCTTTTTCACTTCACTTTGGAAGGAGATCCTCTTTGGGATTCTTTTGATTCATTCACAAGGAATGTAGTCTAAAGACTTTATTTATTTTTTATCCAAACTGGATGTGTTCCTCTTTGGGAATCTTTTTGGATCACGATGTAGGTCATTCAGGTCTGTGCTTAGCACAACAAAGAACGCTTAGCTGTACTCCAGGTCGATGATTATCATAACAGAGGAGACATTTGTATGATTGAGCAATTTATAAACTGTTTCACTTGGTGTATTGTAGTTACTTTAAAAGCAACCTATATTGGATAGATTAATACTCACCATAAATCAAGATGTGTTGTTGACCACACAATCATGAGAATTTAGTTCTTCACTGGTGTATGTGATGTTAGGTGTCCCATGCTAAGCCTATCCACATATCAAACAAAGTAGTGTCAGTCTTTATTAATCGAAAAAGACTCAAGTGAAGAATTAAGCTAGTTTACTATCATTTCTGATGAGATGTATGTGTGATTCAATTTTAATAATGAATGATTTTCATGATTTCTTGATTTTGAAAAAGGTAAGTTTGGTGTTAATCTTAGACTTTGACAAAATCAAGCATGTTTGATTTTAATGTTTTGAAAAACATTAATTTGTTGATTCATAGTTGATCATACCAAGTGGCTGAACCAAAAATTCAAATCTTGTTGAGTCAAATGGTTTTGTAAAGAGGTCAGCCAATTGATTATCTGTATGGACCTTGATCAATTTAATCAGACCCTTTTCTTAGCAATCTCTTAGAAAATGATATCTGATCTCTATGTGTTTGGTTTTTGAATGTTGAATAGGATTGTCAGTGATAAACATGGCTGCAGAATTGTCAATGTGTATGGGTGTTTTAAGGAAATTAAAGCCATTGTCAAGAATTTGGTTTTGAATCCATAACACTTGAGAACAGCATGCAGAAGCAGCTATGTATTCTGCTTCGCCTGTTGACACAGAGACATTGGTTTGTTTCTTGCACTGTCAAGAGATCAATCTTGATCCAAGAAATTGATAGCCTCCACTGGTTGATTTCCTGTTGTTGTTGCATCCCTCATAATCACTGTCTGTGTATGCATATAAAGACAAATATCCATCTTTGGGATACCACAAACTAAGTGATGGTTTGCCTTTCAAGTATCTAAAGATTCTCTTCACTGCATTAATGTGTGATTCTTTAGGATCTGCTTGATATCTTGCACACATGCATACTACATACATGATATCTGGTCTGCTTGCTATGAGGTATATCAGTGAACCTATCATAGATCTGTAAAGTTTCTGATCAACTGACGTTCCTTCTGGATCTGGTCAAAACTTTAATCCAGATGCGAATGGTGTTTTGCTTGATGTGCAATCAGACATGTTATACTTTTTCAAGATCTGATTCACATATTTGGTTTGATTGATAAAAATTCCTTCTGCTGATTGATGAACTTGTAGACCAAGAAAGAATTTAAGTTCTCCTATTGAGCTGATTTGAAATTTGGATTGCATAAGAGTTTCAAACTCTTTGCAAAGCTATGTGTTTGTGGAGCCAAATATTATGTCATCCACATAGACTTTCACTTCGAACAAGTCTTGTTCTTTTCTTTTTAAGAATAATATTTTGTCAATTTTCCCACGGGAGTAACCATTCTATAGTAGAAACTTTGATAAAGTTACATACCACTTCCTGGGTGCTTGATGAAGACCATACAGAGCTTTATCTAACTTGTAGACTCTGTGAGGAAATTCAAGGTCTTCAAACCCTGGTGGTTGAGCAACATATTCCTCTTCATCTATCTGACCATAAAGGAATGCATATTTGACATCCATTTGGTAGACAATGAACTTCTGTGATGAGGCATAAGCAAGGAAATCGCGGATGGCTTCTAGTCTTGCTACGAAAGCAAAGACATCATCATAGTCAATGCCTTCCTCTTGAGTATAACCCTGGGCTATAAGCCTTGCTTTGTTTCATATGACAATCAATCTATCATCTGCTTTGTTTCTAAATAGCCACCTTGTGCCAATTGCATATTAACCTTTAGGTAGATCTACCAGCTTCCATACTTCTTGCTTCTTGAATTGCTATAGTTCCTCTTGCATGGCGTGTATCCAAATGTTATCTTTAAGTGCTTCAGTAATGTTTTTGGGTACAATTAAGGATAAGAAACAAGAATACAAGTAAATGTTTGCTATATCAGATTGACTACGAGTCAATCTGGTGTTGAGGTCACCTATGATGTTTTCTATTGGATGATCTTTGTGAACTCTTATTTTGGTGATCTGTATAATATGAATTGTTAAATCAAGATTAGTGATTGTCTGATCATGTGATGATTGTTGAGCAAGAGTATTGGGTAATGTGTGATTGTCTGGTTAAGGGATCTTAGTGAATGTTTGTGGGGAATCATGAAAGAAATCTAAGATTTCATCTTCATGATATGTGTCTGGTAGTGAATGGTAATCTTCATCCTCATCAACAGTGTGTGGTTGATGTTTTTTTGGTTTGTTGGTTTCTTGTGGTTGGTTGGGTGCAGGAGATGAAGATACTGGTGCGGTTGATGATGTTCCTCTTGATGTGTTTGGTTGGTCGGGTGGAGTTGAAACTGTTGTACTTGAAGGAGTGTTAGTAGATCTCCTTGGAGGATCAGCAGTAAATGGAACATCAATGGTGTAGGTGGAACCATTAGATACTCATTGTTATCCTTGGTACCTAAAACATCAAAATAAGATGTGTCAAATAAGTTGGTTAAAGCATCAATATCAAACAACCAACTTGATCCAATGACTTTCTTAGTGAAAGAATGTTCATTAAAAACAATATCTGTTGTTTCTTCCACTATATTCAGTCTTGGATTGTATACTCTGTAAGCTTTTGAGATTCCAGAATATCCAACAAAGAATCCATCATCTACTTTTGGAGCAAATTTGGATAATTGTTCTCTGGTGTTTAATATTGATACAGAACATCCAAAGGACTTAAAAAATTTGATATATGGTTTTCTTTTAAATAATAATTTATAAGGTGTTTTGGAATGTTCTTTTAATGATTAATGTTCAGTTTTGTATATAGCAAGCTGTGTTTATGGCTTCAGCCCAAAATGATATGGGCAATAGAGAGTCGGCTAGCATGGTTCTAGCTACTTCTATTAATGTTCTATTTCACTGTTCAGCTACTCCATTCTGCTGCGAAGTTCTTGCTACGCTGAATTGATGACTTATTCCTTTTTCTACACAAAAAGAAGAAATGTAGTGATTTTTAAATTCAGTGCCATTATCAGTTCTTAAAGATTTAACTTTAAGGTCAAGTTGATTCTCAATCTTTGTGATAAAGGATGTAATAATTTGTGTTGTTTCTGTCTTGTGTAGTAGAAAGAAAACCCATGTGAATCTGGAATAATCATCTACTATGACAAGGCAGTATTGCTTCTTTCCTATACTTAGGATGTTTGTCGGGCCAAAAAGGTCCATATGAAGCAATTTGAGTGATGTTTGATTAGAGTTTACCAATTTAGACTTATGGGACACTCTCTGTTGTTTGCCTTTCAGACATGCTGTGCAGTGGTCTATACAAAAGAATAATTTTTATGGTAGACCTATGACTAGATCACCTTTAACAAGTTTGTTCATTCTTTTAAAATTAGAGTGACCCAATCGTCTATGCCATAATTGGGAAACATCTTCTGTTGCTTTTGATAATAAACAAGTTTCAGGGGTTGATGCTGAAACATTGTTCATATCAACAATGTATGTGTTGTTTAGACGGGGAGTTTTCAAAAGGATATGTTCTTCTGGAATCTGAAAACCCGTCTTAAGGATGTAGCAGTTGTTAGAGTCGAATAAGGTGGCATATCCCTTTTCACAGATTTGGGATACACTCAGAAGATTGAACTGAAGATCAGAGCAGTAGTTGACATTCTCAAAACTAATCAACCCATTTGTTACAGTTCCTTCACTAGTTATCTTCCCACCTATTTTATCTCCTCCAAAGGCTATATTGCCTCCATGTTTGTTCTTAAAATCCCAAAGGAGGGAACAGTTTCTGGTCATATGTCGGGAGCATCCACTGTTAACATACCATATGTTTTCAGGCCTTCTTTGATGTCCCAATAAAATAGAAGAAATCAGTTAGTTGAAGCAACCCAAGCCAAGATGGTCTTGGGTTTTCCGTCTTTTCCGACAACGAAAATTTCTTCCAAAACGGCACTGTGTGCTGGTTTTGGAACTCTAGAAACACTAGATTTACTTTGGCTTGTTTTAGCTCTATTGGGAGAAGTGCTTTGTGCTCTTCTCTTTTGTGAGCTAAAGTCAGGTGACTGTCTGTTTTGAGACTTATATCTCCTTATTGGTTGTTTAAAGTTGTCATAAAATGTTTTGTCACTGTTTAAAACAACTTTTTGGTGAGGAGATTGTCTTGGTGCTCCTCCTTTGTTCTTGTTAGGAACAACTGTCTATTTCTCAGTTGATTTCTCAACTTGAGGTTGTTTGTTTTGCTTTTTGTTTTTCTTATTGAAAAAACAGTTTGCTGCCATGGTTATTTCTTTCACAAATTGAGCAGTAATTGTGAAAATGATATGATTCTGTACTGTGATTATTCTTCTTACAATATTTGTAGTGGTGTGTGTGAATTGATCTCACCACTCACAGTATGTGTTGGGTTCAACAATAGATAAACTGAAGCTTTCCAAAACACAATCAAAGCCAACTGAAGATCTCATTGTACAAGTTCAGAGACCAAGTTGATAAATAGAACAAAACAAACACAAGACAAAGTCAACATGACAAAGTCAACATCAAGACCACAAGAAAAGTCAAAATTAGGTCATGATGTAAAAACATTATAAATAGAACAACTAGTGCTACTTTATAAATGGTGGTTATTGCAAAGTGTGTGAGTGGCTAGTAGTTCTTAAGTGTGTGTTTTTCATGGTGTAAATCACCACCCAAGGAGAAATTCTCTCCTTTGGGTGGGTTTGATGTTCATCCATCTTTGTATATGTTTCTTCATTGTAATTTGTTATTCAATATCAATGAAATCATAATATTATACATTACACACATCCTTGTTCTTCGATTCACACACTTCCACCCGTTTTTAATTTTGATTTCTAGATCTGAACATGATGAATCCTAAGATCCAAGCTCATTGAATCTGAAATATTGATTCAGCAAAATGGTATCAGAGTTGTTGGTTGCTGGGTTCATGTATGTTTCAGATCTGTTTTCATCTTTAAAGATGTTTACAACAAACAATAAAATCAGAAAATTGAAGAACAAGCATTTGTTCATAAAAACTTATCTGTTCATCAACAAAACACAAACAAAATTAGCAAATCTGTTCTTGTTTGCTTCGAATTGAAGTTGATAACTCATTCCTCAAATCATCACTTCATATTCGGTGCATTTATTTCAGATCCACAGCAAATCCACCCAACATGAGGTCAAAAAGAAGAATGTCGGCTTAACCCTTCAAATTGATGTTTCTGCTTAAATCAATGGTGCTTCTTCAATCGATGGGGATGATTATCCAACACAATCAATGAGTAATTCTAGCGATTTCTAGAACAACACATAATCTCGAAGCAACATCTATTTTAGCAGAATATTCAGAATCGAACATCTCTATTCGATTATGAGATGTTTCAGATTTCGAACAAAAAAGGGAAATTGATGTCGATTCTAATTTTTATCCGAGATCTCAGGTGTACAATTACATGATTTCGAGGCTAACTACAAAGATCTCGAACAAGAAATGATTTGATTGAATCTGAAATCATTACTGTAGATCGAACACTATTACAGCAGAAGATAATGCGGACGAGTTCCAAGTTAAACACACAAATGTGGCTGCTTTTGCCACAAATGTGGATGCTTTTGCCACAAATGCGGATGCTATGAGATCAAATGCGGCTGACAAATGCGGGTCTTATATTAATGCGGATGAGTTCAAGATACAACAAAGAAATGCGGCTGAGTTACTTGTGCTCAATGCGGCCGAGCCACTAGTGATCAATGCGGATGAGTTTCTGAAACAAGACAAATGCGGTTGACTTGTTCTTTAATGTGGATGAAATTCCAAGTTGAACAAAAGAAATGCGGGTGCTTATGCTAAATGCGGATGAGTTCCATAGTTAAACCAATGCGGATGTTTTGGGATTCAATGTGGATGAGTGCCAGAGTTTAACTCAATAAATGCGAATGTTGTGGGAGTTAATACGAATGAAGGCTAATTATAACCTCAAATGCGGATGAGTTATCTGACAAATGCTGATGTTGATTAAACAAATACGGCTGTTGAACATGCAAAATGCAGCTGTTTTAACATACAAATGCGGATGCTTATCTCAACTAATGCTGATGTTTTGGCACTAATGCGGGTGTTGGGATGACATGCTGATGTTATCAAATGCTGATGAGTTATCAAACAAATGCGGATGTTGATAACTAATTCAGATGCTTATCATACCAAATGCGGATGTTTAACAGAACTAATGCGGAAAATGGGCATAACTTGGGCTGCCTCCGTTTCTGACTTACTGCCTGTCAAAACGACCGTGGAAACGAGGGCTACGTCATGGTAACCGGCCGTAGGAGGGTTATCCCGTTATTTTTCCAAAATAAGGCCTCTAAATGGGTTTTTGGGCCACTTTTATGTTTTTGAGCTTTGATTTCATTCCGTACACTGCATCACAAATGTTCATGTTTTGAGTAACTAATGCAAATGTTAGCTTACTTCAAACAAATGCACATCCAACAACATCAACATCATCAACAGAATACACAACATCAACATCAACATCATCAACAGAATACACAACATCAACATCAACAACAACATCAATAACATAAACAACAACATAATCAACAACAACTGTTAGAAACTCTTTCTGAAGTACTTGGAACCATCCATTATCAAGTTAATTCAGAGATTCAAAGAGTTGAAGTGTCTTCAAGACTGACTTATGTTCCTAATGCTGTTTATTGAAGTTCAAAGCCTCATCATATGCCAAATACATTCTAATCCTTTGAGTGTGATATGAACAAACAGTAATCCAAAAGTGATACACCTCATATCCAATACGTTAAGTATTCTCAAAGAGATTCTATCCTTTATCAGAAATACATTAGGAGAAGCTTAATCTGATGGGGAGAACTACAATGAACTGTGTCAGAACATCAGTTGATCAAGAAGACATGTGACAGAGAAGATCTTCAAGTCAATGTTTGGCAAGCGTCAGTTTAGGGGGAGTATTGTTGGGTTCAACCATTGATAAACTAAAGCTTTCCAAACCACAATCAAAGCCAACTGAAGATCTCATTGTACAAGTTCAGAGACCAAGTTAATAAACAAAACAAAACAAGCACAATACAAAGTCAACATCAAAACCACAAGAAAAGTCAAAATTAGGTCATGATGTAATAACACTATAAATAGAACCACTAGTGCTGTTTTGTAAATGGTGGTTATTGCAAAGTGTGTGAGTGGCTAATAGTTCTTAAGTGTGTGTTTTTCATGGTGTAAATCACCACCCAATGAGAAATTCTCTCCTTTGGGTGGGTTTAATGTTCATCCATCTTTGTATATGTTTCTCCATTGTAATTTTTTATTCAATATCAATGAAATCATAACTTTATACATTACACACACATCCTTGTTCTTCGATTCACACACTTCCACCCATCTTTAATTTTGATTTCTAGATCTGAACATGATGAATCCTAAGATCCAAGCTCATTGAATCTGAAATATTGATTCAGCATAGAACAAACAAGGCAACTTATGTCTAAGTAATTGCTCCTACGTGTAATGTGATCATGTAACTATTTCATCCACACACTTGATAACAAAGTGTTTGACTCGACGACCCGTTGGTGACACAAGATGGATATTTGTGAAATATATATATTAGTTAGAAAATATTAATAAATTGTATTTCACTTGAAAGCGTACACAAACCCTTGTATTTTAAGATTGACATATTGTTTAGGTAATTAAATATTATTATGACTCGACCCGAGACGTGACTCGACTGTTTAGTAATTAGTTATGTAATTTACATATGAAATTAAAGAAGCTAGGGTTCTAAAATAATCTTATTTTCTTAGTTAAAATAATATTTACATTATATCAAGTCCCTATACTATTGCTCCCTATACTACATATTCAGCCTATTTATACTAATCAGAAATCAAAGGAAAATATTTACAATAAAAGTCCCTATATTATGACAAAAACATAAAAGACATACAAAGAAAAATGTTAATCTTTAAAAGAAGCTTCTACATTGCTCTTACGTGTAATGTGAGCATGTAACTATTTCATCCACACACTTGGTAACAAAGTGTTTGACTCGACGACCCGTTGGTGACACAAGATGGATATTTGTGAAATATATATATTACTTAGAAAATATTACTAAATTGTATTTCACTTGAAAGTGTACACAAACCCCTGTATTTTAAGATTGACATATTGTTTAGGTAATTAAATATTATTTTGACTAGACCCGAGACGTGACCCGAGTGTTTAGTAATTAGTTATGTAATTTACATATGAAATTATAGAAGCTAGGGTTTTGAAATAATCTTATTTTCTTAGTTAAAACTAATATTTACATTATATTAATTGGAATATAATTTGAAATATTAACATCGAAGTAAAATCACTAGTTTTCATATTTTACAATCCATGTATAAATATATATATTTGCCCATAAAATAATTATTTAATTATTTTCTTAATAGGATTAATCTTTTGTTTTGTCTAGTTCTTGACAAATATTAAATTAGGTATTGTTTAATTTATTAAGTAATTTTGATATATTATAAAGTAAAATCTGTTTAATAAATTAATTAGCTACTTTAGTCAATTTACCAACTTGTCTTAATCCATCTTTCAAGTGACCTAGTAACTAATATTATAAAGTAAATAAATTTATATTTTAAGTCCCATGTCAAATTAGCAACAAAATCATGTGTCATCCTTGTTAAAAGCCATCTACTAACCATTTTAATATCTCCTTTAAACTAACATAATATTTTGTCCTGAAGTTCATATTTTTCCCTTTTAAAGTCTCATGTTTATATATATTTAACCATAATTGTAAATTTGGTCAAATTGTCATCAAGTTATAACTCACTTTTGTAATAATATATTACCACTTACTAACTAATTATAACTTAAAGAATATATATAAGCATTCATAATAATACTTGTAAAGATTTAAATTCCTATAACCATAACATAATCCTTTTGTAGATTCTCTTGAGTTTTAACAAATTTATATGACTTTTTATAAAATCACCAACTAGTAACTTGGTCAAACATAGATCTACGAATATTTACTTTTTAAGAACAAGAATCATTATTTAGTTCATGTTAAAATCTCTTGTATTAAATATTATCCTTAGAACCCCTTATTGGTAAAAACACCATTTTTAACATGAAAGACTTTTGTGGATGAAGATAGTTACACATGGACTAGTAGATAGAAAATCATGGTAAAGTAAGTATACATAAACAAGAAGAGAGTGTTTTCATTAAGATCAAGTAAGAAAAGATGGAATGGTTGTGGTAGGATGCTTGGAAGCTTCAAAAATTGCTTGATCTTCAACCAAGGCACTTGAAAAACCTTAGATTTATAGAAATCTATGTTTAAAATATGGTGAAATGGGGTAGATGATGGTTTGGTTGATTTTAGAAGAAGAGAGTGAGAATGAGAATTAATTTGATGTAGGTGAAAAGATAAGGCAAAGGGTGTTGTTTTATAAGCTTTCATGTAAAAGAAATCAATTTTGTTTGGTTTTGAAGCCTTGGATTCGTTCATTAAGAAGAGAAGATGGAGACTTCTATTTGAGGTATGGAGACAAGCTTCATTAGTGTATATCAAAGAGGAAGTTTCACAAAAAAAGGATTTCTCAAAATTCACCAAGTCAAAGTGTCACACCCTCAAAATCCGCGAGCGGGGTTTTACCGCGAGGCGCGTGACATACCAGGATCTCAGTCATTAGTTACCAAGAACGACTCTATATGATAAATAAACAAAACCAGAGTTAACGTTTAAAATACTGCGGAAGCGTTTAAAATACTGCGGAAGCGTTTAAAATACTGCGGAAGCGTTTTTAAAACTAGAACACCCAAAACAAGTAATATGTAACGAGAATGCGCAAAACAAACGCGCCCCAAACACAAATGTATAAAATGAAAATAATCCCAATTTGTAAACAATGCAAATGTAGACAACTCAACAATGCTGACGTGCGTGCTCCTAGGCAACTGGCAACCTTAACCTGAGAATAGCATACTAAACAAGTCAACACATGGTTGGTGAGTTCAAGAGTTTGCGTTAAAATATAAACCAATCAATAGTTTTCAGAGCATAAGTAGTGTATTGCAATAGATAGCTAGTCTATTAACATAAAAATATTAATCATAGTGATCTCGCGATTGAAGCTGACTGTGATACGTTTGTTGCCTCCCGTCACGACTTACCAGGTCGTGACGAATATGTGATAGGACAAAATTGCACCCGTTTGACCTCGAGTCGCACAGGTGGGGCTCGTCAGACCCAGTAGTACTACCCAAAATTTCCCCGCTAGTCAATATTAACAATCCGAAAGTGTGAGGACTTTCCATGGTAAACAACACTATATCAATATTATACACACTCATAAATAAAAGCGTTTGTAAACAGTATGCTATCTCCCCCAAAAGAGATTATGTAAAATGAGTGGGGCAAGAACTCACCTGGTATGCGCAAGAATTAACTTAGAGTTTAACTTGAAAGAAAGAAGGAAAGACAACCTTCAAAGGTCACCTAGAATACAAGAGTACATAAGTACGTGTGCACAAAAACAACACGAAACCCTAAGTGCTCTACAAACCAAAGAACTCAAGGTTTAAGAATACAAGACACATTTGACCCAGTTGACCCGTTGACCCGTTGGTGACATTATAGGTGATAATTCATTAAACTAACACAACAGCATATCATACATGATCAACATACCACTTGATTACATATAGCACATCACCACCACATGTACTACCTAGATCATCATATAACTAGATATCATACAAATCATGCAAATCACAACAGGCCAAAACAGATAACAACCCAAATCAACATTCATACAACATAAACAACACATTTAGTCACCTTAGAACCCATCCATGAACACACTAGCATGATCCTAATATCCCAAACATGCTCAAATCATCCAATTCAAGGATTTGCACAATAAAGTTTCCCTTTTGGGAAAGTTCATCCCAAATTCATCAAACTCACACTACATTCATGAATTCATCAATTATATACCAATTCAAGATGACAACATCTAAACATGATCAACAACACCTAATCATCATGATTCATCAACTTTCATACCCAAAAGTTACTATCTTTAGTAAGGTATGAACTACAACATGCATTCTTGAATTCCTAACTTCATATCAACCATCTAGCATCTAATCATCATCACAAACACATCCATAACATTCACACATCATCCAATCATCAATTCATGCAAAATAAAGTTACTATTATTAGTAACCTATGAACAATGCATCCAAATCATGGCTTTCTTGTATAATCGACGTTAACTAACATATATACAATACAACTAACATAATCACAACATCAAACAACCATTATTCAACATCCAATTTGATCCAACATCACTTCAAACTCACGGCCAAGATATTCCTATGAACAAACAACCAAAATCCAAACTTTCTTGCATAATCAACGTTAATCAACATGTAATCTATCTAACAAACACATTAACATCAACAATCAAGCAACTTTCGGCCATCAATTGCAGAATTCGCATGGAACTTTCGGCCAAACATGAACAACCATCAAATCATATAAAAATCTAACCTTTAGATGTGTAATAGTTTGCAATTGAAGGTTCTAACTTGTTGTATAACTTGAAGTCGACCAAATCCGATGGTTTCTTGCTTGTTCTTGATCGATTTCGCGATGGTGAGGGTGAGGGGATGCAAGTCGCGGCCGAAAGGGTTAGGGGATTAGGGTTTTAATTTTGTTTTAATTAATAATCCATAATTACACTTTTAACCCTTATAATTTGTATTTTATAAAAATTAAGCTTTTGAATAGATTTTAAATAGTTTTTAACTACTAAACACATTATTATTAATCACAAATAACAATCATGCATAATTCCCATTTATCACAAAACACACGAATAAATATGCACGTTTTCACGTTACGCGATAAAATTACAATTAACATTCAAATCACATAAGCATAACTTAATAATCACATTGTTAACCTAATTATCATCAATTTAACATTACTGATTATTGTTAAGTCACCAACGTTCAACGACAACCAGTGTGTGCTCCCGACACGTGTATGCAAGACTTAACGGAAACTAACGGAGTTTGGTAACGGAAAATTACCGGATGTCACATTATCCCCATGTTGAAAGAATTTTCGTCCCGAAAATTGCGTTACATGGTGAGTGTTCCATCACTGGTCTACTGCATTGGCACAAGGAAATCGAAATCGTGTGAGTTTTGGATGAGTTGTCACATCATCCCCATGTTGAAAGAAATTTCGTCCCGAAATTTAATCAATACCTTCGCCGGCTGGCATCGTCCTTTCAAATAGCTGAGGATACTTAAGCTTCATTTGATCTTCACGTTCCCACGTGAATTCTGGTCCACGTCTCGAGTTCCAACGAACTTTGACGATGGGTATCTTGCTTTGCTTAAGCGTTTTCACCTCACGATCCATCACTTCGACAGGTTCCTCAATGAAACGTAATTGTTCATCTACTTGAACTTCTTCCAGTGGTACGACCATCGTTTCATCCGTTAAACATTTCTTTAGATTTGAAACATGGAATACATCATGGATTCCACTCAATGAATCAGGTAAGGCTAGTCGATAAGCCACTGGACCAATTCTTTCCACTATCTCAAATGGTCCAACGTATCTCGGATTTAGCTTTCCTCGTTTACCAAACCGAACTACGCCTTTCCATGGTGAGACTTTCAATAAAACTTTGTCACCAACTTGAAATTCCAAGGGTTTTCGTCGCTTGTCAGCATAGCTTTTCTGTCTGTCTCGCGCTGCTGCCATGCGGTTTCTTATCTGAACAATCTTCTCAGTTGTCTCGTGTACTAACTCGGGACCCGTTAATTGACTATCACCAATTTCAGCCCAGCAAACTGGTGATCTACACTTTCTCCCATACAAAGCTTCAAAAGGTGCTGCCTTTATACTAGTGTGATAACTGTTGTTGTAAGAAAATTCCACCAATGGTAGGTGAACTTCCCAGTTATTCCCGAAGTCAATCACACAAGCACGTAACATGTCCTCCAAAGTCTGTATAGTACGCTCGCTTTGACCATCAGTCTGTGGATGATAAGCAGTACTCATATCCAATCGTACCTAAAGCTTTCTGCAACGACTGCCAGAAGTGTGATGTGAAACGAGAATCGCGATCAGAAATAATTGAGATTGGTACTCCATGCCTCGAAACGATCTCCTTCAGATAAAGTCGGGTTAACTTCTCCATCTTATCTGTTTCCTTTATCGCTAGGAAATGAGCAGATTTTGTCAATCGATCCACGATAACCCATATTGTATCACAACCCGTAGAAGTACGAGGTAACTTAGTAATAAAATCCATTGATATTTGATCCCACTTCCACATAGGGATCTCGGGTTGTTGTAATAATCCAGATGGTTTCTGATACTCCACTTTTACCTTTGAGCAGGTCAGACACTTGCTCACATAAGTAGCTACATCTGCTTTCATGTTAGGCCACCAATAGTGCGCCTTCAAATCGTGGTACATCTTGTCAGATCCAGGATGTATAGAATACTTGGACTTATGAGCCTCACTCATGACCAAGTCTCTCAGATTTCCATGTAGAGGTACCCATAGTCTATCCATGAAGTAACGAATTCCATCCGCTTTTACTTCTAATTGTTTTTCCATACCCCTTAACGATTCAACCCAATGTTTTCTACTTTCAGAGCTTCAGTTTGAGCTCACGGATTTGTTCAGGTAATTGCGTACTAATCGTTAGTTGCAGAGCTCGCACTCGTCGAGGCTTAGCAGTCTCTTTTCTACTCAGCGCATCAGCAACTACATTTGCTTTCCCCGGGTGGTACTTAATAGCACAATCATAGTCGTTTAACAATTCCACCCAGCGTCTTTGCCTCATATTCAACTCCTTTTGCTCAAAGATATGCTGAAGACTCTTGTGATCGGTGTAAATGGTGCATTTGGTACCGTACAAGTAATGTCTCCAGATCTTCAAGGCAAACACTACCGCACCCAGTTCCAAATCATGGGTGGTATAGTTCTTCTCATGAATCTTCAACTGTCTAGAGGCGTATGCTATCACTTTATCCCGCTGCATCAGGACGCATCCAAGTCCTTGAATAGAAGCGTCACAATAGACTACGAAATCATCACTACCATCCGGTAACGCTAATATTGGTGCGCTACACAATTTATGTTTCAGCAACTGAAAAGCAGATTCCTGACTCTCACCCCATTTGTACGTCGTTCCTTTGTGAGTCAAAGCTGTGAGAGGTTGTGCAATCTTAGAGAATCCTTCAATGAATCGTCGATAATATCCCGCTAATCCAAGGAATTGTCGTATCTCACTCGGTGTCTTAGGAACAGACCAATTCTTTATCGCTTCAATCTTAGCAGGATCAACATGTATTCCCTTCTCGTTGACAATATGACCCAAGAATTGTACCTCACGTATCCAGAAATCACACTTAGAAAACTTTGCATACAGTTGTTCCTTCTAAGTAATTCCAAGATTAAACGTAAGTGCTTCTCATGTTCTTCCTCGGTCCTTGAGTATATCAGTATGTCATCAATAAAGACGATAACAAACTGATCAAGATAGGGTTTGCACACGCGATTCATGAGGTCCATGAATACTGCTGGTGCATTCGTCAACCCAAATGGCATGACCAAAAATTCATAGTGACCATATCGTGTACGGAAAGCAGTCTTCGAGATGTCCTCTTCTCGAACTCTCAGCTGATGATACCCAGACCTCAGATCAATCTTGGAGTAATAGCTTGATCCTTGCAGTTGATCAAACAAATCATCGATACGAGGTAAGGGATATCTATTCTTGATAGTAACCTTGTTCAGTTCCCTATAGTCGATACACATTCTAAATGTACCATCCTTCTTCTTCACAAATAGAACTGGCGCTCCCCAGGGTGACGAACTCGGTCGGATAAACCCTTTATCCAACAGTTCTTGGAGTTGGGCGGATAATTCTTGCAGTTCGTTCGGAGCTAACCGGTATGGTGCTCTCGCAATTGGAGCGGCTCCTGGAGTCAACTCAATCTGGAATTCAACTTGACGATGAGGCGGTAATCCAGGAAGGTCTTCCGGAAACACCTCGAGAAACTCACGAACTACGGGGATATCCTCTATCTTCTTTTCCTCGTCTGTTTATCTGTGACGAGTGCAATATGGCCAGTCGACCCTTTCGTAACAACTTTTGTGCTTTCATAAACGAGATGATGCCTATCACCGCACCACTCCTATCACCTCTGACCGTAAGGACTTCTTCACCAAGGGGAATCCGTATGATCTTCTCGTGGCATATGACTTCCGCTTGTTTATCGGAAAGCCAATCCATGCCTACTACCACATCAAACTTCCTAGTGTAACAGGCATGAGATCTATGGTGAATATATGACCAGCAAGCTCTATCTTGCAGTCTCTAAGAATATGCGTTACGTGAATCTGTGTACCGTCAGCTAACTCTACGGTGTATTTAGATTCTAAGGTTGAGGGCATATCACTTAAAAGACTACAGAACCTAGTGGACACGAAACTTCTATCGGCTCCGGTATCGAATAATACAGTAGCAAAACAACCATTAACCGAAAATTTACCAGTTACTGTTGTAGGATCGTTTAGAGCCTCACCTGAGCCAATGACGAAGGCTCTTCCTTTGGCTCCATTGTTGTTATTGCCTCCATTGTTGTTGCCATTACCATTGTTGTTGTTATTGTTGTTGCCATTGTTATTATTGTTGTTGTTCCCATTGTTGTTGTTACCATTACCATTCCTCTTAAGCTGGGGACAGTTGCGTTTGTAATGGCCTTCTTTCCCGCATTCAAAACAACCCTTCGGAGTTTCTTGTGATTGTTGTGGCTTTCTCATCAGTTCACCCCGACAGTCTTTGGCTGCATGACCAATCTTCCCACAACGTTGACACTTGAAGTTATCACATCGACCCACATGGTGGTAGTTACACCGGTTGCACTTCGGCAGTCTTCCACCATACCCGCCGGGTCCTTGATTTGAGTGCGCCTGGTTGAAGCTTCGGTTGTTATCAAACTTCCGTTGCTGTTGCTGACTTGGCTGCTGTTGTTGAGGTTGAGATTGGCTACTGGATGACGATCCCTTGTTGCTTGAACCATCCCACTTGCGTTTCTGGTCGGGCACGCTTGCCACCGCACCCCGTTTAGGTAACCGACCTTGCTCAACTGCCTGGTCAGTCAGCCTGTGGGCTGTTCGGATAGCTTGTTGTATGGTAGTGGGGTTAGAAGCAGTTACCATACTTTGAATTTCAGGCACCAATCCCCGTATATAATGCTCCACCCTCTTGTGCATTTCATTCACCATCCCTGGACATAAAGTGGCTAACTCATGAGTACGAGTCGTGTAGGCTTCAATTTCTGAGCCTTGCATTTTGAGTTGCCAGAACTCAATCTCCAGTTTCTGCACTTCATTCCGGGGGCAATATTCTTCAGTCATGATTTCTTTGAATTCATCCCAAGGTAGTTCATTGGCCATGGCTTGACCCAGCATTTGTACCTGGGCATTCCACCAGGAAAGTGCTGCGCCTTCCAATGTCCCTGTGGCATACTTCACCTGATCAGCAGGCGGGCAGTTGCATTTCGCGAAAACCGACTCTGTCTTCTCAAACCACCTTACAAGCCCTACAGCTCCTTCCGTCCCGCTGTAGGTATGGGTTTACAGTCCATGAAGGACTTGTAGGTACATGGTGGTGGTCCTGTTTTGACAATCCCAACATTAGTCAGATATCCTAGACAAATAACTAGGATAATCAGTTTAACCTCTTGCTATCATTTACCTGCTGGTTGTCCAGGTTGGGCAGCAGCCACTGCCGCCTGAACGTGTTCATTAATCAATGCTGCCAATTCCGCAGGCGTCATGTTTATGGCTCCGGCTCCACGGCCTCCGGCGCCACGTCCACGACCACGCCCACGTCCTCTTCCACGTGCGTCCATATTTCACTTTAAAATTCACAATTACAATAATGAGTAACATCCAACACATTAATCTCATCAAAGTACAGTAAACAATAAGAAATAACGAATTTACCACAACCACAACGTTTATAACAGAAATAATAATCAAAGATAAATAAATTGTAATTGAGTCACAAAATATTCCATCAATGTCAAAATTTAAGTTTGTCAGTTGGGTGGGAAACAACCCTTCCCACATAGGTTTCAAAGAAAAGAAACACTACATAGTCTAAGTCATTTAAAAGTAGGATCAGTCCAGTATATCAGATCCATCACTGTCCTCATCCATCTCTACTGGTTCTTCTTCGGGGGCTTCCTCGGGTTCTTCTTCTGGGTCTTCCTCATCAGGGTCCACCAAAGGTGCAGGAGCTTCAGCAATCTGAAGTGCTGCTAGTTGTGCCTCTAAACCAACGAACCTATTATCAATCTCCATGTTATGGTGATCCTGTGCATCCATGCGCTCACCAAGTGCTACCACGTTACCTGCCAGAGTATGATGTCCACCAATGGCCATCGAAAGTCGCTCCTGAAGCGTATCTACCTGGTAACGCAGCTGACGCATCTCAGATCGTAATGCAGAGTTCTCATCAGTGAGTCCTCTAATCCGCTGTCGCTCTGTGTCCAGTGTGGCTACTAGGGCTGCAAATGCCTGCTCCAGAGGGATGCTCAAGGTAGGAAGTGTAGGCAAAGTAGAGGCGGTTGATGACCTAGTCCTAGGTCGTGTAGGTGCTACAGGTGGTACGCGTTCTCTATAAGCCATACGGTTAATGTAAGTGGGGTAGAAATCCCAGTTACGCGGAGGATCGAGCTCAGGAGGTACGAAAGGCTGATCCCAGTCTATCTCGCCGCGAGGATAAGGATGTCGTGGCCAGTTAGATCCCCTATCAGGTACGGGAGATGTAGGAGGTGATTCAGATCGTGCAGGTCTCTTGCCTAAATTCCTGGACGACGATGCCATGCTGCGAAGTACGTGTTGCGTATGCCAATGAGTATACAGTAAGGAGAGTAAACGGTAAGTAACTAACAACTGTGCGGTTATAGTCTAGTGTGTGTATGCAACCTAGTTCCCTATAACCAATGGCTCTGATACCAATCTGTCACACCCTCAAAATCCGCGAGCGGGGTTTTACCGCGAGGCGCGTGACATACCAGGATCTCAGTCATTAGTTACCAAGAACGACTCTATATGATAAATAAACAAAACCAGAGTTAACGTTTAAAATACTGCGGAAGCGTTTAAAATACTGCGGAAGCGTTTAAAATACTGCGGAAGCGTTTTTAAAACTAGAACACCCAAAACAAGTAATATGTAACGAGAATGCGCAAAACAAACGCGCCCCAAACACAAATGTATAAAATGAAAATAATCCCAATTTGTAAACAATGCAAATGTAGACAACTCAACAATGCTGACGTGCGTGCTCCTAGGCAATCTGGCAACCTTAACCTGAGAATAGCATACTAAACAAGTCAACACATGGTTGGTGAGTTCAAGAGTTTGCGTTAAAATATAAACCAATCAATGGTTTTCAGAGCATAAGTAGTGTATTGCAATAGATAGCTAGTCTATTAACATAAAAATATTAATCATAGTGATCTCGCGATTGAAGCTGACTGTGATACGTTTGTTGCCTCCCGTCACGACTTACCAGGTCGTGACGAATATGTGATAGGACAAAATTGCACCCGTTTGACCTCGAGTCGCACAGGTGGGGCTCGTCAGACCCAGTAGTACTACCCAAAATTTCCCCGCTAGTCAATATTAACAATCCGAAAGTGTGAGGACTTTCCATGGTAAACAACACTATATCAATATTATACACACTCATAAATAAAAGCGTTTGTAAACAGTATGCTATCTCCCCCAAAAGAGATGATGTAAAATGAGTGGGGCAAGAACTCACCTGGTATGCGCAAGAATTAACTTAGAGTTTAACTTGAAAGAAAGAAGGAAAGACAACCTTCAAAGGTCACCTAGAATACAAGAGTACATAAGTACGTGTGCACAAAAACAACACGAAACCCTAAGTGCTCTACAAACCAAAGAACTCAAGGTTTAAGAATACAAGACACATTTGACCCAGTTGACCCGTTTGACCCGTTGGTGACATTATAGGTGATAACTCATTAAACTAACACAACAGCATATCATACATGATCAACATACCACTTGATTACATATAGCACATCACCACCACATGTACTACCTAGATCATCATATAACTAGATATCATACAAATCATGCAAATCACAACAGGCCAAAACAGATAACAACCCAAATCAACATTCATACAACATAAACAACACATTTAGTCACCTTAGAACCCATCCATGAACACACTAGCATGATCCTAATATCCCAAACATGCTCAAATCATCCAATTCAAGGATTTGCACAAATAAAGTTTCCCTTTTGGGAAAGTTCATCCCAAATTCATCAAACTCACACTACATTCATGAATTCATCAATTATATACCAATTCAAGACTAAGACAACATCTAAACATGATCAACAACACCTAATCATCATGATTCATCAACTTTCATACCCAAAAGTTACTATCTTTAGTAAGGTATGAACTACAACATGCATTCTTGAATTCCTAACCTTCATATCAACCATCTAGCATCTAATCATCATCACAAACACATCCATAACATTCACACATCATCCAATCATCAATTCATGCAAAATAAAGTTACTATTATTAGTAACCTATGAACAATGCATCCAAATCATGGCTTTCTTGTATAATCGACGTTAACTAACATATATACAATACAACTAACATAATCACAACATCAAACAACCATTATTCAACATCCAATTTGATGCAACATCACTTCAAACTCACGGCCAAGATATTCCTATGAACAAACAACCAAAATCCAAACTTTCTTGCATAATCAACGTTAATCAACATGTAATCTATCTAACAAACACATTAACATCAACAATCAAGCAACTTTCGGCCATCAATTGCAGAATTCGCATGGAACTTTCGGCCAAACATGAACAACCATCAAATCATATAAAAATCTAACCTTTAGATGTGTAATAGTTTGCAATTGAAGGTTCTAACTTGTTGTATAACTTGAAGTCGACCAAATCCGATGGTTTCTTGCTTGTTCTTGATCGATTTCGCGATGGTGAGGGTGAGGGGATGCAAGTCGCGGCCGAAAGGGTTAGGGGATTAGGGTTTTTAATTTTGTTTTAATTAATAATCCATAATTACACTTTTAACCCTTATAATTTGTATTTTATAAAAATTAAGCTTTTTGAATAGATTTTAAATAGTTTTTAACTACTAAACACCATTATTATTAATCACAAATAACGATCATGCATAATTCCCATTTATCACAAAACACACGAATAAATATGCACGTTTTCACGTTACGCGATAAAATTACAATTAACATTCAAATCACATAAGCATAACTTAATAATCACATTGTTAACCTAATTATCATCAATTTAACATTACTGATTATTGTTAAGTCACCAACGTTCAACGACAACCAGTGTGTGCTCCCGACACGTGTATGCAAGACTTAACGGAAACTAACGGAGTTTGGTAACGGAAAATTACCGGATGTCACACAAAGGGATTCTTGTCAAGATTTGGGTGAATGGAAAAGTAAGGAGGGATGGTGGTGGACGGTTTCAAGGGGGAAATGGGGGTTTGGTTTTTAAATTTTTGGGTAGTATTAGGTATTTGGGTGGTATTTGTTGCACTATAGTTCTTTTTATATATTTTTATATTTTTACTTTTTACTTTTTAAAATACATTAGAATATTATAAGGACTTGTATAATATCATATATTTTAATATTGATAATATGTTAATGATGCATAGTGTATCTAGTAGTTGCGTTATAACAATTAGTTCCGAGTAAATATCAAGTTACGCAATTAGGTTTATTTATAAGTTTAAACTTTTCCAATGTATTTAATTTGGAATCTAAAATACTTTGAAACACTTTAAAGTATTTATTAGTATGTATATATGAATTATCTCGAATGTTTGTGTGTGCGGGATGTACCGTGTGTAAAAATGGTAATTACGCCGAATCACCGATGCATGAAATTTTGCAATGCATGAAATGATTTCAATAAATGGAACAAAATTGAAAATCAAGTAGGATATGTGTAATTATGACTAGGTCGGGGTCGGGTATTGACCTGAAATTTGCCGGTTGTCACATACTCCTCATGTTAGAAAGAATTTCGTCCCGAAATTCAGCTAGTGTCTTCCGTAGTCGCTAGGGTTTCAAACACGTATGGGTATTTTAGTTTCATTTGGTCTTCATGTTTCGAAGTAAATTCGGGTCCTTGTCTGGAATTCCATGAACCTTCACTATAGGGATGCGGCTTCATTTCATTCTCTTTACCTCTCGATCCATGATCCCCACTGGTTTCTCAATAAATGGAGTTGTTCATCGATCTGAACCTCGTCGAGTGGTATAATTAAGGTTTCATATGACAAGCACTTCTTCAGATTTGACACATAAAAAGTGTCATGAACACTACTAAGTTCTTGTGGAAGTTTGAGTTTGTAAGCTATAGGACCAATCTTGTTAGGATTTCTAATGGTCCAATGTATCTAGGGTTTAGCTTACCACGTTTACCAAAACAAATAACTCCTTTCCACGGTGAGACTTTAAGTAGAACTTTATCTCCCACTTGGAATTCCAATGGTTTGCGTCTCACGTCAGCATCACTTTTCTGGCGATCATGCGCGGCTTTGAGTCGGTTTTGAATCTGAGTGATCTTTTCTGTGGTCTCGTGTATGATCTCAGGGCCAATAAGTTGGCTATCGCCTACCTCAGTCCAACATAATGGTGATCGACACTTCCTCCCGTACAATGCTTTGAATGATGCAGCCTTGATACTAGTGTGATAACTATTATTGTAAGAAAATTCGGCTAAAGGTAGATGAGTATCCCAACGGTGTCCGAAGTCTATCACGAAAGCCCTAAGCATGTCTTCCAATGTTTGGATAGTCCTTTCGCTCTAACCATCTGTTTGGGAGTGGTATGCGGTACTCATATCTATTCATGTACCCAAGACTTTTGTAATGATTGCCAAAACCTAGAGGTGAATCGACTATCTCGATCAGAGATAATGGAGATTGGAACACCATGTCTTGAGACAACCTCCTTGAGGTAGATCCTGGTCAGCCTTTCCATTTTATCAATTTCCTTAATTGGTAGAAAATATGCAGACTTCATTAGTCGGTCTACAATTACCCAAATCGTATCACACCCGATGGATGTCTTGGGTAGTTTTGTTATAAAGTCCATGGAGATCTGTTACCATTCCACAGTGGAATTTCTGGTTGGTGTAGTAGTCCTAATGGGTTCTGATATTCTGCCTTAACCTTTGAACATGTGAGGCACTTGCTAACATAGGTGGCTATGTCAACTTTCATGTTAGGCCACCAGTATAACTCCTTCATGTCTTGGTACATCTTATCGGAGCCCGGGTGGATGGAATATCTGGATTTGTGTGCCTCGTTCATCACAAGATCCTTAAATTTTCCAAAATTTGGTACCCAAATTCAGTTCATGAAGTAGCGAGTTCCATCAATCGTGATCTCGAATTGTTTATCAATGCCGCAAAGAGATTCCTCCTTCAAATTTTGTTCCTTTAGTGATTTGGATTGAGCGTCTCGAATTTGAGTAGTTAGACTTGTGTGGATCCTCATCCCCAATGCTCGCACTCGCAAGGTTTTGGTTCGTTCCTTCCTTCTCAAAGCGTCTGCTACAACATTCGCCTTGCCAGGGTGGTAAAGAATCTCACAATCATAGTCGTTCAGTAATTCAACCCACCTACGTTGTCTCATGTTTAGTTCCTTTTGATCGAAGATGTGTTGAATGCTATTATGGTTAGTGAATATAGTACACTTGGTGCCATATAAATAATGTCTCCAAATTTTAAGTGCTAAAACGACCGCTCCTAATTCGAGGTCGTGAGTAGTGTAATTTTTCTCATGCACTTTCAATTGTCGAGAGGCGTAAGTAATAACCTTATCATGTTGCATCAGAACACAGCCGAGTCCTTGTCGTGATGCGTCGTAGTACACCACAAAACCATCAGTTCCCTCTAGAAGGGATAGAATAGGTGCACAACATAGTTTTTGCTTTAACAATTGAAACGTTGCTTCCTGCTTATCACACCAAACAAAGTTCTTATCTTTTTGGGTCAAGGTCGTCAATGGTTGGGCTATTTTAGAAAATTTTCAATAAAGTGTCAATAATAACCTACAAGACCTAGGAATTGTCGCACCTCGGTCGGAGTCCTCGGTGCTTCCTAGTTCTTAATGGCCTCTATCTTGGATGGGTCAACATGTATTCCCTTCTCGTTTACCAAATGCCCGAAAAATTGCACTTCTCGAATCCAGAAGTCGCATTTTGAGAGCTTTGCGTACAATTTCTCGTTCTTGAGTAGTTCCAAAATTAACCTTAAATGTTGTTCATGCTCATCCTTGGTTCGTGAATATATCAAAATGTTATCGATAAAGACGATCACGAATTTATCCAGGTAGGATTTGCACACTCTGTTCATAAGATCCATGAATACGGCTGGTGCATTGGTTAACCCAAATGGCATGACCATGACTCGTAGTGACCATAACGAGTTCGGAAAGCGGTCTTAGGGACTTCTTCCTCTTGGATTCGTAACTGGTGATATCCCAAACATAATCAATCTTTGAGTAATAGCTAGAACCTTGAAGTTGATCGAATAAGTCATCGATTCGTGGAAGTCGATACCGATTCTTGATAGTGAGTTTGTTTAATTCCCTACAATCTATGAACATTTGGAAGGATCCATCCTTCTTCTTGACAAGCAAGACCAGAGCTCCCCAGGGTGAGAAACTCAGCCTTATGAATCCTTTATCTAACAATTCTTGTAATTTATTAGACAACTCTTGCATCTCTGAAGGTGGTAGTTGGTATGGTGATCGTGCTACCGGAGCAGCTCCAGGTACTAAGTCAATACGAAATTCGATTTGTCTTTAGGGTGGAAGTCCGAGCAAGTCTTCGGGAAAGACTTCCGGGTAGTCTCGCACGATGGGTATGTCCCTAATACTTTTCTCCTCCGCTTGCTTCTCTACCACGTGTGCCAAGATTGCATGATAGCCTTTTCGTAAGTACTTTCGGGGCTTCATACATGAAATGATTCTTAGCACCGCACCGCACTTTTCTCCTTGAATCAATATTGTCTCTCCACTCGGGAGTGGAATGCAAACAGTCTTCTCCCGAAAAACGATTTGTGCTTGATTTTTTGACAACCAATCCAAGCCAATAACGATATCAAAACTCCCGAGGGTCACAGATAGTAAATCTATGCCAAACATGTACTCCTCCAAATTCAGAATACACCCTTCTATGATTTTGTCGGTTTCAATTAATTTACCGTCGACTTAGAAGTCAAATATGTGGGAGCAATTCCAAACAGTGCACTAAACTCACCAGACACAAAACTCCTATCGGCACTCGTATCGAATAAAATAGAGGCATAGTGATTGTTTACGAGGAACGTTCCTGTAACAATGTTCGGGTCCAGTTGGGCTTCTCCATCTCCAATCACAAAAGCTCAACCACGTGCGTTGTTCCCACCAGTTTGCTTCAAGTTCGGACAGTCCTTGAGAAATTTTCCAACAACGCCACATTCAAAAGGTCCTCGATTGTTTCCTGTTTTGGGTGTAGGATTTGCCTTGCGACAATCCTTAGTTGCTTGACAAAAACGCTTACATTTCTGACACATTGAGTCCACACATGCACCCAGATTATGGAAGTTGCACTTGTTACACTCAGGTAGGGTTCCAGCATACCTACCTTTTGCTTTCTTCTCAGATGGGCCAACAGTGAAAGCCCTAACAACTTCTTGTTTGTTTTGATTTTGAGGTGGAGTATTCCTGCCATGGCTGTTGTCCCACATTCTCTTGTTGTCATAACTCCTCTCTACCACAGTCTTTTTCACAAACACTCCCTAGCGCACAGCTTGATCAATCAAATCATGAGCTATTCTGATTGCTTCTGGGATGGTGGCAGGCTTGGATGAGGTCACCATGCTTTGGATTTAGGGTGCAAGGCCCCAAATATACCTTTCAATCCGTTAGAATTCTGGGTTAACCATGTGAGGGCACAAACGAGCAAGATTGTGAAATCGGATGGTGTAACCGATCACATCCGCGCCTTTCATGGTGTGATTCCAAAATTCTACCTCAAGCTTTTGTAATTCATTCCGAGGACAGTACTCGTCAATCAGCATCTGTTTCAACTCGTCCCATGTGATTTGATAAGCAGCATCAATACCCAAGGTCTGGGCATGAGCATTCCACTAAGTGAGTGCCTCACCCACAATGGTACATGTGGCGAATATCGTCTTGTTCTCCTCGCACAATTGCTATTCGCTGAACTGACTCCATCTTCTCAATCCAGCGGACAAAGCCAACAGCTCCTTCATTACCGTGAAAGTTAAGTGGTTTGCAATTCAGAAAAGTCTTGTAGGAGCATCCCTTGGTATTGGCATCAGATCCTGTATTATAGGTTTAATCATCAATTAAACATTAACAATGACCCTTTTATGTCAAGTCTTTAATTATACCAGATATTATGATACCTCCTACGCCACTTCCATTTCCTCCGTTCACCTCGGATCCTCGTGCGCTGTTGTTCGCCTCATGATGTGCAATGGCATCCGCTACTCGTTGTGCCACTAGCTGCTCAATGGCCTCAGCTGTCATGGGGGCACTGTTTCCCATGTTGGTTCAGACGTTTCTCCTTTGTAGTGGCGTGTTTCTTCAAATCATAATGATAAGTAATATAAGACAATATGTAACAATGTCAAACACATGTGCACTAAATGTAAACAATCATAACAACCAAGCAACCACTCAATATGAAAGATTATATAAATTGATAATAAATTGTACAAATTACAATGTATTTTATAAGTACATACTCCTACAATAAGTTCATCTCCAAATATTTCGTGAGCACAGCTCGCTCAAGATAGGCAATCAACGAAATAAGCGAGTAAATGTGCCTGTCTGTACCGCTGCCATAGCCATCAGCATACATACAGCTGCAAGTACGGTGGAGGACTCCAAATGCTCCTCCATCATGGTCAATCTCTCTTCAACCACTGTCGCGCACTACTCAGCTAGTGTAGCCCTCTGCTCTGCCGCCTCCACTCAGCCAGTCATGCATCGTGTGCAGGGCCTGATCATCGAGGTATTTGCTCTCCTCGATCGATAAAAGTCATCCCTCCACGTCCTCCATATCAATGGTCTCCTGAAGTCCAGCAAGCTTGGCACGCATCTCATGTAACTGCTAGTCATGCCTTGTAGATCGTGCTACAAGTAGAGGCATGGTGAGCTTCACCGGCTCTCGTGTGAGTGGTATTGGACGTGGGGTATATGATGACTCTCCCACCTCAAAGGTAGAGGGAATACCCTCTATGCCCGTCCACTCCTCCAACTGGCTGGGCATCCATTCCTATCGGCGGATATCGATCCTTCGCCTTTTAGGCGCAGGCTCGAGGGTACGGTCACGAGTAGGTGTAGTAGGGAGGGTCGGGACACGGACCTGTTTCCTAGGTGTGTGTGCATAAATTGCACCTCTAGGATAGGTTCGATATCTACGGTATGATGGTGGTGGTAATGTCGGAGCGATGTCAATGTAGGCATCTGTAGCCACTGTCTCGGGAATAGTAACTACAGGGGCAATAACAGTAGGATCAGAGGTGGGGTCGAGAGAATCAGCGTCGGCAGGCGGGGGAATGGGATCAACGAATTGGTCAACAGTCTAGGGAATGGGATCAGTAGACTGGGAGGTAGAGTCAGCAGGCTTCGAGTCGAGACCTACAGGCTCGGTATCAGTGGTATGAGAGACGGAGTCGATGGACTCAGAATCAAAATCCACTAGCTCAGTGTCATCGAACAATGGGACAGGATCAACAAGCTAAGGAGTAAGTTCTACAGCTGGCTGTGCGTCGGTGGTGGTATGACAGGGTCCGACTATCATCCCGACGTAGTAATGAGCCTCGTTCGCCGAGATGATCATCGGCATGTCAGGGGCAATACGACGAACGCATCCTGGAAAAAGCTCATAAGGTAGTGTGGCGTGGTGTGAATGTTTGGGTATCCACCAAACCATGCCCGGAGGAGGAGGGGGTAATCCATAGTCATGGTCTTCAGGCAAGCCTCCTATGGTATCAGGAGCAGGGATAGGGACAGGGTTAGAGGTTACGGGATCAGAAGTAGGAATAGGAGTCTCTACTACGGTGGGAATAGTCGGCTGGGTCAAATTGTTATGTGTAAGGATCAGAGGGGCAGATGTGGATCCTGCAGATGATGCTGGTGATGTGGGCTCGTACTCCTCATCAGAGTCGGATACGTAGAAAGGTCGGGATGCGGATGAAATATCTATGACAAGGCAACAAATTAATACAATTATCATAAGTTACGTGAATGTATAAAATGCTAAGGTGATGCAATGAACCACGGTTATAGTCTAGGCCCACTAGATGCAACCTAATTCCCTATAACCAATGGCTCTGATACCAATTTTTCACACCCCCAATCCACGACAGTTACCCGCGGGGGCGTGATCATCATGGAATCATAGTCATTGATCGACCACTACATGATTCGGTAAAACATACGTTTCAAATAAGTTTAAATTGCATAATGTTTTCAGAGTCAAATTATGGAAGCAAAGGAACAAATGCAAGTCGTTTTCGAAACTCGACAAATACGGAAATAAATGTCCAACAGAGAATGGTCCTAAATGCGATGTCATCCATGTTAGCTTAACTTGATGCAATTATCAAACACCTGAGAAAACATGCATGAAAACATGTCAACATAAAGTTCGTGAGTTCATAGGTTTTAAAGTAATAGTAAACAGTGTAATGGACCATAATTCTTTCCATGATTTGATTGTCGATCATACAATTCTACAACATTATATAGGCATCGCAACCGAAGCTAGCCTGTAACTGTAATAGATTACCCCTACCTGTGCCTACCGTGAGCACAGGGTGAATAGGCTAATAATGCACTCATTTAGACCTCCAGTTAAGGTTAGGGTAATTAACCAGAGTGGGGGTAGTCAAACCAAATAGTACTATCCATGATTAACTCGCTTTGGGAAATAAACTGACGGTCCGATAACAGGGGACTTCATACGGTAAGTAAACAACTTATATAACATGTGAAATCATTGTAAAGTAAATGTGTCCAACAAAATAATTATTTGCATGTAATCTCCCCCAAAAGGAAAATAAGTAAAAATGAGGCCGTGAAACTCACCTGTGAAGTGAGTCGAGTGTGAAATCTGTAAGTATCGCTAGTGCTCGGGAAAATCCAAACTAAGTTCACCCTAGAACAAATAAGGCAACTTATGTCTAAGTAATTGCTTGATGAGCTCAAAATGGATCGATCTGTGATGATATAAGAACACAATTCAATCTAATACACAGAAGTATTCAATTCAACACAAGAAATCAACACAAATTCATAGAAGTTTTCATTGATTAGTAGAGAAGAATACAAAGTGTAAGTAACAGATACAAAGCGTCTAAACTGAAAGTCTAATCTCTAGATGTCTGAATGTCTAGATGTCTCGATGTCTACCTACACAATACATATTCAGCCTATCTATACTAATCAAAAAACAAAGGAACATATTTACAATAAATGTCCCTATACTATGACAAAAACATAAAAGACATACAAAGACAAATGTTCATCTTTAAAAGAAGCTTCTACAATACTCCCCCTAAGATTTACATGTCTTAAGTCTTCAAAATCTTCGGGCATCAGATCTTTAATCTTTAATCTTTAATCTTCAATTTTGTCTTCAATTTTATCTTCAATCTCCAATCTCCATTCTTCTGTCTGCTATCTCTATCTTGATCTTTAATCTCAAACATCAACGAAGTCTTCAGGTTCTTCCTTGACATTGAATACTGGTTTCTCCTTGTAAGTCTCTTGCTCCCTTATAGCCTTTGCAATCACAGCTTTGAATTTCTCAGCAAGCACTCCTTGTTCAGGCTTCTTCTCATTGGTCTTTATCTCCATGGACTTCATTACTTCCAAGGTTTGCTTAGATAATCCTGCTATATCCACATTTGCATAGCATTCAGTTGGATTTGGATTATCTTTGCAATAGATTTCCAATACACCTTTACTTGATATTCTCAAGAAATCAATATCTTTGAGATCTTTCTTTACTATGTTAGCATAAGCCATTGCCTTCCTTAACAAGATTCTCTCCATTTCTGCCTTCATAACTTTTATGATGGATAAAAAGTATTTTTTATCATTCTCTTCAGTTTCTAGAAATACCTTCTCGAATTTCTGAATGGACAAAAATGAGATATAACTTGGAAGAAGTAGTTTGAGTTCAAACACTCCAAACAGAGTAATCATATCGTTGTCCCAATCATTTAAATCCCATACTAACTTCATTTCAAAAGTGTCAGCATTGTAAAACCATCTCAAGATAGGTTTGGACTGTTGAGATCCATCTATCACCTTCAGCCCAGGGTTTGTAACCTTCTCAAAATAGGCATCACTGAATGCATCTAAGAATTTTTCTTCACCAATATCTTTATCAACTCCTTTATTTTTCTTTCTCAACTCATGAAAGTATTCTGTATCTTCTTGATCACAACATGTTTGCAAGAAGGATGGCATTCTGTTTACTCCTCGGTGAAGTAGCTCTACAAATATCTCTCCACGCTTAGCTTTTGAATGGTTTATCAAAGGCAACTTTGCTAATTCTTTCAGATCTTGTAATGGCAGCTTGATAATGCTTGAGAAAAAATGATACACATCACATATAGCATTAATTCGTTTAATCAAAAACGCATCAAACACTTCATCATATTTCCAAGCTACGATCTTGACCTCTTTTGTTGTGTCAGGAACAATCATAGCATTTAATAACTCTGAGATAGATTGTCCTTTTTGTAAAACATTTCGTACAAGATCACCAGCAGATCGTGCTTTATTCCATAACTGTCTTTGTTCTAAAGGAACTTCATATCCTTGTCGTTCAGTTTGTGGAAACATATTCATCAGCTCTCTCCTTTTCTCATAAGCTGAACTTTTCTTAGTCATAGATTAGATTTCTTTGAGGCTTTAACATTCTTGTTCTTTTAGTTATCTCTAAATACTATGGATTGTCAATATCTAGAATGATCATCTTGTTTTTTTGCTTCTCAGTCTCTTGAAAACTTCTCACTAAGTTTCTCAATGATGCAGCCTATAGTCTTTTTAACTTTTTCCATGGATAGTTCCTAGATTGCAACCACATCCTTAACACGGTTACATTCATGTTGTCTGGATTAGGATGGTGCAATTCTGATGTTGGAATATCCTCAACATTTATACTTTCACTCAATGGATTCCATTCACCATGTTCAATCACAATTTCGTTTGGATCAATAGGAGCAACTGATTCAGCTGTAATACATTTTTCATACTCTTCATGAATCTGAGAAACTGTCAAGCTATCAAGATATACGCGATTATACTTCATCCTCACCAAGTAATTATATTTATCTTCAACATCAACTGGTACATCATCATGACATAAATTATTTTGAGATAAATTTTCATCTACATTAGCCTTGTGAATGTCTTCATCATCAAGTACTTCATTGTACCAATCATCATCAAATTCAGACTCTATGTCATCTAGAGCTCTGATCGTCTCTTGAGTGACAGCTTCGCCTTCTTCAACATTCACCTTTTGCATTTTAGATGATGATTCAGGTAAAACTAAAACATCAATCTCCTCAACTTTTCTTTTCCCTTTATCTATAGATTGAATCTTTTCTACCTCACCTGGAGCAATCTCAGACATAATTATTACCTCAAGAGATGGAGACTTTTGAGTTTCTTTCAACTTATTTAGTTCATCTTTCAACATATTATTCTCCTCACTCATCTTCTTTAACTTTTCTTCCATCAAATCATAATCAACCATCATAACTTCAAAAGTTTTCAAATTTTCTTCTTTACTTTTCCTCAACTCATCAATCAATTTTTCTTTCTCTTTCATCTCTTCAATTAACTTTTTATTAGCATCTTTCAGCTCTTCAATTCTCCTAACTTGATTCTCATTATCCTTTTTAAGTTCATCAATTTGTTTTTGTAACTCTTCTTCTTTATTCACATTTTCTTCATGAATAGACTCTTATACAAACTCAGGTAATACAATCTGTTCTTCACCACCAACCATTTCCTCTATCATTTTAGCTATTTCTTCAACTGTTTGGCTTTCATCAATTAGCTCTTCAGTCATTTGATCAACTTCTTGGATGTTTTCTTCTATATTTTCATCCATTTCCTCAGTATCACCATCTATTTCTTCAACAGCATCATGACTTTCTTCATGTGCCTCTTCAACAACATGCTCAGATTCTTGTATTTGCTCATGGATCACTTCCATAGCTTTAACATTATCATCACCTTCATTACCATCATCTCCATTGTCATCATCTGATGAACTAGAACTTTCATCGTCAGCTTCATCATGTTCATCATCATCATCATCTTCATCATCATCAGCTGGAATTTCTTCAATAAGATCAGCTGGATCTAGTGGTTCTTCTTCAGTTAGATGATAGTGATCTATAGTGATATAAACTTCATCATTTGCCACATTCCTGATGTAATCAAATAGAGGAACATTCTGAGCACCTGTCACCATAGGCAATCTTTTGTATGATATCTCTGACATGTGTTCAAGAATCAATGTTTCTCCACTAAAACCATTTACCCTTATGTCAGGATATTCTTCATTAATGATCATTTGAAGGAATCTTGGATACATCAGATACTTATTCCTTATGCCCTTTTCTAATTGAAAATAAACCCATTCATGATCCACTTAGACATATAAAATCTCCTGTTTGTTGCCAGTGCTACTATCAGAGAAGCAATGTCAACAGGGAAAGAGTTCCATCCTGCACTCCTCTTGGACATACAATGTTGGAATATATAGCATAGAAGTTTCTAGTGGTTGAATACACGGGCTCTGAAGAACTGTTTCTTTGGAAATTGATTAGGATGACCCATTTCCATGAAAGTTTGACTTCATTCATCAAATGTCAGTTCAGATAAATCTTCAGCATCATTTTGACCTAATCTCAAAGCATATCTTATAGAATCTTCTGATACTTCAATCATCCTCATATTGGTTATAAACCCTCTAACTACTTTCCTTCCATTATCATCAGCATCAATATATGCAGTGCTCCAGAACTTTCGAATAGGACGAGCATATATAACAGGCTGGTAACACAGAGCATATACATATTTGGTTCTCAGCAGAAATCTGATAATCTCTTCGTAACCGATGGCATCTCTAACTTCTTCATTGAGAAGAGCAGCCACATTATGTTTGGGCTCAAATTTTAAATCCACCATCTGCAAAGAAAACAAAGAAATTTAGAGTTTGAAAGTTATATTTTCATTAAATTTGAAGTTTTTGACTTTAACACTTTAAAGCTTGAATTTGCTGAGATTTTTATATTCTTACGAATTTCACATATTCAAACAGTTTTGTTTCTTAGATGATTTAACATTTTACATTTTGACTTTTATTCAAAACAATTTTCAATATAGATTTTGATTTATTTTCCATTTTATTTTATTTTTATTATAATGAATTTTTGTTAAAAAAAATTTAATTTTCTCTTAACTGTTCATCTTCAAGTCGACTGCTTGATTATCATCAAACATTCAACTTTGATGAATACCAGATTTGAATGCACAAACATGTTCGCAATCCAGTTCATTTCAACATATAATAATCAATTTTCATTCAATATCGTTTGTTAAATCACATTTTAGCAGATTCAATCATTAGGGTTCGAACGCCTAAACAAGTTCGAAACGCCCAAATCAATCAGCTTAAAAATCTGAAATTTGTGTGATTTTGAGTTCGAACTTACAATTAGAATCGATTTCTATCACTTTCGAGTGCAACAACAAGACAAAAATCAATCAGAATGAGGATTTATGGTTTATTGGGATGTATGGGTTTTGAGAAACTGAGAGTTCAGGGGAGATTTGAGAATGAAATTTGAGAAACACAAAGTGTTGTTTATATACTAAGTAAAAAAATTTAGGCGCATGAGCACTGTTTGTGCGCATGGGCTTAGGCGCATGAGAACTGTTCAGACGCATATGGGCACTGTTCAGTCGTTTTTGCACTGTTAAGAAGCATGAACTAAGCAGAAACGCCCAATACTTAGTTTCTACACAGACACATTAGAACTGTTTAGGCGCATGGGAATGTAAAACGCCCAACACTTAACAATAGTTTCAGACTCATGACAACTGTTTAGGCGCATGACTACTGTTTGTCCGCATGAAGTAGTCAAAAACATCTAACACTTGCACAAATTCTGAACAAATCATCATGCTCCTACATTTGGACTTTTGACCACTGTTTAGGCGCATGAGATTACTTCCATGTGTCTAACACTTGTAAATTTTCATAATCTTCCACCTGCACACTGTTTAGACATATTAGCACTGTTCACATACTAATATTTAAACAATTTTCAAATTAGAACTTTAATAAGTCAAATTTTGACTTTTACCCAAAATTTTCAAAATTAACCCTTAACTTTGAATTTTTTTTTTATTTTTTATTTTTTATTTTTTGTTTTAATGTTTCAAAATTAGTTTCCCGTCATTTTAGTCTCTAAAATTAACAAAAACTCTCATTTAACTTTTGCAAAAAGCTTTTCCATTTAAAATGTTTTTCAGGTTTATTTTTCATTTTGTTACACACACATGCTTGAACACTTGTAGTATCATCCTTTCCATCCAAAACATTAGTTTTTTATTTTTCATGATTTTACATATCCTGAAATTTAACAGTCATTTTTCTTTTAAACTCTTTTTACTCCCCCTAAACTTTTAAGTTTGATAAAACTTATAAGTTTCTTGAATTTGTCACATGAAGATCACACTAGACATTGTTAAATTGCCTGCACACAGAAATCATGCAAAAAAAATTAAAGTGAAAACAGAATAAAAATCTAATATTCACAATGAATCATGTTTGCTGTGAGATCATATTAGAAGTGATCAGCACATTAAAATAAAAAAATAATGAATAGTCACAGACAGTGATTAAATCCTGATCAAGTGTGTTCCAGGTCAGCATTTCTGCAGCAAAGGAGACACTAGATCTAAGGACAAAAAATGAGTGCTTTTGGTAAGAAACTTAGCAGACTTACTTTTTCAATTCTTGGATTGTTTAAGGTACAATTAGATATGACATTATGCAGTCACAGTTAGACTTAGAGAGGTTAATTCTCATAAATATATGCAAGAAGTCACTATTCTCAACTTGTTAACCTGACATATACTATAACCAGATCTCATTTGGTGTTTGTGCACATTGGCATCTTGTTACATGAGTGAGAATATCCAGGTCTGTAATCACTTACAACAAATGATATCTCATCACTTCAGGTCTATGATGACTCATAACAGAGAAGTGTTAGATGCATTAAATAAGTAGAGCTCAATGGTTATTCATATCACCATCAGGTGTGAGATTATGTCTTAACAAGCAATTAATTTGAGAAATCAACACTACTCATTAGTGCTAAGATAGACATACATGAATGCATGAGTGATTTAGTTTAATCACAAGAATTTACTTTTTCAGTATAATTGCATGAGCTTACCTGCACATCATATCTGATCATGTCAGACTTTAAACGAAAGCAAAGAATGCAACTGATCATACTAATGTACTATCATTTCTCACATATTGCAAAACAAATTCATTCCTATATAATTAATAAGGAAAGACATTATTTTTGTGATTTTTGGTTTTATATTTTTTATCTTTTGTTTTTCAATTTTCAATTTTTGTATTTGGTTTTTGTTTTTATAAAGAACATGCACACATAAAAATAAATTCAGGCAATTAACTTTGACAGGTTCTCTGACAGTGTCCTATTCATATAAGGGAGGGTTCTGATCATATTTGGACTCAATTTACTGAAATTCTTAAAAATCAATTTTACGTGTGATTAATAAGACCAATTAACTCAACCAAATACTCAAACCATCCTGGTAAGAAGGCTTTAGTAAAAAGCTTGGCCAATTGTTTTTCAGTAGCAATTTGAATCAGAATGATTAAACCTTTTTCAGAGTTATCTCTGAGAAAATGATATCGAATTTCGATATGTTTTGTTTTAAAATGTTGGACAGGATTAGCTGTAATGAACATAGCAGCTGTGTTATCAATGTAAATAGGTGTTTTAAGAAAATTGAAGCCGTAATCCAGCAGTTGGTTTTGTAACCAAAGGATTTGAGAACATCCTGCTGAAGCAGTAATGTACTCAGCTTCTACAGTAGAAACAGAGACATTTGTTTGTTTCTTGCATTGCCATGAGACTAATCTGGGTCCTAAAAATTGACACCCACCCGTTGTTGATTTTCTATCTTGACAACATCCGCCATAATCACTATCAGTATACCCATGTAACTCAAAATTTCCTTCGTAAGGATACCATAGCCCTAAAGCCGGTTTACCTTTGAGATACTTGAATATTCTTTTGACAGCAATTAAGTGAGATTCTTTCGGGTCTGATTAATACCTTGCACAGACACAAACAGCATACATAATGTCTGGTCTAGATGCAGTGAGATACATCAAAGAACCAATCATCGATCTGTATAGTGTTTGATCTACTGATTTTCCTTTCGGATCGGGCTCAATCTTGGTGTTCACATCAGTTGGAGTTCTAATTGACTGACAATCTAGCAGCTTAAATTTCTTCAAGAGTTTGTCGACGAACTTCTCTTGGTTGATAAAAATACCATCTGCAGATTGCTTAACTTGAAGTCCAAGAAAGAAATTTATCTCTCCCATAGAACTCATCTGAAATCGAGATTTCATGATTTCTTCAAATTCATTGCACATTTTTGGACTTGTAAAACCAAATATGATATCATCAACTTACAATTGTACACATAAGAGATCATCAGCATCCTTTCTAATAAACAAACTTGGATCAATTTTCCCTCGCGTATATCCATGTTGGATTAAGTGTTGCGACAATGTCTCATACCAGATTCTAGGGGCTTGATGTAGTCCATATAAAGCTTTGCTTAACTTGTACACACGATGTGGATATGTAGCATCATCAAAACCTGGAGGTTGCTTCACATACACATCATCAGTGATAGAACCATACAAAAATGCACCCTTTACGTCCATTTGATACACTTTAAATTTCATGAATGAGGCATAAGCCAGGAAGACACGAATAGATTCAAGTCTTGCAACTGGAGCAAATATTTCATCATAATCAATACCTTCTTCTTGAGTGTATCCTTGTGCAACTAATCTTGCTTTATTACGGATAACATTTCCTAGATCATCAGTTTTATTTCTGAATAACCATTTTGTGCCAATAGCATTTTCTCCTTCAGGTAAATCCACCAGATTCCACACTTCTTGTTTACGGAACTGTAATAATTCTTCTTGCATAGCCTCGATCCAACCATTGTCCTTTAACGCTTCGGTAACGTTTTTAGGAACAATTTGAGAAAGAAAGCAAGAGTATAAGCAAACGTTTGCTTGTTCTGATTTACTTCTTGTCGTTCTCTCACTCAAAGGACCAATAATCTGAGATGTTGGATGGTTCTTGTGAATCCGAGATGTTGGAATCTCATCTCCTTGAACTTGAACATCTAGATTAGTCTGGTTCAAATTGGAAGCTGATGCAAAAGGCTTGAAGAATGTGGATTGAAATTGGGAACTTGAGTCGGTGAGTTGATAAAGTAATCAAGATTACCGGAATCAACTATATCACCAGAGATAGATGACGTTCCAGACTCAGGTTGTACAATTTCTGTACCATCATTAGGAATTTATTGAGACACATTTTGGTCTTCTGAAAGTGAATGAGAATTGTCTTGATGATCTTCATTATTAGACTGAATAATAGAATCTCTAACAAAAGAAAAGAAGGGATAGTTTAGCTTGAATCATCTGCATCTTCAGAGTCCGAATCATCACTGAATGAACCGAGATCTCCTTGAATTTTCTTTTCACCTGTAGAATCAAGCAAGTTAGATTGATTAAACAAGTTTGATTGAAAAGAGTTTGACAATGAATCTAATTCAAATAACCATGCAGGACCATTTGACACTAATGGAAAAGAGTTTTTAAGAAATTTAACATTGAATGTTTCAACTATAACATTAGTCCTAGAGTTATAAACTCGATGGCCTTTGAAACAGATGAATATCTAACGAAAAATCCATCATCAAATTTTGATTCAAATTTTCCTAAATGATCACTTGAATTCAGAATCATAACCGGACAACCAAAAGATTTAAAGAAATCTATGTTTGGTTTCCTTCTAAACATTAACTCATAGGGAGTTTTCAGTTTTTCTTTAACAATTAATGAACAGTTCTGAACAAAGCATGCAGTTGATATTGCTTCATCCCAGAAGGTGATCGGAATTTTAGCATCGGCTAACATGAATCGTGCTGCTTCAATCAATGTTCGGTTCTTCCTTTCAGCAACTCTGTTTTGTTGAGGAGTTCTGGGAGCACTGAACTGAAGAGCTATTACTTTCTCTTCACAAAACATGTTAAGAGTTAGATTTTTGAATTCCGTCCCGTTATCGCTTCTAATTATTTTTACTTTTTGATCTAGTTGATTTTCTACTTTTATGATGAATTCTTTTATTAATTCAGGCATTTCAAATTTTGCATTTAGAAAGAAAACCCATGAAAATCTTGTATAGTCATCAATGATAACTAAACAGAAAGATTTTCTTCCAGTACTCTTCACGTTGGTTGGTCCAAAAAGGTCCATATGCAACAAGTGAAGTGGTTTGGAATTTGAGTTTATCAGTTAGGACTTATAAGATGCTCTGTGTTGTTTTCCTTTTAAACATGCTGCGCATAAATAAGTTGTGGCAAACTTCTTTGATGGAAGTCCAATAACATGATTTCCTGCTACAAGCTTGTTCATGTTTTTGAAATTTGAATGCCCGAGACGTCTATGCCATAGCTAGCTTTCATCATTTGATGCTTTAGCAAAGAGACAAGTTGTTTCTGTAGAAGAGTCCACTTGAGACATATCCAGTTTGTATACGTCTCGGTCTCTGACAGCTTTAACAACCACGCTATCCTTGCTTATCTGAAATCCTGGCTTCAAGATATAACAGAAAGAATCATCAAAAAGTACAGAGTAGGATATATCACAAATTTGGGATACGCTTAACAAATTGAAGTTCAACTGAGAATAGAAGTTGACTTTATCAAAGCTTATAATCCCGTTAGATACTGTTCCTTCTCCGGTTATTTTTCCTCCCGCATCACCACCAAAGGCGACATGCTTTCCATCTTTTAACTTAAATTCTTGTAATAAGGCCTGATTGCCTGTCATATGCCGGCTACACCCGCTATCCACATACCAAGTGTTGATTGGTCTTCTCGGGCGTACCTGCAAAACAAAACAATTTAAGTTGAATTATCTACCCAAGCCGAAATGGTCTTGGGTTTTCCAAACATGTCAACAATAGTAAATTGTTTAAAGTGAAGTTTGTTGACATCAGGTTTATTCTTTATGAATTTACCAATTCTGTTATTTGTAACAAAATTATGCTTATTTGGAAAATTCGTGCTTTTAGACTGACCATTGTTGAGAATCATTTATTTTCAAAAATTTGGTTATTAATTCTCACTGACCGTGGAATGAAATTATCATTAAAGAATTGTTTAGGTCTCACTAAATTGTTTCTTTTGAAAGTATTCAAACCTAAGGAGTGTTTGTGTGTTAATCTTTGAAAATCGACATTTTGGTTTCTTTTATATTGCGGATTAACATAACCTTTGCTTACTGTTGAGGTGGCAAATCCTCTCCTCTGTGAATTCTTTCTAAAATAACAATCTTTAGTGTTTTGAGTTTGCTCATCATAATAAGTACAATATTTGTTAAAATGACACTTGAAGTTGAGTGATTTCTCATATCGCAAATGTGACAGTATTTGTTAAAAAAACATTCAGCAGTATTGTGATTGTACATGTCACATATTTCGCAGTACCTCTGTGGAGTCTTGAATAATTGCTTATTAACCTTTGACATTGACGCAACATTATAAACTTGGTTACTTTTATGTGTCAAAGTGTTAATTTGTTGTTTTTGATTTGAAATGTTTTTCTTTTGCACAATTTGTTTTTGTTTTTGAACATGAACTTCATTCTTATTTTCCTTAGATACAAATCTTTTTGCTACAGCGGAAGTCTTAGAATCTGAACCCATTTTCAGATCGGAGGTAGATTTGTTTTTAGGATTTTCTTTAACATTTTGAATAAAATTCACATTCAACAAACCAGCAGATACAAATTTACTTAGCTTTAATTTTGTTTTTTGATTTTTTTCTTTTGCCTGATTTTCTTGAATTTTCAATTGATCATTTTTGGCTTTATTTATCTTTCTTCTTTGTCTCTGATTCTTTGATTTTGAACCAGTTGTTTGTTTAGATTGAACATCTTCAGTTGAAGATTCTTTTTCACATTCTTTCTTTTTCTGGTCTTTTTGCCATTTTATGAATTCTGGGTTATTTAGACCAAATAAATTTGAATCTTCTGATGTTTCTTCATCATTTCTATCTTTGTTTTCTGTCATCGTACTCATTTCTTCCAAAACTGATTCCTTAGGAACATAAATTTTCTTGTTCTTTGGTCTTGGTTCATAAAATTTTACTTTAACCGGATGACCATTTTTAATGTTCTCAATATCTTTTTCCTCAAAATTTCCAACTTTGTTTTCTCTTCTTCATTTTCAGACATCTTGTTCTTGTTCTGATATGCTTTGAGTTTTGCTTTGTTTTCTGGAGAGTGATCGTGAGTGTTAAAGTTTTCTGGTAAAGTATTCGTTATTGATTCAGGCATTGGTTCATGAGTGAAACCCAATCCTGCCTTTTGTTTATCTTTACGTTCATTTACTAGCTTTTCCACAATGGTTTTAGAACTTTTAACTTTAGCTAGATCAACATGAGTGGATGCATCAGCTATCTTCTCCAGTTCAAGATTTTTCGTCATCTCTTCGAGTTGTTTTGATACAATTTCAAGTTCTCTTAGAGTTTTGTTCCATGAATTTCGAAGAGTGATAATCTTGTCATCAGATGTTTTGTGATCCTTTTTCAGCTTGTTATGCATTTGTTCTTCTTGCTTAAGTTTTTCACATATCTTATAAGCATAATTTCTGTAGTATTCGACATGTTCGAAGCAAGACTTTGTGCATAGCTTTTCTCTAACTTCTGATGGAATTTCAGAATATTTAGGAGGAGACGCTTTAGAGTTAGAGCTTTCAACCTTTGGCTAATTAGATTTTGCCATCAAAGCAACTTCTTTGAATCTTCCTTGGGATCAGACTTGTCACTCCAGTCGTAATCGTCTTCCTCGTTCTCAGAGTTTCCATAAGTTTTTGGATCATTAACTTCAGACCAATCTTCTTTTTGTATTTCTGCAACAAGAGATAAATTGGAGGTTAGATCAGCAGTAAATTGTTTAGCGTAGGCACTCCAATCATAACCATCAGTAATATTGACAACTAAAGCTTTCTTGGGATCCTCTGCTGCTTTAGAATCATTTTTCAATTCTGGCATTGGTAGGCTTTGATAAGGTTTCTGAAATGTCTTCTATGACGATTGCTGAATCCTTTGATTACTTGAGCTTGATTGAACATTTCCTCCTTTATTCCTTGGAGCTTTGCACTCTCTAGAGAAATGACCATAGCTGTTACAGTTAAAGCATCTTGACTTTGACTTGTCAAAACCTACTGTCTTGTTTGCACTTGGTTTAGTGTTTTTGTTGACGTAGGAATGCTTTTGAGTTCTGTATGCTATCATTACCATCTGCCAATTCAAGTCCATTTCCTCAACGTCGTCTGGATCCATTTCAAATAAATCCTGCAAAACAAAATCAAGTTGAGTTAAATGGCTACCTTGGTATGCTTGAAAACTTGCCATAAATGTAGTAAAAGCAGTTTTTGACTCTTCATCTTGTAATAAGATGTTTATTACATAGCAGAGTTAACAGATGGAGTCTCTGCTTGAGAGTTAGAACTTTTAGGCATAGAAGGAGATTGAGGTTTATTCTGATTTGTATAGGCAGGAGCACTTGTATAAGTAGAATCAGTAAAGAACCCTGCACCAACAAATAAATCACCCTCATCTTCTGGTGAAGTTTCATTCTTAGCCATGAATGCATTCTCCACAGTGTTTGCTGGAGAAGCAACATACTTATATTGTGACATCGAAGCTGCTCGGTCGTTGTTTCTAGAACTTTCATCAATTTCGACAGATTTTATTTTAGCAATCAAGAGATTTAGATCCATTGGAAATTTCTCAGTATGCTTTAACAGAGTGACTGTTTGCTTCCATGAAGATGGAAGAGCATTGAGAAGTCTGTAGTTAAGATCTTTCAAATCATTCTTGATCCCTGCAGTTGACATCTCTGTAGTCAGTTGAACAAATCTATTCATCATCTGATTTATTGTTTCACCAGATACATGTTCAAAAAGTTCTAATTGTCTCTTTAGCTTTTGCTTTTTCATATCCTGAATCTCTTTTCCACCTTCACATATTATTTTCAAGGCCTTATACATGGTGTATCCAGTCTGATAACCATCAAGCCTTATCAGAACTTCAAGAGGTAGACCTTTGCACATTAAGGAATATGCTTTAATATCATTTTTAACTTTTCTGAGATCTTCTCCTTGTAGATCATCTTCTTGATAAGGTTCAGTAGATTCCTTTGTATACACAAATCCTCTATCAGGTCCATCAGATGTGATTGGAATGTAAGGACCTTTTTCTATTGATTTCCATAAATCCGTATCAATAGAATTCAGATGGTGTTTTAATCTCAATGACCAATTCTTGAAATATGCTCTATTCTTCAGCTTGGGAACTCGGTTCTCTGAGTCTTCTGATTTTACCATTTTAATTTTTGATTTTTAAAGGTGAATTGTTTTTGTTGTTTTTAATGTTTTGAATTAAAACAATAAAATCAAAATATTTTTGGATTTTAAAATTTCTGAAAATTTTCTAAAAATTTCTAAGTGTGAAACCTGATGCGTCCAAACAATAGTGAAACGCCCAAACAGCTGGAGTACACCTTTTGACTTTGACCCTGAAACGTCTAAGGGATTGCCTCAGGAAAATTTCACAAAACGCCCAAGTTGAGATGCGTCTGAACAGTTATGATACGCCCAAACAGTTCAAATACTCCTCAACAGTTGAAAAACGCCTGATATTACTTGGATTACTTCCAAAGTGTCCCAACAGTTGAAATGCGCCCACACAGTGGTGAAACGCCTAGATAAAAAACGCCCAGAACAGTGTTGAAGCGCCTAAACAGTTGTTATGCGCCTATCACTTAGACGATTTTCAAGGTGTTTCTGACCTAATGCGCCACATTTATCATATTCAACAAACTTAGATTCTTTCAATTTCTTCAAAACTTGATTAATTGATCTAAATTTCACCAATTAGGTCTGAAATCGATCGATTAACAATCCTCTAACATCAATTTCATCAATTAATCAACAAAGATTAATGTTTTGATTCAAAGAACAGTTCGAAGACTTTTTGCTTAAATTCACAGATTTGAACGAATTGTACTGCTAATTGTGAATCAAATCATGTTTCTGATGATGAAACATATCTTAATTCAACAATTTTTAAGACTGAATTGTTTATCGATCACAGATTCATGTGATTATGAGTGTTCGACAGTTGAAGAACAACTTCAATCACTGAACCGAAAGCTCTGATACCATTTGATGAGCTCAAAATGGATCGATCTGTGATGATATAAGAACACAATTCAATCTAATACACAGAAGTATTCAATTCAACACATGAAATCAACAAAAATTCATAGAAGTTTTCATTGATTAGTAGAGAAGAATACAAAGTGTAAGTAACAAATACAAAGCGTCTAAACTGAAAGTCTAATCTCTAGATGTCTGAATGTTTAGATGTCTCGATGTCTACCTACACAATACATATTCAGCCTACTTATACTAATCAGAAAACAAAGAAACATGTTTACAATAAAAGTCCCTATACTATGACAAAAACATAAAAGACATACAAAGACAAATGTTAATCTTTAAAAGAAGCTTCTACATTGCTCCTACGTGTAATGTGAGCATGTAACTATTTTATCCACACACTTGGTAACAAAGTGTTTGACTCGACGACCCGTTGGTGACACAAGATGGATATTTGTGAAATATATATATTACTTAGAAAATATTAATAAATTGTATTTCACTTGAAAGTGTACACAAACCCCTCTATTTTAAGATTGACATATTGTTTAGGTAATTAAATATTATTTTGACTAGACCCGAGACGTGACCCGAGTGTTTAGTAATTAGTTATGTAATTTACATATGAAATTATAGAAGCTAGGGTTTTGAAATAATCTTATTTTCTTAGTTAAAATAATATTTACATTATATTAATTGGAATATAATTTGAAATATTAACATCGAAGTAAAATCACTAGTTTTCATATTTTACAATCCATGTATAAATATATATATTTGCCCATAAAATAATTATTTAATTATTTTCTTAATAGGATTAATCTTTTATTTTGTCTAGTTCTTGATAAATATTAAATTAGGGTTTGTTTAATTTATTAAGTAATTTTGATATATTATAAAATAAAATCTCTTTAATAAATTAATTAGCTACTTTAGTCAATTTACCAACTTGTCTTAATCCATCTTTTAAGTGACCTAGTAACTAATATTATAAAGTAAATAAATTTATATTTTAAGTCCCATGTCAAATTAGCAACAAAATCATGTGTCATCCTTGTTAAAAGCCATCTACTAACCATTTTAATATCTTCTTTAAACTAACATAATTTTTGTCCAGAAGTTCATATTTTTCCCTTTTAAAGTCTCATGTTTATATATATTTAACCATAATTGTAAATTTGGTCAAATTGTCATCAAGTTATAACTCACTTTTGTAATAATATATTACCACTCACTAACTAAGTATAACTTAAAGAATATATATAAGCATTCATAATAATACTTGTAAAGGTTTAAATTCCTATAACCATAACATAATCCTTTTGTAGATTCTCTTGAGTTTTAACAAATTTATATGACTTTTTATAAAATCACCAACTAGTAACTTGGTCAAACATAGATCTATGAATATTTACTTTTTAAGAACAAGAATCATTATTTAGTTCTTGTTAAAATCTCTTGTATTAAATATTATCCTTAAAACTCCTTATTGGTAAAAACACCATTTTTAACATGAAAGACTTTTGTGGATGAAGATAGTTACACATGAACTAGTAGATAGAAAATCATGGTAAAGTAAAGTATACATAAACAAGAAGAGAGTGTTCTCACTAAGATCAAGCAAGAAAAGATGGAATGGTTGTGGTAGGATGCTTGGAAACTTCAAAAATTTCTTGATCTTTAACCAAGGCACTTGAAACACCTTAGATTTATAGAAATCTAGGTTAAAAATGTGGTGAAATGTAACACCCCGAATTTTTATTTAAAAGAAAATGAAAAGAAAAGAATTCAGAAAGAAAAGTAAATGGGCACAAGATGAGGGGTGTAAGGTGTAAAAGTGCCAAAACTCATTATTTTAATATAAATGAGTGGCCGCCACATAAAGCAGCAGATCTGCTTTTTGGCCTCGGCTGAAGAAGAAGAAGAGCAAGAAATCGGGTGTTTGGAGAAGAAGAAGGAAGAAGAAGATGTAAAAAGGTTAGTTCTCGGGTTTATGTTCGGTTTTACCTTAGTTTGCAGCTTGTAACCGAAGCTCTCGATGTTTTAGAAGGTTGTTCTCGGGATTTTGAAGCTGAAATCGCAGGTGGAAGTGTTTGGTTTGAAGAGCTGCTTCAAGGTGAGTTTCTAGAACCCCTCTTTTACAGATTTTAAAGTGTTTTGGGGCTATTATGCATACCGGGAAAAATGTTTTTTTAATGATAACCATATGTTTCAGCTTTTTGTTCATTGTAGGTGCTGTGGTTGTATGTTCTAGGCTTGTTATGGGTTAGTATTATGCTTGGCAAGTTTTAGATGCCCTTAGTATGTTAGATCTGTGTTTGGATGGTGTTAGAATGGTGTTCGGGTTAATTTGGCAGTGCTAGACATATTTTAGAATGTCCTAATGAGCTCAAGTGTTATGTGCCTAAGTGTTCTCATGAGCCCAAGGGTGGTGCGCCCGAACAGGGCCGATGCGCCCAGGTCATGCGCCTGAATAGTGGTCGTGCGCCCAGAAAGTATAAAAATGTGACTAAGTGTGGGCCATACGCCTGCATAGTGCCATGCGCCCAGGAAGTGTGAAATTGGCTAAGGGTGGGTCATGCGCCTGAACAGTGGTTCGTGCGCCCAGAAAGTGAAAACGACTAAGTGTGGGCCATGCACCTGCATAGTGCCCATGCACCCAGAATTGTTTCTATGGATTAGTGTTGGGACGCTTGAAGAGGGCTCATGCGCCCAAATAGTGCTGATGCGCCCAAGAAGTTTTATACTTAGAATTTTCTGCTGATGCGCCTAGAATGTTATGTTGTGCCTAGTTTTGGACTTGGGGCTTTCTTAAGGGCTTTAAGAAGTGATTTTTGAGATAGGTCCCATTGGGATGTGTTGGTGTATGTTTGATGTGTGCATGATGGTGTGATGATGTTTATGATGTATGGGTGTATGTGTTATCTTTCTTCGTTTAACGGTTTTCAAAACGTATGTACTATGTTTTATAATACGTTATGTATGATGTATGACTTTACGTGGTTTGATGAATGGCTATGAATGAACGTAAAGTATTATATAACGAAGTGAAAGATAATAATAATGAAAAGTGGAACGTAATAATAGTCTTGCAAGCAAGACTGAGGTGAGTGACTGTGTGTCACAAAAGACTCGTAAGCCATGGTTGGGGTGAGCGACTGTGTTGTCACAACAGACTTGTATGCCAAGCTGAGGTGAGTGACTGTGTGTCACAACAGACTCGTAAGGGGTTTAATCCATGAGATTGACCCGAAGGGAGTCCTTGTGGCTCGAAGGGAGTCTTTGTGACTCGAAGGGAGTCTTTGTGAGTCGAAGGGAGTCCTTGTGGCTTGAAGGGATTCTTTATGACTCGAAGGGAGTCCTTGTGGCTCGAAGGGAGTCCTTGTGAACCATCCAGCTCCAAGAGCAAGCCTTTCCCTAAGAAGCTTGTTGCATCATCTGTGTAGGTGAAGATGGAAAGGGAAAGTGATCAAGTTTAGTCTTCTTCTCAGAAGAAGACTCTCAGAAGGAAGCAAATGGACTGCATCATGTGTGGTAGTACTTCTCATCTGGCTAAGGATTGTATCTACAATCCTAAAAGTATCATCCACATGATCAAAGAGAAAACTTCTAAGAAGAAGAAGGAGAAGCTAGCTTCAGAAGGAAAATCTGTTTCCTTCGGAAGCTCCAAAGTGAAGAAGAAAAACAAGTGAAAACTTGCTTTCGAAAGAAAATTTGGTCTTGGAAGAAAGGAATGCTTCCGAAGTACTAAAGCATGCTGCAGTGAAAGCAAGATCTTCTGAAGGTCCAGTCTCCAAAACTTCAAAAGCTGTTGAAACTTCTGATGTGTTGAAGGTCAAGTCCAATCTTCTGAAGATGGTGTGGAAGATGAAGAACGACCTGGTGACTGAAAGTTCTTCATCAACAGCAACTAATGATCCTCAAAACTTGAATATAAGATCAGTTACCATTACATTGTCTTTAGATCACTTTAAAAAGGCCAAGACCAATGAGGCTTGGGTTTCCAAGTGTAACTAACCACTTCTTTTTATGCAGGAACAGCTAAAGACCAAGGGAAATGTGTGGATCATTGATAGTGGCTGTTCCAGGCACATGACTGGAAATGGTTCTTTGCTTCACAAATTTTAGAAAATTGATGGAGGAACAGTTGCTTTTGGAGGAGATGCTGGTGTTTACATCACTGGAAGGGGCATGGTCACAAATGATAAGCTCACCATTGAGAAGATAAATTTTATTAAGGAGCTTGGGTATAATCTACTGAGTGTATCGCAATTTTGTGATCAGAGACACTGAGCATGAGTGCACTATTCTCAAGCCTGGGGTGATCATTCCTCAAGAGCATATCCTGCTCAAAGCCCCCAGGAAAAGGAATATGTACAAGATGGACTTGCAGGAAACATCTCCCTCAGGAGAGGTTTCTTGCTTTCTATCTAAAGCAAATAGTGATGAGTCTTTCTTCTAGCATAAAAGAATGTGCCATGTAAACTTTAAGAACATGAATAAATTAATTAAGAATGATTTTGTAACTGGAATGCCAAAGAAAGAGTTTACAAGTGATGATCATTGTGTTGCATGCCTGAAAGGGAAGCAACATAAAGTGTCTCACAAGCCAAAAGAAATGAAATCTATCACTACTCCCCTACACTTATTACACATGGATTTCTTTGGCCCCACCAATATAATGTGTTTAGGAAGGACCTCATATTGTTTAGTGATCATAGATGATTTCACAAGATTCACTTGGGTCTTTTTCCTTAGAACTAAGGATGAGACTCCTGAGATCTTGAATTTCATTCTGAAAATTAAGAATCAATTTAATCACAAGGTCAAGACCATAAGATGTGACCAAGGAATAGAATTTAAGAACCAAATCCTTGATAAATTTTGTGATGAAAGGGTATTACAAGACAATATAGTGCTCCCAGGACTCCTCAGCAAAACGGTGTTGCCGAGAGGAGAAACATGACACTTATTGAGGCTGTAAGAACCATGTTGTCTGAGTCTAAATTGCCCATCACCTTCTGGGCAGAGGCTGCTAACACAACCTGCTATGTGTAAAACAGAGTTTTAGTAGTTAAGACTCATGGTAAAACTCCGTATGAGCTGTGGCACAAAAGGAGACCATTCATTGGTTTCCTCATGTCATTTGAATGTCTTTACACCATCTTCAATACCAAAGATCAGGTAGCCATGTTTGCTGAGAAATCAGATGATGGACATTTTATTGGATACTCTTCTCAAGCTAAGGCTTATAGAGCATACAATCTCAGAACTAGAATACTTGAGGAGTCAGCCAATGTGACCTTCAATGAGCACACTCCCAGTGTGAAAGGTTCTGGTCCGGATTGGCTATTTGATCTTGATGTTTTAACTAGTCTTGTGAGGATGTTTTAGGATCTACAGGTAACATATCAACAGGAGATCCTGACCTAAGATTTGAGCTGAGAAGACCAAGCAAGAATACTACTTCAGCTCCAGTGGTGACTAACCTTGCAAATGAAGATCCTATAAGCACAAACATGACAAATTCAGCTGATACATCTGAGATGCCTTCAAATTCCAGCTTAGAGGTTCAAAAATCAGGTTAAGGAGCTTCAAATGTAATAGGAAATGCAGGTGGTGACAGTGATAAAGAATTTCTTGATGCTGATAACCACTCCATAGAAGACAACATAAATGATGTCACACACTCATTGGATCAAGTCTCACTTGATAAGTGTGCTGATGTGGTGGGTGATACTCCATTGCAAGATCTAAATTTCTCTAATTTGGATCTTTCCAATCAACTTGGTATGATCCCTTAACTCAGGATCCACAAGTCACACCCCACCACAAACATCATTAGAAATGTTGATACAGGGGTGACAACAAGAGGAAAAACCTATGACAAAAATGTTTGTCTATACTCTTGCTTCTTGTCCCAGGTAGAGCCAAAGAAAGTTGATGAGGCTTTGAAAGATGGAAGCTGGGTTGAAGTAATGCAAGAGGAGTTGCTTCAATACAAAAGAAAGAAGGTTTGGAACCTATGTCCTCTTCCTCATGGGAAGAGTACCATAGGAACCAAGTGGGTTTTTAGGAACAAGAAGGATGATAGAGGACTTGTCATCAAGAACAAGGCAAGACTAGTTATTCAAGGGTACACACAAGAAGAGGGAATTGATTACACAGATGTTTTTGCTCCTTTTACAAGACTTGAAGCTGTAAGAATATTCTTGGCTTTTGCTGCATCCAAGGATTTCAAGGTCTACCAACTTGATGTCAAGTGTGCTTTTATGTATAGGGTGATTGATCAAGAGGTGTATGTCAAACAACCACCTGGCTTTGCAGACCCAGATCATCTTGATTATGTCTAGAAGGTTGATAAAGCTCTTTATGGGCTGCACCAAGCTCCAAGAAAGTTGTATGAGACACTATCTCAGTATCTCTGTCAACGTGGTTACAAAAGGGGTACTATATATAGAACTCTCTTCATCAAAGGAACAGGAAATGACTTAATGCTGGTTCAAGTATATGTGGATGACATTATCTTCTGGTCAACTAATCCAAAGCTCTACAAAGTCTTAGAGAGGCTGATGAAGAATAGATTTGAAATTAGTGCCATTGGGGAACTCAATATCTTTCTAGGAATTCAAGTGAAGCAAGTTGACAATGGCATCTTTATAAATCAGTCAAAGTGTGTACAAGACATACTTACGAGATTCAACATGACTGATTGTAAGGTTGCTAAGACACCCAAAGCTAGAAATTACTCCCTTGGACCTGATCTTGAGGGGGAGTGTGTGGATGAACATCTTTACAGGGCTATGATTGGGTCTCTGATGTACCTCACAGCCAGCAGGCCTGATATCATGTTTGCCACATGCATCTATGCAAGATATCAAGCCAACCCTAATATGTCATACCAGGTTGCTATCAATAGGATTCTTAGATATCTCAAAGGTGCTCCCAAGCTTGGCCTTTGGTATCCAAAGAGTTCTGACTTCAATCTGTATGCTTATATAAATAGTGACTATGGTGGCTGCAACATGACTGCAAAGTCTACATCAGGGGGATGTCAATTCCTTGGTGGAAGGATTGTCTCATGGCATTGCAAGAAACAATCATGTGTCTCTGCATCAACTGTTGAAGCTGAATACATTGTTACTGCAAGCTGCTGTGCTCAAGTGCTTTGGATTCAGAATCAGATGCTGGACTATGGATTCAACTTCAAAGAGACTCCTATCCACATAGACAACAATAGTGCTATCTCTATTACAAAGAATCCTGTGCCGTACTCAAGGACCAAACACATCAACATCAGGTATCATTTGATTATAGATAACATTGAGAAGGGACTAATCAAATTAGTCAAAGTTAACACAAATGAACAATATACTAATCTGTTCACTAAAGGTTTTGATGAAAAAAGATTCAAATATCTTGTATCAGCTATTAGGATGATTAACTTTGAGTAGATTTTTTAAAACGTAAATCAACTTTATTTCTAAAACCTGTGTGTCCTAAGTTGTCTATTTTATCATCTTCATAAGCCCAGTTTATTTTGGAAGAAATTTTTTTTAATGATATTCCTTAGATTTTTGAAAATTTTTCAAAACATATTTTCTTTCGGAAGATTTCAAGTTGCCTTCGGAAGAAATTTATGTCTTCAAATCAAATAACTACTTATAAAAAATTTACCTTTGGAAGAAATTATGAGATTATCTTTCGAAGCTTAAATATGCTTCTAAGTACTTACAAGTATCTGAAGGACAAATATCTTCTGAAAGCAATTAAGTCTCGGAAGATTTATTCTCTTTAGAATAAAACTCCCAAGTCTTAATATCTTCCGAAACAAAATGTGTGTCGGAAGAAAAATTCTCTCAGTATTTTTCTTCCAAAGCCAAATTTTCACAACTCTTAAGAATATCTTCCAAAGCCAAATTGGCTTCGGAAACTTTTTCTTAAAAACTTCCGAAGCAAAATTACCTTCGGAAGATTTTCAACTTCCAAGAAAACTACCTATTTGGGCACTTTTTCAGAGGTGGGATCGACATCTGGATTTCAAAGTTTATCCTTTTACTTTAACTTTGTCTCAAATCCATTTCATATATATTCTCACAACAGCTCACCCTCTTCTCACTCTCCTCTTCATCTGCATTTCTCTAACCTAATTTCACCCATAACCCGCCTTCGTTCTTATCTTCCTTCATCGTAAAGCTACTTCAAATGGCCAACCTTGATCGCAGAAACCAACCTGATTTTTCCATGCATCTTCACAGGCAACATAATCAGGTTGCTCTGTTAGACTCTGAGAAAGATCCAGGTTTCTCAGAGGTTTGTCGTTACCTTTCTTTGTCCAACTACTTCACATCCCTCACCATTGATCCTCCTTTCTATGAGGATCAGTTGTTGGCATTCTGGAGGACCTGCGAAGAGGTCACCATGGATGGGGAGAAGGCACTGTCTGCCATAGTGCAGGGGAGGACAATGTTCATCACTCCGGCCACCATAAAAACACATGTTCAGCTGGATGATGTAGACGGTGACTTGTCCTTTCCCAAAGCTGCTGTCTACCACTCCTTTGAGCAGATGGGCTATGAAGGTGACTTCTCAGTCAAGACCTTCAGGAAGGGGAAGGTCTCCTTTTAATGGAATTACCTCCTCCATGTTATCATACACAGCTTATCCAACAAGCATGGAGGATGGGACCAGATTCCAGAAGACCTTTCCTTTATAGTCCATGGGATGGTTTAGGGTGTCAAGTTCAAGTATTCATAATTTGTATATACCAATTTACTTGCTAACTTAGACTCCTTAGAGTATTACATGTTCCCTAGATATGTCCAGCACATTCTCAACTGTGAACTGGGCACACAGTTGAGGGGAACAGGTAATATTCTAAAACTGGGACAGATGAAGGCCGACATCTTCAAAATCATGAGGAAGCCAACTGTTGGCTTCTCAGGGGTAGAAACAACTCTAGTCCAAAAAATGTTTGAGCTCATTGCTTAAAGTGGCAACCTAGCAGCACCAGCTAGTGTTGAACTCACATCTTCTACCTCCCAACCCCAGATACAGCCTACAATAACCGTCACCTATAAGAGAAAAACTAAACGAACCCCGGTACATGCTATTCAGCTTGTGCAGGCACCCATATCACCAACCATGTAGGAGGAAGTGGACACTCGAGCTCCCACATCCCTTGAGGTGCAAACCACTCCCATCTCTCAAATAATCAGTGCTGAGGTTCCTCATGCTCAGCCTGATAAGCTTATAACAACAACAACCTTAAGCCTTCACTCAGAGTCTCAACACTCTAGTGAACAACCTTTTGAGGATAGTTACCATCCCTAGACACTGGATCTAAACCAACCAATTCTCAGCCTTGACTTCTATGATGATGAAGACATGGGCTTCAGTGAGTACCATGAGTCTCTCTTCTCCACCCCTACTCAATGAGAGATGAGTACCCCTGTCTCACCCATGTCTAGCCCATATCATCCACCCCCAATTAAGGTGGATCTTTCTGAACCTGTTTAGGAGATCCATATGGAAGAGGCTTTAACTTTGGAAAGTGATTACATCATTCAAACCTTGACCATGGCAACCCAGCCTCTTGACACTTCTCTTGAAGTTGTCATGATGCAGGGGAAATCCAGCAGCCAAGAACAATATGCTGGTGACGAGGAAGAAGACATTAGTCCTATTCTCACATCCCCCCGTGATTCTTTTGATGAAGATGAGTGGAGTCTGAAACTAATGGGCACACATTGACTAAAACTTACACCTATTTAGTCTCTAAGATTAGTCACCTAGAATCTTAAGTGACTATCTTACAAAAGAGGGTCAATGACCAGCAACTTGAGATCACCAATCTCAAGGGCAAACTAGCTGAGAGACCACTAAGAACAACTCAACCATGTCCATAAGAACCTGTGAATATGATAGACTCAAGCCCCAGGTCACTTATGCAAGAAAGTGATGCTACCAAAAAGGGGGAGAAAGTCAAAACAGTCACAGAACCTGGGAGTTATTCTTAGAGTATGGACTTAGAGATTTCACCACCCTTACTTGCAATAGTCCATACTCAGCAACCTCCTTAAGTCCACATTGATGTGGACTCACTTATATATATCCTGTTTGAGGAGGGTATACCCAGAGCCATGTCTACCCCATCTCTTCACTCTAAGAAACCAATCTTAGGATGGAGGTATGACACAAAAAGAAGGGCTTTTGTTATCTCTAGAGCTCATGGTCAACAGGAGATCTTCAATTTTACAAACCTGAGTCTCTATGAGTGCATCCATCTGGTTGATATTCCACTTGTCAACCCAAGCCAAAACAGACAAGTTAAAAGATTAGCAGATTGGATTCAAGGAAGGGTGCTAGAAGAGTTCAAGATGAGATCAAAATTATATAGACAGAGGCTAGCAGGTGAAATTTTGTAACACCCGAAAATTTCAGAAAAAGAGAAGAGAAGAAAAGTAAAGGAGCAAACGGGGTGTTATTTCGAAAGCAAGCGGTTAAAAGTGTACAAGGGCCAAACTAACCCACTATGGGGTTTAAAAAGAAGTATGGCTGCCCATAACCTGTCTTTCTCTCCTGCACACTTTCGGTTAGTGAGAAAAAAGAGCTCTCTTCAGGTTTTAGTGAGAGAAAGTGGAAGAAATCATCAAAAGGTAAGATTTTAATGTGTTTTCTTCGCGGTTTCTGTTGGGTTTGAGCTTTTGGACCGGGTTCCATATGTTTAGCGCTCATCTTCGTGTGTTTTAGGTGCTAGAACTCCAGGCTTATTCTTGGGTTGTGAGGTTTGCTTGAAAGCTTTTACGGTGAGTTTTAGATCCCCCTCTCTTACTGGTTTTCTACTTGTTTGGGGCTATTATGCATACTAAAAAGGATGTTTCTTTACCAAACAATGATTTTCCATGAAAAGTACGACTGTTAATGAAGTTGAATGTTTTACAAGAACGCTATGATGTTGAATGGATGTTTATTATGTTTTAAGTGTATAACTAGTAGATCCATGCTAAGGGTATGTTTAGAAATGATATATGAGGCTAGAAATTGCATAAGTTGCATTGCAGGTTGGTTTTGAACATCCGCATTTATTGAGTGTTCAACTGCATTGGTTGAATGTTCCCTCGCATGCCTTTTGTTCATCCTTCTTAGTATGTGTTCATCCGCATTTGCATTTTGCTCATCCGTATTTGTTGGACTTCATCCGCATTCGTTGGAGTTCATCTGCATTTGCTGAACATTTAACCGCATTGGTTTTATGTTCAATGGCTAAGTCTTTTGTTCATCCGCAGATGTTTTTGTTCATCTGCAAATGTTTTTGTTCATCCGCAGATGTTTTGTCCATCCACAGATGTTTTGTTCCTCCGCAGATGTTTTGTTCCTCCGCAGATGTTTGTTCCTCCGCAGATGTTTTGTTCATCCGCAGATGTTTGTTCATCCGCAGATGTTTTTGTTCATCCGCTAATGTTTTGTTCATCCGCAGATGTTTGTTCATCCTCAGATGTTTTGTTCCTCAGTAGATGTTTTTTGTTCATCCGCAGATGTGTTTTGTTCATCCGCAGATGTTTTGTTCATCCACAGATGTTTTTGTTCCTCTACAGATGTTTTTGTTCATCCTCATTTGGTTCCCCCGCATACCTTTAGAGACAGAATATTTCCTGAAGACTTTCATCCGCATTTGCTCATCTGCATTATCTGAACATTCATCCGCATTTCTTTGGGGACTTAGGATTTTTCTAGAATCTTGGGAGGTAGAATGTAGTGTTATGTTCTGGAATGTTTTGGTGGTTTATGCTTGTTGATGATATGTACGATTGTGGGCTGTGGTTGATGTTCTATATTACGTATTATTATGTGACTTTACGTGGTGTGTTAATAATCTTGTACGTAAAGTATTATCTTAAAAAAAAGAGAAAGATGAAGTTAATGAAAGTGGAACGTAATGAATGAAGAAGGAAAGTCTTGCAAGAAAAATGATGGAGGTTCACAACTCAACGAGGTAGTTGTTTGCTCAACTGTGTACGGTTTAGCTAACCCTTGATAATGCGCACAGGGGTCTAATCCTTGTGATTAACCAAAATGTAATGGGATCCTTGTCACTTACCCCGGTACTGTGTTGGCTTTTGCATGACGTGGGGGTTTATTTATAAACCCCGGTATAGTACCCGCTTTTGCATGACGTGAGGGTATAGTATATGGCAGGATACAGATAAAAGTGAAAGATGTTAATGAATGAAAGTATGAAAATGAACAATGATGAAGGATGACGAATGATGATGAAAGATAATAAATAATTATTATCAAGATGCATGTGTGATGTATGATCACGTACGAAGTAAAGGAAATGTTCTAATGTATAGTAAAGTATTTTATTATAAAACTAGAACTCACTCAGCGTCGTTGACTTTTGTATGCATAATAGTTGGCAGGTAATTGTAGATGCTGAGGGGGTGCAGGCATGGATACATAAGCTACTAGGGATGATTAAAGTCTGGCATCCATATTTTGAGGATGTTATTATACTAATACAACTTTTGAGATATAAATGAATGATATGACGTATTAACATGTTTTTAATTATCAATGAAAAGTTTAAATTTCGCTGCAAGATTAATGTGTTTTAAATGTTTTATGCGATGATTGACCAACTGTAAGCGTCCCGGAAACGGGGCCTTACAAGTTGGTGTCAGAGCCAAAGTTTAAGAGAATTGGGTAAAATAATTTTCAATACCTAAATTTAAACCGAGAATGGGTCAAAGGGGAAAGGGATGCCAGTCCTAGTAGCTACATGCCTGCAAGTAAATGTTTAATGTAACGTTTTATGTGCGTTAAGGGAAAAAAATGGAATTACGTGCGTGTGCTATGGGGATAATGTGTTCTTTGTAGATTTGGATACTGATGTTGTCAAGATAGGAAAAGCTTAGAGAATGAAGAGTAAAGTAAGTGGCTAATCACAACTGGCCACTGTAATTAGGGACTTACTAAACTTGACATAATCTGAGCTATTACCTTGAATGAACATGTTGGTGTTTGAATCTTGTAGTGCTTAGAGATGGCGGGTGGTAGATCTTCAGAGGCTTCTCGAGGTGGATGTCATGGTGGACGTGGTGTTGGACCATTTGCCACAAGGAACAGGGCGAAAGCTGCCAAAATGGCTCCTGAAGAGCTCGAGCTTCATCACCATGATGGTGAGGATGAGAGTGTTAATCTGAGACCTCAATGAAGGAGGCAGTAGCAGAGGAAGTTTATCAGGTCATGCAGATGATTCTGTTGTCTCTGGTGATCGAGGTTATTAGGGTTGTGAGGGAAGATGAGAAGAAGGAGGAATAGGAGAAGGAAAATGCCACTAGGTAAGAGGGCGGAGAAGGAGGTTCAAGAGAAAGGGAGCAACCAGAGACTACGATGGTTGTTTCTAGTGACGATGAGGAGGAGGAAGCAGTGCAGGGAACTGCAAAGGGGTGCGACTATGGGGCATTCCAGAGATGCAAGCCCCCGACATTTGATGGGAATAGGAGTGCTGCTGCTACTCACCGGTGGGTAAGAGAGATGGAGGTTGTGTTGAATATCAGCGAGTGTAGGGAGGATTAGAATATGAAGTTTGCTACCCACTCATTTGTGGATTCGGCCTTTTGCTGGTGGGACAACATCGTCCAGGTCGAGGGTAGCTGGGCAATCGGGAGGATGTGATGGGGTGAACAGTAGAAGTTGGTGATCAAGGAGTTTTTTCCTCACATGGAACTCGACAAGATCGAGAGAGAGTTCCTGCCGTTGGAGGCGGGGACTATGACACACCAGCAGTACACAACTAAATTTAATGAGATTGCGAGGTTGGTGCCAGAGCAGGTGACACCCATGTCATGAAAGATAAAGAGATACATCCAGGGTTTGCAGGCAGATATCCGTAGACATCTGATCACCGCTCGGCCAGGTACGTTCAGGTAAGTGGTCGATATGGAGGGGAGACTGTATGATGGGCGAGAGGCAGTGGCGGTGGTGGATGTGAAGAAGAAGTGTGGAAATGATAGGAATGGGAATGAGAAGCTGTATAACGATGGTGGTTTTGGGGCTGGAGGTAAGAAGATGAGAGTGGATGATCGCAAGCCGATAACAGGGAGGGAGAAGGCATGCAAGAAATGAGTGAGAGACCACGTAGGGGAATGTAAGTGGTGATCGAACATTTGCTTTCAGTGTAGGAGGGAGGGCCACATGGCAAGGGATTGTTGCATGGTAAAATGTTACAATTGTGGCGAGGCTGGGCACATGAGCAGAGACTGCAAGAAGTCAAGGGCTGAGAGCTCCGGGGCAAAGAAGGGGGCTGAGAAGGAGGGCAGAGGGCGAAGGTCAGGGCATTCACTATGACTTGGGAGGAGACTAGGGTGGTCTCCGACGCGGTGCCAGGTACATTCCTAGTAAACTAGACTTGTGCCTCTGTACTTTTTATTCTGGTGCTAGTAGGAGTTTAATTTTTGCTACCTTTTATGATAAGTTGCCCGCTAGGAGTAGGAAGATTGATGAGCCCTTCAATATAGAAACTGCCATTGGTAAGTCAATCAGGATTTCTGATATGGTAGAAGACTGTGACATAGAGTTGAAAGGCCATAGGTTCTCTGCTAGGTTGTTCGTGATTCCCTTAAGTGGATTTGATGTAGTCCTAGGGATGGATTGGCTAGCAGCCCATGAGGCAAACATCGTGTGTCATAAGAAGATGATTCAATTGACAGCTCCCGATGGGAGTTCGGTGATGATTTATGGCAATAGAGTTAGTACGATCTCGAAAGTAATTTGGATCGTTATGGCAGAGAAGTGTACAAGACATGGAAGTGGTGCCTATCTGGCCTACGTGAAGGATGTGGAGACGTCAGTACCATAATTGACGGACGTACCGGTCGCGTGTGACTTCCCAGACGTGTTCCTGGAGGATCTACTAGGTGTGCCAACGGATCGCGAGATGAAGTTCCAGATCGATTTGATACCTGTTGCTAAGGCGCTGTATCGTTTAGCTTCCTCCGAGATGAAGGAATTGATGCCTCAACTGCAACAGTAGCTAGATAAGGGGTTCAGTTGATCGAGCATCTCTCCATGGGCTGCTCCGGTCTTATTTATGGAGAAGAAGGATGATAGCATGAGGATGTGCATCGACTACCATGAGTTAAACAAGTTGACTGTGAAGAATTGGAAACCGTTACCGAGGACTGATGACTTGTTTGACCGGCTTCAAGGGGCCAGTTGGTTCTCAAGAATATATCTCCGATCTAGTTACCACCAATTGAAGGTAAAGAGCAGGATAATCCTAAAACAGCTTTTTGTACACGTTACGGACGCTACGAGTTTCTCGTGATGTCTTTTGGTTTAACCAACGTGTTAGCTGCTTTTATGGATTTGATGAATCGGGTGTGCCGGCCTATGCTGGATAAATCCATGATTTGTGTTTATCGATGATATCTTGATCTATTTGAAGAGCGAAGAAGAACATGCTAGTCACGCCAGCGAGGTGTTAGAGACGTTTAGAAGAGAGAAGCTGTATACCAAGTTCTCCAAGTGTGCGTTCTAGTTACATGAGGTTTAGTTTTGGGTCATGTGGTTAATCCTGAAGGGATTATGGTAGACCTGATGAAGGTTGAGGCAGTGATACAATGGAAGTCTCCATAGACGCCATCCGAGATTCGTAGTTTCTTGCGGGTTACTACAGGAGATTTATCCAAAGCTTCTCTAAAGTGGCAGCTGTGGTCTCTGCATTGAAGATTTGGAGGCCACTTGGGAGTCAGAGGAGGAAATGAGATGGCACTACCTAAATCTCTAAGAAGTGACTGGTTTTGGGGACGAAACCTATATAAGGGGGGTGGACTTGTAACACCCGGAAATTTCATAAAAAGAGAAGAGAAGAAAAGTAAAGGAGCAAACGAGGTGTTATTTCGAAAGCAAAGGGTTAAAAGTGTACAAGGGCCAAACTAACCCACTATGGGGTTTAAAAAGAAGTATGGCTGCCCATAACCTATCTTTCTCTCCTGCACACTTTCGATTAGTGAGAGAAAAGAGCTCTCATAAAGTTTTAGTGACATAAAGTGGAAGAAATCTTCAAAATGTAAGATTTTAATGTGATTTCTTCACGGTTTCTATTGGGTTTGAGCTTTTGGACCGGGTTCCATGTGTTTAGCGCTCATCTTCGTGTGTTTTAGGTGCTAGAACTCCAGGCTTATTCTTGGGTTGTGAAGTTTGCTCGAAAGCTTTTAAGGTGAGTTCTAGATCCCCCTCTCTTACCGGTTTTCTACTTGTTTGGGGCTGTTATGCATACTAAAAAGGATGTTTCTTTACCAAACAATGATTTTCCATGAAAAGTACGACTGTTTATGAAGTTGAATGTCTTACATGATTGCTGTGATGTTGAATGGATGTTTATTATGTTTTAAGTGTATAACTTGTAGATCCATGCTAAGGGTACATTTAGAAATGATATATGAGGCTAGAAATTGCATAAGTTGCATTGCAGGTTGGTTTTGAACATCCGCATTTATTGAGTGTTCAACCGCATTGGTTGAATGTGCCCTTGCATGCCTTTTGTCATCCACATTAGTATGTGTTCATCAGCATTTGCGTTTTGCTCATCCGCATTTGTTGGACTTCATCCGCATTTGCTGAACATTTAACCACATTGGCTTTATGTTCAATAGCTAAGTCTTTTTTTCATGTGCAGATGTTTGTTCATCCGCAGATGTTTTTGTTCACCGCAGATGTTTGTTCATTCATAGATGTTTTTGTTCATCCGTAGATGTTTTGTTCATCCGCAGATGTTTTGTTCCTCCACAGATGTTTTTGTTCATCCGCAGATGTTTGTTCCTCCGAAGATGTTTTTGTTCATCCGTAGATGTCCGCAGATGTTTTGTTCATCCGTAGATGTCCGCAGATGTTTTGTTCATCCGTAGATGTTTTGTTCATCCGCAGATGTTTTGTTCCTCTGCAGATTTTTTTGTTCATCCGCAGATGTTTTGTTCATCCGCAGATGTTTTTTGTGCATCCGTAGATGTTTTGTTCATACGCAGATGTTTTTGTTCAACCACAGATGTTTTTGTTCATCCGCATTTGGACTTGTTCATCCTTATTTGGTTCCCCTGCATACCTTTAGAGACAGAATATTTCCTGAAGACTTTCATCTGCATTTGCTGAACATTCATCTGCATTTGTTTATGTTCATCCACATTTCTTTGGGGACTTAGGATTTTTCTGGAATCTTGGGAGGTAGAATGCTGTGTTAAGTTCTGGAATGTTTTGGTGGTTTATGCCTGTTGATGATATGTATGATTGTGGGTTGTGGTTGATGTTCTATATTACGTATTATTATGAGAATTTACGTGGTGTGTTAATACTCTTGTACGTAATGTATTATCTTAATAAAAGAGAAAGACGAAGTTAATGAAAGTGGAACGTAATGAATGAAGAAGGAAAGTCTTGCAAGCAAAATGATGGTGGTTCCCAACTCAACGAGGTAGTTGTTTGCTCAACTGTGTGCGGTTTAGCTAACCCTTGATAATGGGCACAGGGGTCTAATCCTTGAGATTGACCAAAATGTGATGGGATCCTTGTCGCTTACCCCGGTACTATGTCGGCTTTTGCATGACGTGGGGGTTTATTTATTAACCCCGGAACAGTACCCACTTTTGCATGACATGGGGGTATAGCATATGGCAGGATCCAGATAAAAGTTAAAGATGATAATGAATGAAAGTACAAAAACGAACGATGATGATTGATGACGAATGATGATGAAAGATAATAATAATTATTATCAAGATGTATGTATGATGTATGATCACGTATGAAGTAAAGGAATGTTCTAATGTAAAGTAAGTATTTTATTATAAACTAGAACTCACTCAGCGTCGCTAACTTTTGTATGCATAATAGTTGGCAGGTAATTGTTGATGCTAAGGGGGTACAGGCATGGATGCATAAGCAACTGGGGATGATTCGTGTCTGGCATCCATATTTTGAGATATAAATGAATGATATGATTTATTGACATGTTATTAATTATCAATGAAAATTTTAAATTCCGATGCAAGATTAATGTGTTTTAAATGTTTATGCAATGATTGACCAACTCTAAGCGTCCCGGAAACAGGGACTCACAGATTTTTGATCAACTGGATGTTGAGGTAGACCCTATGATTATCTTCGAAGGGGAAGCCTTGACTGAAGGTCTAGAAGTTGAGCCTGTGAACCTTGAAACAGGATCTCATTCAGGACCCAGTACCCTCAATGAGGCACCAGCTGGTGAAGGTGCTTCACATCCTCTCTGTTGCCAGAGCTTGACTGCTGAACCAAGCAATGAAGGCCAAAGCTCTCTCCACCCTGTGTCACCAAGGCTTGTGCGTGATAAAGGGAAGAGGAAAATGACCTCTAATGAGTTAGAGGAGGAGAAGAGAGAGAGGAAGAGGAAGCTAAGGGGAGAAAGTTCAAAAGGGTCCCCAGGCTTCATGAAAGCTGCTATCCGGGCTGCCCCCAGGCCAAACACTCAAGATGATGAGTTGAGGGCAGCCAGGCTAAACTACCTGGGGACTAGGAACTATAACATTGATGAACTCATATCTCTCCCCTTAGAAGAGTTGAATGAGCTGGCTGATAATGAGTTGTCAAAGGAGAGAAAGGAGGTAGAGGATGTATTATTGCTCCTCAAGATCAAGGAAGAAAGGAGACTAAAAAGGCTCTACAAACATGCTCATGTCCTCTCCTTAGTTCAAGAAAGTCCTAAGATAGAGACTGTGGCAGCTTCACAACCTCAGGTAGACAAGGAAGCTGAAAGAAAGAATATGATCGACTACATGAGTGCCACAGGACTTTATCAGGTAGCTGCACTTCTTCCTTTATCATTTAATTACATTGAATTTGAATATCTAAAGCAGCTGGAGGAACAAGCTAAAAAAGAAAGAAAAGCTGCTAAGAGAAAGTTAAGGGAAGAAGCTGCAAAGTCAAGGGCCATCATCCACAAAACCCAAAAAAATTCTGAAGACAAAAAAAGGATAATGAGCTTCTTGAAGCTATATGGGTTCTTCTAAAGGAGGCTTGGTCCTATGTCTCTATCCATTATGAATGTGCATATAAGAGTGATCAAGCAGAAGATCAAAAAGGGAGAGCTTGTAGACTTGCATTCTCTACCAAGTCCAGCTCAACCTAAAGTTGAGGTGAAGGTTGAACCCCTTCAGACAACACAACTTGAAACTATAGCTGCATCTCTACCAACTTCGTCTTCTGATCCACAACAGTGTTCTCTTCTCTCTCCTTCTGAACCTATGAGATAAGAGATCCCAACTGATAGAGACAGAATAGAACAATCTGGTGCTGAAGACCAGTCCTTTAAGTTAAAAACTTCAAAGAGGAGGAAAAGGATTGCCAGGAAAAGTATTTCAAAGAATTTGAAGACCAAGGCATCCACCTCCACACCTCAGGATGAGTCAGAGCATCCTGAGTTAGTGCATGAAGAGGCTGCTCAACCAACTCCTATTCAAGTAGAGCCTCTTGCCATTGGAAGACCCATCTTGCCATGGAGTTTTGCTGCTAATCCGGACACATGGTATGTCATCGAGATCAAGGAGGTCAAGATGTCTACTTCTAGCAAGACATGTTTGATCTTCCTTTACATGATCTCTATGACATGAGAAGATACTATGAGAGTCTGAGGGATCTTGACTAGATGATGAAGAGAGGCTAGGTCTTGATCCTAATGAGGACTATCAACATCTGAAGAACTTCTCTGTTTTGGTAGCATCATCCTAGGGGGAGTTTGTAAGGTAATATCAGAAGATTATAAGGCTGATGCAACCAAAAAACCTAAAACAACCAAGGCTCTTCCTGCATGCATGCACTGGACGTACAAGGTAGAAGTTGCTTTGGAAGTTTTACACTCTACATAAGAAAATACTCTTAGTGTAAAATCTTCCGAAGCCAAAGTCCATCTTATTGAAGCCAAAGATGAAGTCTTCTAAAGCTTCAGAGACAAAGTCTTCGGAAGCCATTTTGCTATGAAGACTGATTTCTTCCAAGACAGAGAAGACATGCTTTCTCTGATCTACTTTACATAAAAGCGGACACATTTTCCGCTGCAACTCTGAAGACTCACCAACTTGTATGAGTTAGTGAAAAGTCCATGCTTTTGTAAACAACAGAATAAGGTATTTGTCTGTAACTTCCTACTTTTGTACCTGTAAACCTTTTTATATTAGAAAAGGATAGGAGCTATGGCATGTCATAGTCACTAGTCAAAAGGCAATCTGCCTTTTGACTCTACATTGATCTTGTTATCTACATTAGTGTTTCCAACTCTCTTTCTAAGTATTGGCGGTTGTAGGATGTATTATAAAGTGTCTCAAGTCCTTGTAATTCGAATATGCTTTGTAACACTTGTAATAGAACTTGAGAGTAATATACAGCATCCTTGAAAACCATACTTGTTTGTTCTTGTTCTTAGTTCTGTCTCACTACTTACTTGTGTTCTTAGTATCATCATTCTCAAACCCGATTCCCTATTTGAACTGTTAAGTTTTTGTAACACCCGAAATCCTTGTCAAATTAAAAGAAAAGAAAGTATCTTGAAGAAAAAAAAGAAGGGGCAAAGATGAGGGATGTAAAGTTTAAAAGTACACCAAAAAGTCAAAAATATGTGTATAAAGATCATGGTCGCCCATGCTCATTCCTGCAGCTGCTGCTACCGAAAGAAAAGAAAAGAAGAAGTTGCATTTTAGGGTTTCTCTCGGTTGTGAAGAAGAATAGAGCTGAAAATCTTCAAGGTTAGTGTGTTTACATGTTAATTGGCTTAGTTCCTTTGTGGTATCACCCTTAGAAACCGATTATTAAGTGTTTTTGGTGTTTGGTGCTTGTTTATGCTTGTTATAAGTGTTTGAACCGTGTACAAGCAGGTTCGGAGGAGTTTTGCTTGTTTGCTACACTAGGTGAGTTCTAGACCCGTTTATGTGCCCTTTTAACTGCTTTTTGGGGCTGAAAATGCATTATAAATGGATTTTATGGTTGTATCTTTGTACCCGTATGTTTATGTATGATTATGTTCATGTATGGTGCTTGTATATGTGTTGGGTATGCTTAGAATTATATGTTTAGGCCTTAAACAGATGCTAGAACAGGTTGGAAATGATTTTGAAGTTTAGAACTGCACAACTGTGGCCATGCGCCCATACATGGCCCATGCGCCTGAAATTTTAGTAGAAAAATGCCTAAGTACAGGCCATGTGCCCAACTAGGGTTCATGCGCCTGGAAAATTGCCTTAGAAATTCTAGGTAGGGGCTCAGGCACCCCAATAGTTCCCATGCACCCAAACTGTGCCTAGATATACTAAGTGTTTCTCATGCGCCCAAGTATTCTCATACGCCTAGGATGATGGAGTGCCTAAGTGTTTTCCCATGTGCCTAGGAGGCTCATGCGCCCAGAAGTGATTCGGAAATGCCTAAGTATAGAGGTCATATGCCTGAATATAATTGAAATGCGCCTAGGAGTGCTCATGCGCCTGCATAGTCCTCATGCGCCTAGAACACTTAGCTGATTTCTGGAATTTTGGAGTGAGCAGAATTATAGGGTTTGACCTTGTTTGACCTGCTTATGCTATTTGATTATTTTATCCATGCCTTGTGTTTGCTCTTATGTTCCTATTATTATATATAATGTGGCCTTATGTGGTTTGTTCATAATTATGAAGTATTATTAATCAAGTGAAAGATTAATACTAATGAAAAGTGGAACATAAAGTACGTAAGAAAGTCTTGCAAGAAAATTCACAATGAGGTTCACAACCGCTAGTTGTTAGCTCAATTGTTTGTGGTTTAGCTAACCCAGTGGATACACACAGGGTCAATCTTTAAGATTGAGGGGACCACTGTTGCTGCCCCGGTACTGGAGTCAGCATTAGTGCACCATGAATAGGGTCTATTTATAGACCTCAGGCCCAGTACCAGGTTATACGCATTATATGGGGGTATAGCACTTTGGTCCTTATCGAAGTGAAAGATTAAAAGGGGTAAAAGGTTCAAGTGAACGGCCTTGGAAATGGTGAAGAAAGTTAATAATTATGATAATGAATATTAATTGAATGTATGTTTGAAGCATGAACACGTATGAAAGATTTGTAAAGTATTTTAAAGGGTATTTTCCTATATTAAGCTTACCAGGTATTTTCTAATGATTTTAAAACTAGAACTCACTCAGCAAAGCTGACATTTATGCATTTTCAGTTGGCAGGTAATATTGCTGAGGATGGCACTCGGGGAGGCTACTCGTCTGGACAAGGCTGACATGCATATAACATTGTTGTTTTGTAATACAGACTAATGATCTTTTGTAACTATTAACTAATATGTATTGCTTAGCAACAGTGGTTATAAACTAAAGAATGGCTTTTGATATTTAAAGTTCCACTGCAATGTTTGATAAATTATGAAATGTTTTATAAATTGTGCTGTGAATGTCCAACTGTGAGGTTTCCGGGAACGGGACCTTACAGTTTTCTAAATCTCTTCTAATTGTGAGACTGATTGTATTGACCACCCTTCACACAGTCATGAATTTTTCTTTATATTTGGAGTAGATCACGAAGGATTGTGCGTTTTGAGATTGGTTCATTAAACCGGTAAAAGTATAGTTTTAATTTTCTATATTCTTTGGATTTATTGATTGGTTTTGTAAACTTATGAGATCTGGTCTAAATGGACATGTTGGATTCATAATTTCTTATTAAAACATGTTAATATTCGTCCTTGAATTGACAGATGCGTTAGGGATTGAATCTATGTACTAATCGACTAAAAAACGCGAACCAAAAGATTAAAATTTTGACTACTCGAATTGGATAGGACAAAGTTTGGATTTTGAACAGTTTGTTGAGGAAAAAAGGGCATTTTGTACTGGTCATAATTGATCATACTAAGCTCAAATGGGTAAAAATATTTGTCCAAAACAAGTTCAAAGTGTCCTCTACTAACCCAAGTGGTCTCGCGTCTTTTTGACATCGTTTGGTCCTCCAAATGTAGTAAACAAAACTGAAGGTCAAAGCTGTTAAATTTGGGTAGAATGATGGTTTGTATTCGTTGAGTCATATCTCCCTCATACTTTCTCCATTTGTCGTGATTGTTTTTCTAAAATCTACCTTAGAGCCTTAACTTTCAAACTACGCCTATTACGTGAAGTTTTGTTACCGTTTCAATCTCCAAACAGTCTATGCAATATTGGTGTGCGATCAGCTCTACAAGCTGAAATATTTTTGTGATCTTAAATACTAAAAATTGGGATTAAATAATCAAATAAAGGCGAGAGTTGTATAGAAAAATTAATTATAAGACTTTTAAAAATGTGAACAGTTAATACTTATAACCCAATAAATATGTTCCAATAGATCACATCGAAAGGCGTTAATGAATTAATATATGATGATAACTAAAACCCTAAATGAGGCGAGACTTGGAGTTTAAATTTAACGTTGGACTTGTTGTATAAATAAATCATGTTTTCATTATATAAATAACCTTGATGGGAAGTAAGGACCGGGCTATAAGGATTACACCCATGTTGGTCATCTTGAGCTTTAGTAATTCTTTTGTGTTTATTGTATCTTTACTTAACTATCTTGCTTGTTGTGGACTTTGGACTGTACTATCTTGAGGTGAGTTTCACGGACCCTTTTAATATATTTTAATTAGGGGGAAAAGCATGCTCAAAGTTTTTTGACTGTGTCTTGTTAAATTTTTTTTGGACTTGGATTGGACTGTCATGTGTCGTTTGAGTCATAGGATCGACTTCATAAGTATTTGGGACTTATACAAGACTTTCGTGGAAAGGTATTGTTAGTACTCATGGGTTACACCCCCACCCTTGTTGTCGGTATGCTAGCAAAGACTAATGTGGCTTGTGCGTGCCCTTAGGTGAATATAATCTGGTTATTTGGACTTGGACCGGTCACTAGCTTATGTTGGTCTTATAACTTCTATGTTCTCATACACATACATATTTTGTACACGACTCACATGGAAACCTATTTTGTAATTTTGAACCTGTAAACTCACCAACGTATGTTGACTTTTTAGAGCACTTCTTTTCGGGTAACAATGTTTAAGTAGTTAGATAGTGGACTTTAGACGAAACCGCTCCTATAATAGCATCAGACATTTGGAATATAATAGTTTTAGACAATGTGTTATTATTGAATTTGTAACTGGTTTCAATTGAACTTGTGCTGGTTGTTCTTGTGTTGGAACTTCTGTACTATTTATGCATTTATGGAATGACGTTGTGGAATTGATTGTTCTTGAAACTTTTTCTTTTGTTTCGGGTGACAACATGATCTGTTGACGTAGAATTCCTTTAGAGATTCTCTTATACCCCCAACAGGTTATGACAATCCTGTCTGACGCATCCTCATGTTTTCACTACCAGGCGGGGTGTGACATCTAATTCGAACCATCCATCACTAAAAAGATCACTTACACTAGTGTATTGTAAGGATCACTTACACTAGGGGAACGACTAGTTGCATAATTGTAACAAATAATTACAATTATGTACGGAATGTATATTGAAGAAAAAGATTCATAAATAGAGTTAAATTTGTATCCAGAAATAAACACATACCGAATGAATTGCATATCCAAATAACTATAAGGCCATTAAGAAAAATATTTTAAATAAGTTCTAATGTTAAAACCTTTGAAATAGAAAGAAATTAGAATTAAAATCGTCAGTGTCTCTATCTCATTGCTAAAGGATTTCTAAAAATGATTTGATTAACCTAATTAGTAAATACACAAATAGAACAAAGACATTTGTGGCACCCCATACATCAAGTATTTTAACTTTACAATTATATATACACCAAAAAATATGATTTTAAATAAAGTTAAATATTCTAATATGATGCAAAAATTATTGGCATAACACGATATTACATTAATGTAATAAAGGGTATTATATCGACATGAGAATTATTTACATACATGTAAGAAGGGTATTACATTAGTGTAAGAATTTGTTGCAATTTAAATGGTTTTTTGTTTTGACATAACAATGAGCCACATGTTCAAATCACCGTTTTAATCTACGTTAATCAAAATAGAAAACAAAAAATGTTTTGAGAACACTTTTTAAGAATGACATGCATAATTTGGTGGTTATTTACGCTACTTTAAGACATAAACAGATTATTACACATTAAAAAATCATGAAAAATAAAGAAAACATTACCATTTAACATGAACCAGTGTAAGCTAATTTAAAACATACCTATAAAGTTTCTTTGTCATTGGATTTCAATATTAAAAGGTTATCACTGGTGCTTAGGTGTCGATTTACCCCTCAGCCTAATGGACTAGTTGTCACGAGATAAACAATTCGAGATCATAGATGGAATGATAAATTCTCAAAGATATGAGGATTAATGGACCATAACAGATCGTTATAGGTCCTATGTGTTGGGAATAGTAATTCGCCACTAAGAAAGAATTAGAACAGGGAACCAAGTTCATAGCGGACCACTAAAGGATCAGGGTAACGGTCTTCCAAGACGGACATAAACCGCCATGGTGGAGCATAACGGTCCTTAGAAATATTTGTTGGTAAGATGCGAATATTCACATTTAAGTCGCTAGCGGACCCTAATAGTAGGCTTAGTGGTCCGCTAAGACAATAGGCATGAGATTTAGGATATAAAGGTGAAGATCTAGGTTTTTCACATTTTTCACCCTCGCGGATCCAATGATCTCTCTCTCCTCTCTCTTTCTAAGCTACATTCACTCTCTCTTTACGGTTTCAAAGTGACATGGACTCGTTGGTTCAAACAGAGCTCACGTTACAATTCTTGATGTTTATTTGGCTTGGAATTAACGGTTTGAGGCTCAGTTCCTTCAGTTTACCTAATTATCTTATAAAAAATAGTTATACATATATATGTGCGAGAATATGATGTATGAAAACCCGTTTTATTCGTAGATTACTTGGTGAAGGTCGTGGACACATTGACAAATTGTGCAATACGCTTTAGTTTTGTTATGGCAAGGTTCTAAACCTCCACTTTATGCATAATCATGATATTTGTGTAAACTGGGGTTCTAGAAAGAACCAAACCGAAAGATAGTGATTACGTTGCATATGGTTGGTATGGTATAGAAAATGACCACCTTTTGATAAACGGATTTGTCACGATACAAAGTTTGAATATGGTATGATATAGGAAGAATATGATAGTGTCTTATGCTTGTGGTTGACATAGAAAATAAGCATGGTATGAAATAGGAAAAAACATGTTATTTTTATGAAAGTTTTCATTAGTAAACTTCCCTGCGCTACGTGATGGAAGTTACCGGGACATTGAGAACAAAAATTAAACACAACCACAAATTATTTTTAACCTATCAAATATATTTATAGGATTGCTCAATATAATGAATGCTTTTTGGACCGTGTGAACAAACTATCTCACGAGCAAATCAATCTTGAGGTGTACCATGGTAATAATAGTATTTGGGGCAATTGATCGATAGTTGACCAAGGAAACAAAACATGAAATTAGGTATAAATATGTTTTGTTATTTGATGTATGTTAAATGCAACTTTGCGTTTAAGATATGTTTGTGTTGTAGATATGTGGAACTTAAAGACCACTAATTGGTTGCCTTAACATTTGCACAGAAGATTAACAAAATAGTGAAAGCTTGTACAAGTAAATACAAAGCGATTAGGTGTAAAAAAGCACAAGATGAAGACCCGATGCATGGTTCTATGACAGTGCATCAACCAGCGCATAGTAGACCGAAATCCAAGTTTGTAAAAGAGCCGGCGCATAGTTCTCTAACACCTACACCATGCACTAGCTCTTAATCATTTGGAATTTCAAGCCCTGTTTAAATGGAACTCTTGGGGTTATGAAACTAACTTTCATGTTATGATTTTTGAATGTTTTTTAGGAAATTCAAAGAGTTTTTTCTCCACGAATCCATTGGGATCAACCATCAACAACCTCCAATAAACCATTGAAGATTCAAACATGCCGATGAGCAGCTAATGTCACACCCCAGTTTTTATGAGGGTTGGTGTGACTCAATGATATCAAAACTTTAAGTAGAGGAATTAAAACAAAAGACTTAATTAAACCTTAAAAGATTTCTAGATAGGTTTTCAATCTCCAAAATATAATACTAGGAGTACAAAGCACTTCCATAGTCATATGTGTTTAAGTATTACAATTAAATTATCAAGTTGACTACAAAATAGGTAGTAATCAACTCAAAAGTCCACATCTAAACTCCCAATCGAGCTCCCAGCTCAACGTCTTGAAACATGCTAAAATATATGTTAGGTTTAAAGCTAGTGAGTTCGCAACATGACTAAATAATCAATCATAGTTTTTACAGTAGGTGTATGTATGCATAAAACATATGTGTTCCATCAGTCAATTCGCACTCATGGTCGTAGGCAGCAGAGTTCACAATGTCTAAATGATAACCCCTATCAACGTTACACTACTAGGTCACACATATACGATACAAATATGTGGTGTGTGGGTTGGGTGTCGACTAGGCCGATGTTATTACTGATGTATGCCATATAAGTTGGCCAAAGTCAAGTATTCCCCTATCCTTATCGGAGAAAGCATCATGTAAGATAGGAACATTTCTCCCAAGTTCAAGTAGTACTACCCATATGCGTGTAGCTCAAACGAGTTAATGATTGTACAAAAGTTCGTTTAAGCAAACACCATAAAAATAGTTGAATTCAAATAGAATTGACATTATGTATTTCACCTAGAAAGTTTAAATAAAATGGGAGTTCAAGTCACGAAAATCATCGTGTTCTAGTCATGGTGGTAGTGGTTTAGTAAGCTCGATAGGTTTAATGCTAACGACTTCGAGTGATAGGAATCCTTATGTCTAAACCATGTGTTACTAAAAGCTCTATAAGAATTTTAGGTGGGCCATACCCTACGTTAAAAGTATTGATGGTTTAACATAAGTTTTACTAAGAATTTTAGGTGGGCCATACCCTACGTTAAAAGTATTGAGTCATTTATCTCAATTACGTTTGATTTATCAGTTTTGTCAAAACGTGTGGCAACAAGCCTTTCGGGCATCCGTGGCCTATAATAAATTAATATTTCATACATATATACTTGCATGAATATAATTTAATTCAAAATCAGTCTAAAATTATATAGTTTATCTCTTTCGAAATATTATTCCCTAAATTATGAAAAGGCGTTATAAAACACATCAATGTGTAGTTTTGTAGGAGTTATCTTAGAGGCTGATGCAAACCAAAGTTCTCTCGGCATCCATTCTGAAGTACAAGAAAGTTACTTCGGAAGATTTGACAATTGCAAAGAAATTCACTAAGTGTCAAATCTTCCGAAGCCAAAGACCATTTCTTCGGAAGCCAAAGATAAAGTCTTCCGAACCCTCAAGACAAAGTCTTGCGAAGCCAAAAGACTTATTTCTTCCAAAGACAGAGAAGACATGCTTTCTCTGACATCCTTTTGACAAAAGCTGAACTGTTTTCGACTGCCATCTCTGAAGACTCACCAACTTAGATAAGTTGGTAATTGAGTCCGTAACTTTCCACTATTGTACTTTTATCCTTTTTGTAATAGATTAGGATATGAGCTATGGTATTTCATAGTCACTAGTCAAAAAGCAATGTGTCTTTTGGCTTTACATTAATATTGTTGTCTAGATTAGTGTTCCAACCAGCCTTCAGAGTATGGCTGGCTGTAGGATGTAGTATAAAGGATCTCATGTAATCAGCCGTTAGGACTAAGGCTTGTAACAATTGAAAAACACTTGAGAGCAATATACATCATTCTTAAAAACCAAATACTTGTGGTCTTCTTGTGTTTTTACCTTTGTTCTTAGTTTCATTTGTCGGTTCCCTATTTGATCTGTTAAGTGTTAAACTCTCTAACCTTTTGAAACTGTTGCATCACCCTTAACCGGTCCTGCAATTGGTATAAAAGCCTTTTAGGCTATTGATTGTAAGATCTCACCATCTTTAATCTCTTCAGTTTCACAAAACACTTACCTACTCAAATGGCAGCTGTCACTAACACTGATATAGAAACAGGCACTATGACCAGATCTCCACTGATCACTCCTAATGACTTTGATACTTATTGCTAAAGAATGGAAGGCTTCATCAAGTCTCAAGACAGCAGGATATGGAAATCTGTTGTATTAGGACCTCACATCTCAAGAACCACTTCAGCTACTGCTGGTAGTGGGATGATTCCAAAGGAAGTGGCTGACTATTCTGAGGAAGATTGGAACAAGATTGATATAGATCAGAAGGCCATGACCGCTCTTCAAACTAATATTCCCAACTCTATCTATAGAGGCTTCAAGAAGTTCAAAACTACAAAGCAGCTCTGGGATGCACTTAAGCTTATGTATGAAGGGTCCGAGGAAGCCAAAGAAAACAAGAAGGATCTCATGAAGCAGCAATTTGAGAATTTCACCTACAAAACAGGTGAAATTATGACTCAATAATAATTTAGGTATGTTAAGATTTTAGATACTCTGATGGATGTTGGAGTTAAACTTGAGAATAGAGACATTATGAGAAAGTTCATGTTCTTTCTTCCTATTCAGTGGACACGCTACTATATGGCCATTATGAGAACTGAAAACCTCTCCACCCTTACTCTCACAATGTTGTATGTTATTTTGAGCAGTTACCAGATGGTGATGAACATGCAAAATCCATCCAGTAGCTTTTCCAGCAATCAATAGAGTTCAACCCTCCATGTGATTGAAAGGGATAGTAGAGAACCATAGCATCATCTCATCTGCTACCCTGACAACTCATAAAAGGGCCCTTTCCTCACCTTCCTGGAGACACCAAGGGAGAGCTACATCCAAGGAAGCCCAATCCAAGAGACAAGCTCATCTCAAGCCTTTGTGTCTTCTGATGAAGGTAATGGCAACTTTCTCTTCACCCTTGAAGAATTGGATTACATCCAACCAGATGATCTGGAGTATATGGAGATAGTCCAGCAAATGGTTCTTCTTACTCATAGAGCCAAGAAGTCCTACAAGGGAACCGGAAGAAAGTTTCCCAGCAATGTACCAAGTGGAATGTTTGGACTAGATTTAAAACAAGTGAAGTGTTACAACTATAACCATATGGGCACTTTGCTAGGGAGTGTAAGGCACAAAGACAAATGTGGCCAAGAACAATCCAGGTCAAGCTACACTGATGCAGCTCCCAGATCTGAGAAGCCAAACCAACCAAAACAACAAGCTGCTACTGTTGTTGAAGAGGGAGGCGTTGACTGAAGCTTTTAGGTAGAGGATGTCTATCCAAATCAAGCATTAATGGCTGACCATGAAGAAGCCAAGGTATTGGAACATCTTTGTACTCCTGAATGCACTACTAAAGTAAACATGTATAGGTCCTATAACTTGGAAGTGAAATCTAACCTTGAGTCTTTGAATATTTTAAAAGCTAATTTCAAAAGAATAGAAAATGAATATAAACTTAAAATAGAAGATTTAAAGAAAACAATTTCTACTATTAAGTATGAGCACAAAAATTACAGGACTCAAATCAAAGATCTCATTACCAAGTTAACTGAATGTCAGGCTAAGCTTGTGAAAACCAGGGTAGAAAAGTGTCTTCTTGAAGAGGAAACTTCAAGAACATCATATCCTCATCCTTGCATGCAAAGATTTGTTATCAAAATAGGCAGGGACTGGGATCAAGTGAGATAGCTCCTCCACACACATTACTATCTGTTAGATCTCCAAGGTGTGGAACTAGTGATGATGAGCTGCCCCTTATTGACCCCATCCAAGAAGAGGCTTAAGATGCAGAGGAGATAGTAAAGGATGAACCAGAAGTGACTGAGGAGGTTTATCCTAAGAAGGGTCACTATGCTCAGAGAAGAAAGAACCAAGGATGGCCAAGTCAGCAAGGAAGATTTGATCAGGGCAGCCTAAAGAAGATCAAAGAAAGCCCAAGTGATCAAACCCACCTCAATCCCAAGCAAAAACAAGTCTTTATCTCTGCTGGGTTTGAGGTGGTGATGACTGAAGACTCAACTATGGACTCTAGTACCAGGAGTCCTAGTTCAAGTTCAAACCATCCCGGTCAAAAGAAAAAGGTTGAGCAAATATGCACCACTGTTGCACAGCCTGAACCATCCAGCTCTAAAAGCAAGCTTAACCTTAAGAATCATGCTGCATCATCTAAGAAGATGAAGAAGGAACTAGAAAGAGATCAAGCTCAGCCTTCTCCTCAGAAAAAGACCCTCCGACTATGTTTGTTGAATGCATCATGTGTGGTGGTACTACTCACTTTGCTAATGATTGCATCTACAATCCTAAGAGTACCATCTATATGAATAAAAAGAAGACTTCTAAAAAGAAGAAGAAAATAGCTTTGGAAGGAAAACCACTTTCCTTCGGAGGCTCCAAGGTGAAGAAAATGAAGATAGGTGGAAAACTATCTTTGGAAGCAGGTTTGGTATCAGAAGAAAGGAATACTTCTGAAGTACTAAAGTCTGCTGCAATGGATGCAAAAGCTTCCAAATATTCAGTCTCTAAAACTTTTGATGTCATCAAAACTTCCAAAGTTTTAAAGGCCAAGTCTAATCATCCAAAGATGGTGTGGAAGATAAAGGAAGGCCATGTGACTGAAACCTCTTCATCAACAACAGTAGATGATACTCAAAGCTTGCATACAGGATCAATAACTATTGAACTATCTTCAGTTCATTTTGATAAGCCCAAGACCAGCAAGGCTTGGGTTTCCAAATGTAACTAACCAACTCTTTTTCATATGTAGGAACAGCTGAAGACCAAGAGAAATGTATGGATCATTGATAGTGGCTGTTCAAGGCACATGACAGGGTCAGTTGGTTTTGGAGGAGAGTCAAGTGGTAACATCAAGGAAGGAGCAGAGTCACAAATGCTAAGCTCAACATTGAGAAGGTAAACTTTATCAAAGAGCTTGGGTACTATCTCTTGAGTGTATCCCAATTTTATGACCAGAGAAAGGGAACATGTACAATATGGACTTGCAGGAAACCTCCTCATCAGGAGAAGTTTCTTGCTTTCTATCTAAAGCCAATAGTGATGAGTCTTCCCTTTTGTATAAAAGAATGTTCCATGTAACTTTAAGAACATTAAAAAATTAATTAAAGATGATTGGTAACTAGAATACCAAAGAAAGAGTTTACAAGTGATGACCATTATGTTGCATGTCTGAATGGAAAGCAACACAAAGTGTCTCACAACCCAAAGGAAAATAACTCCATCATAACTCCCCTATACTTATTATATATGGATCTCTTTGGCCCCACTAGTGTAATGAGTCTATGAAGAAATTCATATTGTCTTGGGATCACAGATGATTTCACAAGATATACTTGGGTCTTCTTTTTTAGAAGTAAGGATAAAACCCCTAAAATCTTGAAGAACTTCATTCTGAAAATTAAGAATCAATGTGATCACGAGGTCAAGATCATAAGATGTGATCAAGGAACTGAATTCAAGAACCAAATCCTTGATGCATTTTGTGATGAAAAAGGTATTACATGACAATATAGTACTGCTAGAACTGCTCAACAAAATGGTGTTGCTAAAAGGAGAAATATAACACTTTCTGGGTAGAGGCAATCAACATTGCTTGCTATGTGCATAACAGAGTTTTAGTAGTCAAAACTCATGTTAAGACACCTTATGAACTGTGGCACAAATGGAGACTTTTCATTGATTTCCTCGGGTCATTTAAATGTCCATGCACCATCTTAAATACCAAAGAACATATAGCCAAATTTGCTGAGAAATCAGATGATGGAAACTTCATGTTAGGTCTAGATTATGTATAGGTTTAGAAGATTATTCATCACTTGTAATGAACTCTTGTAATTCCTTATCTTTTTGTATGCAAGATATATATATGTTAACCCAAATTATTATTTTTGTTGATTTTATGTGTAATTACAGGAAAACATCATACTTGGTCAATTTTGAAATTTGACCAAGTACAAGAACATCTACGGAATAACAACTCAAGGAATATGCATCCGTGGATCTCCTGCGGAAGCATTGTAACATCTACGGAAGAACAAGTCTGCTCGTGAGATCAAGTTACTGCTGCTTCTATGGAAGAAGAAAGCTTGCTCCTACGGATGAAGTTCAATATGAAGATCAAAGAATCAACTCCTACGAAAGGCTAACTCCTACGGAAGGGTATCTCCTACGGAAGAACAAAATACTTGCATGAACTCCATTAATCAAGGAAGCCTCATGAAGTGAACAAGTCAAACTCTCTGGAGCGATGTCATCAAGTCAACATCTGCGGAAGACTGCACTTCTGTCAAAAATGAATATTGCATGTTACGTCAAGAATTTTATTTGTGTAACTTTCTTACCACAATAAGAAAGTTACTTTTACCCATGTAAAAGTGAATCCCTCTGCCTATAAATAGAATGCATGGGTGCACTCTTTTTACCACACATCAGTACACCAACAATATACTAACCATATACACCAACAATTCATCAACAATTCATCAACAATACACAAAAAAACAATACAACAATTCTGATTACACCAGAATATCAATTAGAACACCATGAACATCAAGAACATCACCTAGCAATTATCATATCAGCAAAAATCAAAACTAATTGTAACCAATTCAGTATTAATGGAAATCATTTGAAGCAAATTTGTTTATCATATTACTTTAACTTGTTTTCCATTTCTCTCATCTGTTCTTTGTTGATTTATGTTACAATTACAATTTCTTAAACAACGAGTTGTGATAATTCCGCAATCATTATTTGTTCAATCAAACTGAAAAATTCTAATTTCGGTCCTTGGATTCACAAGTGGTATCAGAGCCTCGTGCTCGTTGATCTCGATCAATTGATCTATCAGTTTTGATTAGTCTAATTAGTTGATAATTTCATTAGATCTATCACTTTTTTATTAGATATGATAATTTAGCTTAAAATTGCTTTTGAGTGTTCATCACAACGTGAGAGTTCATAACTCAGATTTAAGCATGTTGTTGAACAGTTTAATCAAAACACAAGTTGGGTTTAGCTAATCAATAGCTAACGAAGGTATTTTACTCAACGAATTGGTGTAATTAGTTAAAATCATCAAACCCTGTTATATCGATCATCGAGTAATGTTCAATTGCTCGATTAACTCCGATAGACATCAAAATCATTTTGATTCGTGGATTTGTGTTGTTGTTCGATATTTAATGGTTGTTCAAACAAATTTGAATAGATCCCATCATCTAACATCTCAAATTCAAATCATCTGAGAATTTACTAAGAGGTTTGTCTAATTTTGACCACAACTGCTTAATTCTTTGATAATTAAGAGTTTGTCATTAATTAGCTTATTCTCAACAAAAGCCATTAATTCAAAGGAATTTCTATCTTAGCTGATTTAATATCAGTATTATCACTGATTTGTTTTTGCTTTGTGAGTGTGTTTGCATTACGTTTACTTTACACATTCATATGGTATTAGATCAGTTGATAGTTTGATAATTACCAAGTTAACTAGAATGAGTAATTCAATTGTTGGTTGAGCTTATCAACCCCCAAAATCTGAAAACAAAGCTGATTTTAAAACATTGGAAATTAGATGCAGGACCCATGTTAATTACACTGATTCTAACTTATGGGTGTCTATGATTGAAGGTCCCTACATTCCACCTGCTCTTGGACCTGAATATAATGACAACAATCAGCCCAGAAGTTTGAAAGATCTATCTCCTGAAGATGCTAAGAGAGTCAAAATTGATATTAAGGCCTATAGTATGCTTACTATGGCTTTACCTGAAGACCTTTTGATCAGATGTGAAGCTTACAAAACAGCCCACTCTTTATGGAAGATTCTTCACACTTTGTGTGAAGGAAGTGATAAGATCAGAAGCATTAGGAAAGATACACTTCATTCACAATATGAGACTTTTCATCATATTAAAGGTGAATATGTTCCTCAACAACTCCACAAATACATGCAACTTGTTACTGAAATGAACATCTTTGAGTTGAAGTATAGTAATGAGGAGTTGAACAAAAAGATGCTCCATACTTTGCCAGTAGAGCATCTTTTTGTTAGAATTAGTAGAGAAAAAGGCAGCCTTTGCAGCCTTCTCTTCAAGCTTTCAAGCTTATTTGGGTAGTACTTTGACCCCTGCTCACATTTGTCAACAAGATCTTGAAGAACTTCATCCTGATGAAGTGGAGGAAGATGGATTTACAATGGCAAATGGCCACAATTGCATACAGAGCTAAGATGTATTTAAGAAGGAATAAGGGATTGGTTGTTGCAGGGATAATGTTAGGATCAGTGATCTAAGTTTGATCAATTAGAGTTTAATCACAGCGGAATTAGAGCAAGAATTAAGCAAATATAGCAAGAACACAATAAATATTCAATGGAACAGTGCACGGTTATATAGAAATAGGGTTTTCTGCATTGGGATAATAACATTCATGCACACATGCTTTGGTATGGCGGCTGCTAGGTTTTCCTAAGCTGCACCGATTACAATTAGGTCAGCATTCCTTATATAAAGGAATGTGACGTCTGCTATGTCACTTGATAGTGACGTCTAACAGAATTATTACAAACTACTAAAAGTAAGCAAACTACTGAGAATGTTCACAACAACTGAGAACATCTCTAGTATTCTAAGTACACGAAGAAACATAAAACTACTGAAACTACAAGTACAGAAAAGGAAATACAACTACTGAAAGGAAACCATCACAACTACTGAAGAGGTCTTCTTCAGCTGTTGTGACAATCATCTGAAACTTGGTCTTCAGACTTTGTCTTCAGCTTTTCACTTCAGACTTTGTCTTCAGCTCTTTTCACTTCAGACTTTGTCTTCAGCTCTTTCACTTCAGACTTTGTCTTCAGACCTTGTTATCAGCTGATGTCTTCAGCTGTTGCAGACTACTTTAGTTGTTGTAATGTCCGTGGGACTTAAAGGTTTTTCTGATCAGGCTCATTGGTTCTTTTGGTCCAACAAACTCCCCCTGAACCAATGCAGTCAAAACCTTTAAGCTTATTGAGGTCCCACTTATTCTTGGCAGAAATACTCTCTTGATCAGCTTTAGAGATATAGGATAAGCATAGGCCAGGGAACAGGTTTCAGTAGATGTGAATGTCAAAGGATGGAAGGGAACTCTGTCTTGGGGAACTGGACACAGAGCCGTTATCCCAACCATGAAACCTACTTCCCATTGATGAGTCTATAAGACTCTCTGACGTAGGCCACAAGGAGAACAACTTGTTCCTCCTTAGTGAGTTCTTCTGCTTCTCCTTCGAAGAAGAACTCTGGGCTATAGTACTCTGATAAGTACTTCATCGTCTTTCCATTTTTCAACTCAAAAGTTGTTATCTCTCTGTAAGCAAATTCATCTGGTGAGTCCCTTCTAATAACAACTGGAGTTCATTTTTCTTGATCTCTTCAAGCCTCTTGTATAACAACCCCTTCTTGACCATTTTGTTCTCCATTAGAGTTTGAGGGGTCATCTTTGACTTGTAGGCTCTCTTGAAGTCTTCAAGTATTTCCCAGGGTGAGACTACAATGGCCAACATAATAGCAGCATCTATGGTCTTTCTCACTTGGCCATTGTATCTACTTGGTATGGATTTCTTATGAATTCTAGAACTAACCCTGGGGTCTGGCCAAATCCTTACTCTCTCCTTTTGATATTGAAAGGTATACCTGAGAGCAAACAGCCTTGAGCATGTTTCTTCATCGCTTGTATAGATGATGACTGAGGAACTCTTTGTCAATCTCTTCAAAAGTTGCTCATCGTGCTGTTTCTGCTGTTCTTCTTCTTCAATCTTAACTTTCACCCATTTGCCTCGAAAGTCTGGTGTGATCATTTGTTGACTTCTGGGCTCAGGTAATTTCAGAACAGCAGAGATTGGCAGACTATCTTCTTCATCATCTTCTTCTTCATCTCTCCATCCTCAACACCCTTCTCCTCCTTCTGGTGCATCACTGGATGTGGTTTGAGGTGGTTTTGGGGGTAAGGGAGTTGGTTTTGAGGGTTGAGTTGATTTGGAGAGTTGTGGGGTTGGTTGTTTTTGAGAGGGAGTTTGGGAAGGCTGATCTAGCATTTTTATGGTGAGTTTGGCTTTGGAAAGCTTGGCCATATCAGTTCTCTTCCCAGCACCTGCTTCATCTAGTGCTTCGATAATTAACCCCTTATTGAATGCTTCAGAAGTACAGATTCTGGTGGTTATTGCCAGTACTGTCTCTGGTCCATGATTTAATCTCAATTAATGATCTTCCCAAGTATTTTGCAGTAAACCTGATATTTCCCACCTCTCCCTTTCCATTATAACTGGCCCATTTTTCTTGTATCTCTTTAATCTCCAGCCTTCTGATCTCAGTGTCTAAGTAGCTATATCAAAGCCCTGTCTGAAGAGTTGGTCTATTATTCTGTCCATTGATCTGCTGTGAGCTTCATCAGCTTCTTTGACCAGATCTTCCAATGATTTCTCTTCATCAGGCTTTTGAGTTTCAGCACTTTTCTTTCTTTTGTATGTGATCAACTGTTTTTCCTTTTCTTTCTCTTGTTGTTTTCTCTTCTCATTTTCCACTCTCTTTCTTTTTCTTTCTTTCACTGCCTTAGACTCCCCCTTTTGGGTGCATTGGGTTCAGGGTTTGAATGGCGAAAGCTTCCTTTGCACAGCATCATCAACAAGTGTTTGTAGATTTGAGGAAATCCTCTCATCAAGCTTTATGCACAATCTCATTGATGATGGGAGTGATGAGAGGTAAGGAATTTTGAAATGTAGCAACCATCTGCTCAGAGGGGTTCTGTCCCTGAGAGGTGGTGCCAAAAACAGTGGCTGGTGGCTCAGTTGAGTGTAGTGGCTGAGTGTTTGGTAAACCTTCATGAAGGTGCCATCTGTGGGTTTATTGGGGCAGATGGACTTTGATCCTGAGACATTTTGGCAAGCAGTTCTTTGAGTCTGCTCACCTCAGCCTCAAGGATTGTGTTATGGGCTAAAACATCAAAGAAAAAGCCCAGGTCATCATCAGTCTTTGCTGAATCATCTGACCTCCTGATTGAATCAGGATGTACATGCCCTGAGTGTAGATCAGTTGTAGCATGTGCCCCTTGTTATTGGTTCTGGGACTTCCTGCCTCAGGACTGAGTCCTTCATCGGCAGTTGCCTCTAGTGAGGTCTTAGAGATGTTACCAACTTCATCCTGTTCATTTGCTAAATCAGTAGAAGTGGCAGCCTCACCAGATGTTCTAACCTCCTCCTCTACACGGGAGATTGAAACATTATAACCCCTGTGCTGTGGGTTATCAGCAGCATTTTGGTCCTCTTCCTCACTGTTGAGGTTCTCCCCATTGTAATTGTCTGGGGAGGAGGAGAGGAATGCAGCTGACTCAACACTTGTGCAACAATAATGTTTGGCTTTGAGGGGGGTTGCATTTGAGATAGGTTTGAAGCAGATTGCACCCGGGTGACTGGTGCTCTTCAATGGTAACCTTCTCAATTGAGATAGGTTCCAGCATTGTGGTATCCCCAGTTATGGTTGCATCAGGATCCTGTTGAGAGGATGCCTGAGCGGCTAGGGCTGATGGAGTCTTTGACACTACTAGGGGGTTAGAACCAGTAAGTGTTACCTGTATTGGTGTTACAGGGGCATCCTCAGGGGACTCATCTCCCTGAGTAGCCTTTTTGGGCTTTTTGGTTTTGGGTTTGGTGGGGACTTTGGATCTGGAAGTGGAGGCTGTGGTTCCCGCTGCTTGGGTTTTAGCAGCCGGGCAGCCCCTTTCAATGTAGGGTCAGAGTTGTGCCTGGAGTATACTTCAGGCAATACAGCCGGAGCAGGGACTCCAAGGCCAACAAGGCCGTCTGATTTTAGCTGTGTTAAATTATGGCCATGAGAAACCTGGGATATAATATCCATCTGTTTGCCACAGGTTTCAAGGCCAGATCCTTTAGTTCCATAAACACTATCTCAGAAAATTTTAAAGTTTTTCGTTCAAAGATAGAGTATAATACCTGTTGCCATCGGGAAGACATTTGATCCCATGAGGAGGTTTTTGGTGCAAGGTAAACATTCACCATGTGGAATATAAGGCTTCAGCATCATGGAAGTGCTTCTTCAGAATGGTGGTAGCACTTAAGTCTCCTTTATACCCGTTGTTGATGAAAACATATCGGTTGTGCCTTTCGGGTATTCTGTGACCAGGTGGCATCATGTAGATCTAGGGTTTGTCGAATGATGTCCGGAGTGATGACCACCTGTTTCTAGTTGACCAACGACTGGAGAGTGATTTGGCTATCATTCTCACTAGTTTGCACAGAGACGTTGGTCCAGAACTGGCTTAGGGAATCGGGGTAGATGGTAGGATTCAGAAGAAACGCGGTTCGGTACTGGGAATCTACCATAAGATCGATGGCGTTATCAAATTTGTTCCAGAAGGCTGATTTCGAGAGGTAGGCAACACAGTTGTGTCTGGGTTTGAGTTTCATGGTCGCCATTGTTGAGAGAGTGAAGGACGGAAACGGCTAATGAAACGTCTGAAATTAGGTTCAGGTATTTATAGGGTAAGAAAAAGCTGATATAAACGACTGAAAGTGTTGGTGCTGTCATCAGTTGTTTGAAAACAACTGAAGACCTGTTTTAAACTTTCAGAAGTTGTAACAACTGAAGACTTGGTATTAGTCATCAGTAGTTATGAAACTACTGAAGACATGGTTTTGGCTTCAGTTGTTTGAAGTGAGCAGCAGTTTGTAGAAACAACTGAAGAGAAAATTTCTCATCAGCTGTTGTCGTCAATTCTTAGCTCATCAGCTGTTTCATTCTGAGCTCAACGCTTCATCAGACTTTGTCTGAGTTTCAGATGTTTCATAGGTCATCAGTACTTATCTGTTATTCTGACATCAGCAGTTGTAACTACAGCAGTAGTTGTAACCACATCAGTTCTTTTCAACAGATGAGTACTTCAGTACTTTTAAGTAATTTAGTCTTCAGTATTTGAATACTACTGAGGATAAAGAACTTCAGTACTTATTTGTGACAGTAGTATACTAATGCTCATCAGTACTTGTTGACTGAGATCATCAGTAGTGTCACTTATTCTAGTTGCAGCATACCAAGCCTTAACACTAGGTTTGGAAAGTTGAACTGTCCAAAGGCTTAGTAAATATGTCTGCAAGCTCATCAGCACTAGGAACAAACTATGGATCAATCAGACCTTTTTCAAACAATCCTAATAATGGTGTCTGATCTTAATATTTTTGTCCTAGAATGCTGGACTGGATTCTTGACAATACAAAGAGCTGAAGCACCAATCAAATGAGACTCTTTAGGAGCAGCCTGAAATCTAGCACAAACACAAGTTGCAAACATAATATCTGGTCTAGAAGCTGTTAGGTACATCAAGGACCCAATCATACATCTGTAAAGTGTTTCATCAACAGCTTTACCTTTCTGATCTGCATCCAGTTGTGTGGTGCTGCACATGGGAGTAGAACAGGGCTTACAGTGTTGTAAATCAAACTTTGCCAAAGACTTTTTGTGTATTTTGACTGATGAATGAAAGTTCCATCAGCCTTTTGTTTGATTTGCAAACCTAGAAAGAACTGTAATTCTCCCATGGCACTCATTTCGAATTTTTGTTGCATCAACTTTGTAAATGCATCACACAACTGTGGATCAGAGGAAGCAAAAATAATATCATCAACATAAATTTGAACAAGGAGCTTATGCTGACCCACTTTCTTAATGAACAAAGTTTTATCTATGGAGCCTCTAGTGAAATTATTCTGAAGAAGAAAGTTTGACAGTGTTTCATACCAGGCTCTAGGAGCTTGTTTCAACCCATAAAGAGCCTTATCAAGTTTATGCACCCAATCAGGATGTTTATTATCCTCAAAACCTGGTGGTTGAGACACATAAACCTCTTCTTTTATTTTACCATATAAAAATGCACTTTTGACATCCATTTGAAAAACTTTAAGATTATGGAATGCAGCATAGGCTAAGAACAATCTAATTGCCTCCAGTCTGGCTTTGTTCTTGACAATTTGCCCATTTTCATCTGTTTTATTCCTAAACACCCATTTAGTGCCTATTGCACACTTACCTGGGGGTAGAGGAACCAGTTCCCACACTTGCTGCTTTTTGAACTGAAGAAGCTCAAGCTGCATGGCATCAACCCATCCATTGTCTCTTAATGCAATATGATAGTTCTTTGGCTCTTGCTGACTGATGAAAAGAGCATAGAAGCAGAAGTTGGACAATTGACTTCTAGTTGAGACACCAGCATTGATATCACCAATGATTTGAGACGTTGGGTGATTCTTCAGCTCTGGATACACTATGAGATCTGTGCAAGTGTTTGTAGCACGCTCAGCAGCAACAGATGTTGATCCAGATTCTTGAAACCAAGTGTTAGATGGCAGGTCAAATGAAGTAGAGGATTCAGAAATCTCATCAGCATTTGTTGTGGATGGTGCTACTGAAGCTACAGGAACATCAAGTTGAGTAGACTCAGGCAGTTGATCACTAAACTTGAATAGGTGAGTACTTGGATCATCATGAACATCAGTACCACCAGAGGGATGACTAGCTGCAGAAGGTGATGAATTCACATGATCTGCAACAGCTGGAGGCTGATAAGGAACATATTGCAGTATGTCCAGATCAAACAACTCCACAGGGTTTTGTGGGATTTTGTCCTTAGGAGATTCATTGAACTTCACATGCAAGGTTTCTTCAACCATCTTTGTTCTACAGTTGAACACTCTGTAAGCCTTGCAAGTGGATGAGTACCCAACAAAATACCCTGCATCCACCTTAGAATCAAACTTTTGGAGTTGATCCTTTGTGTTGAGAATGTAACAAGGACACCCAAATGCTCTGAAGAATGAAATTAGAGGAGCCAAATGATGTAGAACTTCATAAGGAGTCTTCATCAACCTCTGATTCACTAGAGCTCTATTTTGCACATAGCGTGCTGTGTTGACAGCTTCAGCCCAAAAGGTCAGTGGCAAACCAGAGTCAGCCAACATGGACCTTACAGCTTCAATTAGGGTCTTGTTCTTTCTCTCCACTACTCCATTTTGTTCTGGAGTCCTTGAATGCTATACTGCCTCTTGATTCCTTTTGAAAGGTAGAAATCATCAAGTGTATGGTTTCTAAATTCAGTTCCATTATCACTTCTTATACACTTGACTGATAGGGCATACTGCTTCTCAACATACAACACAAAGTTAATAATTGTCTGAGCAGCCTCATCCTTTGAATGCAAGAAGAAGGTCCATACAAATCTGGAGTAATCATCCACAATTACCAGACAGTATTTCTTCTTTTCCATGCTCATTACTCTCACATGACCAAAGAGATCCATGTGCAGTATTGCAAGCAGGCAGTGGACTTTGGTTCTTTATAGGAGGGAATGAGACTTTGTGTTGTTTTCCTTTTAAACAAGCAGTGCAGGTTTCATCACAGAGGAACTCCTTTATTGGTAGACCTCTTACTAAACTATTGTGGATCAGCTGATTCATGTTTTTGAGATTAACATGACCCAGCCTTCTATGCCACAGTTTAGATTCCTGAGGAGAGGCCTTGGAGAACAGGCAAGGATGACCTTTTAACGCAATCTTCTTTGACAGATCCAAGGCATATACTCTTCCTATCCTGTTGGCCTTCAGGAGAGTATGTTCATCCAATACCTTGTCAATCAGCCTCAGAACTTTGGAAGACAGAATCCGGTAGTTCTGGCTTGTGAAAAGTGCAACATGCCCTTTATCACACATCTGACTGACACTCAGTAGATTATACTTGAGATTCTCCACATGGTTAACATCATCAAATCTGATTTCTCCATTTGACACAAATCCTTTCCCGATGATGTAACCCTTAGCATCATTTCCAAATGAGACAAATCCCTTCTTTCCTTGAGAGTAGTCATTAAGAAGAGAACTGCTCCCAGTCATATGCATAGATCCTCCACTGTCTACATACCAGATGCTTCTTTGGCATGCTGAAGAACCCTGCATTTATCATAAGAAACTAGTTAGCTTTAGAGACCCAAACCTTTTTGGTTTGGGTCTGTTTTCATCAACAGATTTAACCATAACTTGTTTCTCATGATTAACAGCTGATGAAGGTGGAGATGGTGCTGAAATGGAATTCTTAGATTTGGGCTTGGATTTCCTTTTCAGTGGTTTGATCACAGGTGCATCTAGTTGGTTAACTCTCCCCAACAAATGCTGAACCATCATAACAAGTTGTGTCTGATTTGTTGCTAAAGCCTTCAGCTCATTTGACACATCAGTACTTGTTTTTGATGAGTTCCTGTGACCCACCATTTCCTCCTTGAAATTCACAGACTTCGTCTGATGTTTATCATGAGAAGCACGATCAGCTGTTTTCTGATAAACCCCATCCTTCTTTTTGGATTTTGGTGAGGCCTTGGGTTTATCAGTTTGAGATGACTGTGGTACAAACTTGGTTTCAAACTCATTTTTCATTTTATTTATCTCTTCTTTAATGAGCTTATCTCTGTTGAGTTTGGAACCCTTTTTGTACCAGCATTCATCAGATAGATGATTGAATTTACCACATATTTCACATGGCTTATTCTTCATCTTGGATTGATCAACTGCTGAAGTGGAAACTACTGAAGGTGTGATCTTCAGTACTTTCCTCCTTTCAGTACTTGTGTTAAGTACTGAAGGATCGGTAACAACTGAAGACTTGTTCTTCAGCTGTTCTCTATCCGTCCTGAAAGCTGTATGATAGATTCCTCAGCAGTTGTTACTCCTTTTATTTCGTCAGATTTGAAATGCTTTTCAGATGTTGTGACTTGCCCTTCAGTACTTGGAGTACTTTGAGGGACAATATCTGAATTTCTCAGCTTCATGTGTTTATCAGCATTTAAACCATCAGGCAATTGACTTGCTGAGATCTTAACACTGACTTCATCCTCTAATTTTGTATTATCATTTGAGGATGAATCACATGATGATGTGGTTTGGAAATTACTTTCACCTTCAGATTTTACTATTACTTTTGAAGTAAAATCAGTAGGTGGTGCAGTATGATTGTAACCTATTCCAAACTTCACATTTGAAGCTGTTTGCTTGCTGAGAAGCATTTCAAATCCCTTGCAGGATGTTACCCAGCGGTCACACTCAACTTGGGTAGCTGCAAGTGTCTCTTTGAGACTTCTGTGGTTCTCGAGTATGACCTCTACCTTAGCCTTTTCATCATTAAGTTGGCATTTAAGCTTGTAAATCTCATCATCTTTGTCATTAAGTGCAGACACATACTCATCTTTTCTTTTGGAAATAGTTTTCTCAAGCTCAAGATTTTGATTGATTAAAGCTACATTTGCCTCTCTAATAGAGACAAAGGCAGCTATGCATGATTCAGAACATAACTTGGCTTTAGCCTCAGAAGATACCTGGGTTACCTGTGAAGATGAAGCATCGGAGCAGGAACCCTCAGTAGACTCCAGGGCCATGAGAGCAAGATTCCCAAAAGGATGTCACCATCATGTTGACCAGCACTAGCAGATAATTGCTCATTGAAACCAGAAAGATCATCTGGTAAGCTGCTCCAGTCAACAACTCCTGGTGTGAAGAAGCTGTGATGAGGTTGAGATTGTGATGGAGATGGTTGAGGCTCAGGTAGGGCTTGAGGTTGTTGTGCTATAGGGACATGAACAGGATTTGGCTGTGGTATGTAATAGCAGGGATAAGGATATGGCATTAGACCCTGAGGGACAAAGTATGCAGGAGATTGAGGTTGTGAGTGATGACCAGAACTAGCAGGATGTTGCCCTTTATTTTGTGAGCTATTGCTTGGAAAGGTCACAAGGGTGCAGAGGAGTTAGATCCAGTTGATCTACACTCTCTTGCAAAGTGCCCAAGCCTGTGGCATTTGTGACACCTCAACTTACTCTTGTCAAAACCAACTTTGGTTTTGCCAGAGAGTCCTGGAAATTTCCTACTAGTTCTCTTGTAGAACTTTTGAGATCTGATATTGATCAGCGCCATTTGGCTCAAAATATCCATCTCTTCTAAATCATCATCAGCAATACCTTGCAAATCATCCATGATAAAGCATAAATTATCACTATTACACCCAGAATGACTGTCAACACCAACAAATGCATGATCAGAACTGTTTGAAGAGAAATCTATATGCTCATCATAATGACTTTCTGATCCAGCATATTCTGACTCATGACCGACAAAGGCAGTGTTACCTGGTACAAAGTCATCAGAGAGCTTTCCTGATGATGCCAGTTTCCTTTTCTGCTCTATCTCTCTTTCAAATGTAAGCAGTTTCCCATGGAGTTGGGTGAGAGATAGGCTATCCAGATTTGCACTGGAGCGTAGGACAATGGTGTATGTGTCCCATCTCTCAGGCAGTGATCTGAGGAATCTGTTGTTCATCTGGCTGTTAGTGTACTCATGCTTGACCATTTTCAGCTCAGAGATCAAGCAGGAGAAACGCTCAAACTGTTGAGTCAGTGTCTCACCCTTCCTATGAGAGAATGTCTCATATTGTTGGGCGAGGATTTCTCTGTTGTTTGTTCATCAGTTCCTCCGAATTGTTCCTTCAAAGCATTCCAGAGGTCATGAGCAGTTTCATGATGCATAAGCCCAGAATAGATTTCATTCGGCAGTGCCATGGCCAGAATTCCATGGGCTTTAGCATCAATCTCAAACAGTTTACGATCTTCATCTGAGTATTGCTCCTTCTTTTCGGAACCATTTGATTGGTCTCCGGATTGTTCACCATAGGCTTGTGTGGACCGTGAACCACAGATGTCCAACAACCTAAACTGTTAACAGACAGGTGATGGAGCATTCTTCGTTGCCATATGTTATACTCACTCCTAACCAGCATCGGAGGCTTGGTTGAGGAGCCAGTATTGTGAGGATCATTAGATGGAGTAGTCATTCTCAGATTCAAACCAAATCAATCAAGTTTCAAAAGATTTAGCACAAAAACACAACAAACTCAATAAGAACCAAGAAGAAACTCAATTTAAATAACCAGAAGCAGCAGAAAATCAATCTTTATAACCAATTCTTGCACATATGCTAATTCGATCAAACTATAGATATCAAATAGCAGTTTCAATGATCAATTGTTAAACCGATCAATGATTAACCTGCTCTGATACCATTTGTTAGGATCAGTGATCTAAGTTTGATCAATTAGAGTTTAATCACAGCGGAATTAGAGCAAGAATTAAGCAAATATAGCAAGAACACAATAAATATTCAATGGAACAGTGCACGGTTATATAGAAATAGGGTTTTCTGCATTGGGATAATAACATTCATGCACACATGCTTCGGTATGGCGGCTGCTAGGTTTTCCTAAGCTGCACCGATTACAATTAGGTCAGCATTCCTTATATAAAGGAATGTGATGTCTGCTGATGTCACTTGATAGTGACGTCTAACAGAATTATTACAAACTACTGAAAGTAAGCAAACTACTGAGAATGTTCACAACAACTGAGAACATCTCTAGTATTCTAAGTACACGAAGAAACATAAAACTACTGAAACTACAAGTACAGAAAAGGAAATACAACTACTGAAAGGAAACCATCACAACTACTGAAGAGGTCTTCTTCAGCTGTTGTGACAATCATCTGAAACTTGGTCTTCAGACTTTGTCTTCAGCTCTTTCACTTCAGACTTTGTCTTCAGCTCTTTCACTTCAGACTTTGTCTTCAGCTCTTTCACTTCAGACTTTGTCTTCAGACCTTGTTATCAGCTGATGTCTTCAGCTGTTGCAGACTACTTCAGTTGTTGTAATGTCCGTGGGACTTAAAGGTTTTTCTGATCAGGCTCATTGGTTCTTTTGGTCCAACAGATAACTACAAAGATTGGTGTTGATAAATCCAAAGTGAGATGCTACAAGTGCAATTTCTATGGTCACTTTTCAAGAGAATTGAATCAGCAATCAACAAGTGACTTGAGACAAGCAAACCAAAGAAACTTCAAGCAACCTCAACATACAAACTCATCCCCACCAACGACAAGTTCTTCTGCAGGTACAAGTAACTAAAGAAACTGGGTTAATTATCTTGCAGGTTAATTATCTTGCATGTATGACAAAGAAGTTCTGGAGGAGAATCAAGCATTGATGGCTAACATAGGGAAAAAAATTCCACCTATGGCAAGAGAGGTAAGGGATAGATTATGTTCATCTAGATGTGTTGAAGATGTTAAAGATATAGAGTCCATGCTCAACAATTAGCTAATAAAATCAAAGAAACTATGATTTTGAATGAACTTCATGTGAGAGAACACAAATTATATCAGGTCAAAATCACTTCTTTAGAAAAGGATTTGGATAAACTCTTGTCTGAAAAATATAATTTAAAAGCACAAGTTGAGCATGTGACCACCTCTTTAACAAAATCAATGTCTGATCATGCATCCACTGAATTGAAACTTCGAAAGTTTCAATTATCATCTCAGCAATATGAGAGACTTTTAAATGCTCATATTGAAACAAAGAACAATTATGGGTTGGGATTTCATGCTGTTGCACCTCCATTGAATGATAACTACCCCACATTACCTGAGTCAATGACCAATAGTTTGTCAAACCATTTTGTATCAAGTATCAAAACTAAACCAAAAATTGAAATTAATGAATTGATAAGTGGTGAAGATACAAAGTTCAGTGAAACTGATTCATCTAAATCGGAATGTTTAAAACAAATTGAATGATATCATCTGTGAATCCAAGGATCAAAACAAGAATTTATCAGTTTGATTGAACAAATAATGATCGCGGAATTATCACAACTCATTGTTTAATTAATTGTTTAAGAAATTGTAATTGTAACATAAATCAACGAAGAACAGATGAGAGAAATGGAAAACAGATTAAAGTAATATGATAAACAAATTTGCTTCAAATGATTTCCATTAATACTGCATTGGTTACAATCAGTTTTGATTTTTGCTGATATGATAATTGCTATTTGATGTTCTTGGTATTCTCGATGTTCTAATTGCTATTCTGGTGTAATCAGAATTGTTGTATTGTTTTTATGTGTATTGTTGATGAATTGTTGGTGTATATGCTTAGTATATTGTTGGTGTATTGATGTGTGGTAAAAAGAGTGCACTCATGCCTTTTATTTATAGGCAGAGGGATTCACTTTTACATGGGTTAAAGTAACTTTCTTATTGTGGTAAGAAAGTTACACAAATAAAATTCTTGACGTGACATGCAATATTCATTTCTGACAGAAGTACAGTTTTCCGCAGATGTTGACTTGATGACTTCGCTCCAGAGAGTTTGACTTGTTGACATCATGAGGCTTCTTTGATGAATGGAGTTCATGCAAGTATTTTGTTCTTCCGTAGGAAATACCCTTCCATAGGATTTAGCCTTACGTAGGAGTTGGTTCTTTGATCTTCATATTGAACTTCATCCGCAGGAGCAAGCTTTCTTCTTCCGCAGGAGCAGCAGTAACTTGATCTCACGAGTAGACTTGTTCTTTCATAGATGTTACAATGCTTCCGCAGGAGATCCACGGATACATATTCCTTGACTTGTTCTTCCGTAGATGTTCTTGTACTTGGTCAAATTTCAAAATTGACCAAGTATGATGTTTTCCTGCAATTACACATATAATCAACACAAATAATAATTTGGGTTAACATATATATATCTTGCATACAAAAAGATAAAGATTTACAAGGGTTCATTACAAGTGATGAATAATCTTCTAAACCTATACAATCAATCTAGAACTAGCAATGTGACATTGATGAGTGTGATGACCTGGATGAGTTTGATGAGCCTAATGAGCAAAAATTTTCTGGTTTGGTTAAGGGAAAGAATGCGTTAATTGAACCTATAGTTCCCAAAGTTCTTGAGGAGATTAATGTCACGACCCGCCAAAATGCAGATCGCAACCCCTTACTTTTAAGCGATTAGGGGCCCTTTCGAAACATACAAGGCTGCCCGGAAGACTTCGGAACAGCCCACACAATTTTGCAGCAACATGGCAGCATTGGAAGGCTCTAGAATATCCGGCAAAAGACTAGAAAACGTGGCTCAAAGGGATGTCATGAAAAACTAACAAGTGCAGCCCTAAAGGATCCCCGAAATCTCTAGAAAACACTACCATGTTCAAGCCATGGAAAGATCATGAAAAGAGCTAGATAGTTCTATGGAAATATCTAGTGCTAGATATTTCTAGTACACATATAAAATATTGTATACGTGCATCTAGATATAGAACAATCTAGAATCCATGTAACTAGTATAAATATGTTAGTGGTGCCTCATTTGCACACACCTAAGTTCCTTGTAACTCAAAACCTTATACTCGTAATACAAGCTTAATACTTGTGTTGTAATACACATCACGAGCATTCTACTTGCATACTACAATTCTAACGTTCCCCTACAAAGACTTCTGCTACATAAACCGTTCATTTGAGATCAAGAAGGCTGACTTAGAACGAATCTAAGTACTGCACGTGAACTGAACAAATCAGTCCGTGACAAGTGGTATCAGAGCTAGGTTGATTTATTGGGATGGCATCTAATCCAAAAAAAGTTGTAGTTGCAAGCGTTGCCGGAGACTAGACCCGTGGGCGGGAGGATACTCGTAAAGGTGACAAGAGGACTCGAAGCATGTCTAAAGACTTGGTTGCAAGCTTGGTCAAAAGAGTTGAAGATGTCGAGACAGCATTGTCCGAATTCAAAAATGAAATTGATGAATTCAAGGCTGAAGTCGATATCTTCAAAACACACACCTATGACTCTTTGCAACATGTTGAGTCATTAGGCAATGACTTCAATGAAATGAGAAGCGATCTCAAACTCGCCCTCTCCTTGATAAAGAAGGAGATGGAAGAGGCATTCACAAGGGAGTTGGGTCAACTCAAAGCCAACTTTGAGAGAGAAATCAAAGACTTGCAAACTGAACTAAGTGTTTGCAAGCGTGCACTAACAACTGAAGGTGACAACATAATCCATGCCTCTACAAAGGTAGACATCCCCAAACCATCACCATTTGTTGGCAAACAAGAGGCGAGGGCTGTGGATGACTTTCTTTGGGAGATGGAGCAATACTTTGAGGCCACCGTTATTGTCGATGACGCCAAGAAGATAAAGACGGTGACTCTTTACTTGAAGGAGACCGCAGCTTTATGGTGGCGACGAAAGCACATGGAAATGGATAAAGGTACGTGCACCATACAAACCTGGACTGATTTCATAAAAGAATTCAAGAAACAATTTTATCCGGAAAACGCTGAACACGAAGCAAAGATCCGGCTTCGCAATCTAAAGCAAAAGGGTAGCATCAAGGACTACGTCAAAGATTTCACTACCCTTGTGCTAGAAATTCTGGACTTGTCACCAAAGGACTCTCTTATATACTTCATTGATGGCTTACAAACATGGGCATGAACCGTGCTTGAACGAAGAAATGTTCAAGATCTGTCCTCAGCCATCATTGTTGCTGAAAGATTGATTGACCATAATGAAAGGCGATCACAAAAACCCACCATTATGGAGGATAACGAAGGAAAAGGTGGGGGGGCAAGACCCCACAATTATAACCAAAATCAAAATCGAAGAGAAGATAATCAACAATCACCAAAATATGGAAAGGAGGGGCAAATAATCAAAGGCTGTTTCCTTTGCGATGGACCGCATAATGCACGGGATTGTCCGAAAAAGGCTAGACTAACAGCCTTGATCAGATCTGATGACGAACCATCAGAACCAGAGGAGGTTCGCCTAGGAGCAATGCAACTTCAACTACTTAATACTTTAAGTACAGTTGAAAGCAAGCCCTTGGTGATGGCAAACCAATCAAACCCAACCACAATCAAAGACAACTCGAAGACAAGATCAAAGGGTCTTCGGCTCATAAACATGGAAATAAAGGGGCAACTTGTGAAAGCGTTGGTTGACACCGGAGCAAGCCACAATTTCATCTCACCTGAAGAGGCTCGAAGACTTGGCTTAAGGATCACCACGCAAGAAGGATGGATCAAGGACGCCTCCGAGAACGCCAAACCAATAGAAGGAGCAGCATGGGGCGTAAAGACAAAGATCGGTACGTGGGCAGGGAAGTTGCACTTCTCAGTCGTTCCACTAGACAACTATGATATCATACTGGGAATGGACTTCTTCCGAAAAGCAAAAGCCTATCCAGTAACATTCCTAAACACCATGTACATCATCAAAGGAGATCAGGTGCACACAATTACCTTGGAGCCGGATACAAGGCGTCAAGGCAAAACCATCTCTGTTTTGCAACTCATGAAGACAACTCATGGGGCATCAAGGAAACATGACGAGGACGTCGTGGCATTAGGTGGGGGAGAATGTCATGACCCGCCAAAATGCAGATCACAACCCCTTACTTTTAAGCAATTAGGGGCCCTTTCGAAGCATACAAGGCTGCCCGAAAGACTCCGGAACAGCCCACACAATTCTGCAGCAACATGGCAACATTGGAAGGCTCTAGAATATCCAGCAAAAGAATAGAAAACGTGGCTCAAAGGGATGTCATGAAGAACTAAAAAGTGCAGCCCTAAAGGACCCCGGAAATCTCTAGAAAACACTACCATGTTCAAGCCATGGAAAGATCATGAAAAGAGCTAGATAGTTCTATGGAAATATCTAGTGCTAGATATTTCTAGTACACATATAAAATATTGTATACATGCATCTAGATATAGAACAATCTAGAATCCATGTAACTAGTATAAATAGGTTGGTGGTGGCTCATTTGCACACACCTAAGTTCCTTGTAACTCAAAACCTTGTACTCGTAATACAAGCTTAATACTTGTGTTGTAATACACATCACGAGCATTCTACCTGCATACTACAAATCTAACTTTCCCCTACAAAGACTTCCGCTGCATAAACCGTTCATTTGAGATCAAGAAGGATGACTTAGAACGAATCTAAGTGCCGCACGTGAACTGAACAAATCAGTCCGTGACATTAAGCTACCTTATCCTCCCAAACAAAGAAATATGTTGAAGACCCTCTATACAAGAATTTCTCAATTAAATGAAGGAATTCATGAGCTTAACAAGAAGCACAAAACTCATTCATCAAAAAGAACTATTGGATCCACTGAAGAAGAGAAAATCACTTCCGCAGAACACATGCGGAAGAAGAAAACCATTTCAGAACCATCCGTAGAAAATCCAAAGAAGAAGACTGTTTCAAAACTATCTGTAGAAAATTCAAAGAAAAAGACCGTCTCAGAACCATCCGTAGAAAATCCACGGAAGAAGACAAATGCTGCTCTTTCAAAACAGTCAACATCCGTAGAAGATCTACGGAAGAAGCCATCATCTGCTATATCACACAATGCCAACAAGAAAGGTAATAAACAACAGAGAGTTGTGAATCCTTGGCAACAAGAACTATTTGACATCATGTCTGGTAGAGGTAAAGATTCTTCAGCCGCAAAGTTTGAGAGAGAATTGAAGAAGCAGCGGAAGAAGAAAGTGATAGAGTCTGGGAGTGCAGTTGAAGAAATATACTGTAAGTGGTGTGACATGTATAACCACAACACAGATGATTGTTACTTCAGTAGCTATTGCTCCATATGCAACATGAACAATCATATGACTGTTGATTGTTACTTCAACAAACACTGTGCTATTTGCAACAAGAATAACCATTACACTCAAGATTGCTACTTCAACAAGAAGAACAAATCAAAAGTTCCAAAGAAGCAACAGTCTGAGAATGTTGAATCAGACTCACAATCCACTGAAAGTAAGGCAAGTTCAAAGCAAAAGAAGCAGCAACCAAAACAAAAGGTTCTAAAGGCAAAGAAGCCAACATGTGCTGATAATCAAACAAAGAGGAGGAAGGAGAAGCAACACTCTCAAAGCAAGACTCCTCACAAGAAGGTAGATTTACAGGAAGATGAAGCCTTCTATGGCCACTTTGAAAAGGGTAATCAAGTACCACAATCAAAGACAAGAAGTTGAAACTTTCTCTAATCAAGTATCATCATCAAGTTAAAAGAACAAGATACTCAAAGAAGAGGTGATAGAAGAAGTGCTTGTGGATCAAGAAAAAAGTGCTTCAAGTTCATCTTTAATAGAATCATCCTCACCCAAAACAAACCATAATGAATCAAATGAATCTAAAAACAACCCTGAGACATCTAGGTTCATCCATGAGGGAGTAACAATCTTAGATACCAATGGAAAGCCCAAGACTATTAAGGCTTGGGTTCCACGCTCTAATTGATTTCATTATTTATGCAGGAACATCCATAGAAGGCTGACAATAAGTGGTATGTTGACAGTGGTTGTTCCAGGCATATGATAGGAAATTGTTCTCTCCTCCATGATTTCAAACACAAAATGCTTCATATGTGGCATTTGGTGGAGATAACAAGGGAGGTAAAATTATTGGTGAAGGAATGGTAACAAATGGTGTACTCAAATTTAAGAAAGTAAATTTTTGTGAAAATTTACAATACAACTTTCTGAGTGTATCTCAAATTTGTGATCAAAATTATACCACTCTATTTGATAACAATTACTGTTACATTCTTAAGCCAGGTTTTCACATCCCAGCAAATTGGATCCTTCTTAAAGCACCAAGAAAAGGAAACACATATGTTTTGGACATGAACAACACCTCAATGACAAGCAATGACACCTGCCTGATTTCTAAGTCAACAGAAGATGAAGCTCAACTGTGGCATAGAAGGATGGTTCATTCAAACATGAAGAACATGAATAATCTGGTCAAAAATGACTTAGTCATTAGCCTTCCCAAGAAGGAATTTTACTGTTCTAATCATTGTACATCATGTTATAAAGAGAAACAATATAGGGTGTCACATAAGTCCAAAACAATCAACACAAACACAAATCCACTCAAAATGCTACACATGGATCTTTTTGGTCTAACCAATGTGATGAGCATTAAAAAAAGGCAATATTGTTTGGTGATTGTTGATGATTTCACTAGATTCACTTAGGTCTTTTCTTAAAACATAAAAGTGAAACATCAGAAACATTAATGGAGTTTATCACTAAGATTGAAAATCAACTTGATTTAAAAGTCAAAATCTTAAGAAGTGATAATGGATCTGAATTTGTTAACCACGTTTTAGACTCCTTTTGTAGGAACAAAGGCATAGCTGTAACACCCGGCCTCTCATACCACTAATATTGTCCGCTTTGCCCACCATGAGTTCACGGATTTGCTTTTGCTTGTCCGGGTTAAAACTTTCTAGGTTGGTCACCCGTCCCTAGATTGCTGTCACCTGAGCACGCTTAAATATGGAGCTCTCCTCTCATCCACAGCCAATGCACCCAAAATGCATTAGTGATATTAGATGCCAGACATTACTTATGAACCAGGAATCTCTCCTGTCCACGGCCGATGTGGGATATATGTAGGGTGTCATAATCACCCCCCCCCGCCTTTGGACTCATCATCCTCGATGAGCCCGAGAAGTCAGCATCCTCGGTGATGTATGTCCCATATCCCGAACGGCACAAGAGTGGCTCTGATACCATTTTGTAACACCCGTCCTCTCATACCACCAATATTGTCCGCTTTGCCTACCACGAACTCACGGATTTGCTTTTGGTTGCCCGGGTGAAAACTTTCCAGGGAGGTCACCCATCCCTAGATTGCTGCCACCTGAGCACGCTTAACTATGGAGTTCTCCTCTCATCCACAGCCAATGTGCCCAAAATGCGTTGGTGATATTAGATGCCAGACATTACTTATGAACCAGGAATCTCTCTTGTCCATGGCCGATGTGGGATATATGTAGGGTGTCATAGTAGCCAGATAATTCAGTGTGCTAAGAACTCCAGAACAAAATGGTGTTGCTAAAAGAAGAAATTGAACTCTAATTGAAGCAGCAAGAACAATGCTAGCTGACTCATATTTGCCAATCACATGTTAGGCTGAAGTAGTGAACACAGCATGCAATGTTCAAAACAGAACCTTAATTGTCAAAGAACATAATAAAACACCCTATGAACTTTTGTTTAAAAGAAAACCTTTTATAGGATATCTTAGAGCATTTGGGTGTCATGTGTCTATTTTAAACACCAAAGATCAATTAGGAAAGTTTGCTAAAAAAGCCTATGATGGTTTCTTTGTTGGTTACTCATCAACATCTAAATCATATAGAGTCTACATTCCATATCAAAACATTATAGAGGAAACTCCAAATGTATCATTCGATGAATCCTTATTTCCAAAATCTATAAAAGGATCATCTTGGTTGTTTGATATAGATGCATTAACAAATTCATATAACACTGGTTATTTGAATGTTACATGTCCTTCGGATACATGCTATCCTTATGTACCTCCAAGTATGAGTGAAGTGCCATTGATTGCCGATCCTCCAAGATCATCGCATTCACACACTTCAAGTGTTGCTGATCCTGGTGCTTCATTTCAAACAAGTAATGGAAATCCTGATGGAAATGAAAATTCAACTTCCGTAGAAGTAACTAATACATCAGCAGAAGTTAACCATGTATCCGCAGAAGTTACTAATGCATCCAGAGTAGTGAACAATGCATTAGCAGAAGTTCCTTCTACATCTGTACATGTCCCATCTACTTTCGGAGATGATTCATTGCCTTTAACTGAAGTTCCCAATCCATCAGGAGATATTCCAACTACATTCACAATAGCTACAGATCAACAAACTACAACATCTGTAGTTGTTCGTGTAACTCCTGTGGAAGTTATTCCTATATCTGCAGAAACACAAACTCATGAAGATGGTTTTCATTCAGCATCAGAAGAACAAAATAATGAGGATTTTGACTACTTTGTTGATTCTCCATCTCAGCTGGATCCATCTATATCATCATTAACCAATATCACTAACTTGGAATCATCCATTCCTGTTGAATCAATTCCAACATCAAGAATTTATAAGTATCATCCAATAGAAAACATCATTAGTGATCTTAATGAAAGAACCACATGAAGCAAAAGGGGAGCTACCAATATTTGTCTTTCATCTTGTTTTCTTTCACAAGTGGTTCATCCCAACATCACTACTGCATTAAAAGACAACAGCTAGATTGAAGGAATGCAAGAAAAACTTCAGTAATTTAGAAAGCAAAAAGTTTGGAATCTAGTTGATCTTCCTGAAGGTGAATATCCAATTGGTACAAGGTGGCTTTTCAAGAACAAACTAGATGACAGAGGTATCATTGTCAGAAACAAAGCAAGGCTGATAGCACAAGGGTATACTCAAGAAGAAGGGATAGACTATGATGAAGTCTTTGCTCCAGTTGCAAGGATTGAATCTATTAGAGTCTTCCTAGCCTATGCTTCATATGAGAAGTTCACAGTTTACCAGATGAATGTAAAATGTTCCTTCTTATATGGTAAAATTGATGGAGAATTCTATGTTGCCTAACCACCAGGCTTTGAAGATCCTGATTACCCACACAGGGTATACAAGCTTGACAAAGCTTTGTATGGCCTTCATCAGGCACCAAGAAAGTGGTATGAAACATTGTCTTCTTTCTTGCTCAAGCATGGTTATAAAAAAGGAACCATTGATCAGACTTTCTTCCTCAAACATGATCATCAAGACCTCTTGGTTGTCCAAATCTATATGGATGATATCATTTTTGGGTCAACAAATAAGAGATTGTATGAAGACTTTGAATCTTTGATGAAATCTGAGTTCCAAATGAGTTCCATGGGAGAATTAACATTCTTCCTTGGTTTACAAGTTCATCAGAAATCAAATGGAATTTTCATCAATCAGGAGAAGTTTGTGCACCAAATCTTGAAGAAGTACAACCTTGCTGACTCTTCTTCATGCAAAACACCAGCATTAATAATAGATAAGATTGTACCTGATCCTAAATGGAAATCAGTTGATCAAAGATTGTATAGATCTATGATAGGATCTTTGATGTACTTAACTGCCAACAGACCTGACATAATGTTTGCTGCGTGTGTTTGTGCTAGGTACCAATCAGACCCCAAGGAGTCACATATGAATGTTGTTAAGAGGATTTTCAAATACCTCAAAGGGAAGCCAGCTCTTGGACTTTGGTATCCCAAAGAAGGAAATTTCAACCTCTATTCATATTCTGATAGTGACTTTGGAGGTTGCAACAACAACAAAAAATCAACAACCGGTGTCTATCAATTCATTGGACCAAGATTAGTTTCTTGGCAGTGCAAAAAGCAAACAAATGTGTTAGTATCCGGAGCTGAGGCTGAGTACATTGCTACTTTAGGTGGTTGCTCTCAAGTTTTGTGGTTGCAAAACCAACTACTTGATTATGGTTACAATTTTCTTCAAACACCAATACACATAGATAACTCAGTTGCAACATAGTAAAACAAAACATATAGAAATTAGATATCATTTTTTGAGAGACTTCTCAGGAAAAGGTATAATCAAGTTAATCAAAGTGGATACAACAAATTAGCTTGCTAATTTATTCACTAAAGCCTTTGACTCAGTGAGATTTAATTTCTTAATTGAGTCTTTAGGCATGATCAACTTAGATTAGTCCTCATGATGAGCTCAAAATGGATCGATCTGTGATGATATATGAACACAATTCAATCTAAAACACACAAGTATTCAATTCAACACAATCAAATTAACAAAAATTCATAGAGTTTTCATTGATTAGCATATAGAAGAATACAAAGTGTAGTAAGCAGTTATAAAGCGTCCCAATCACTCTAAAACTTAAAAACATTCCTACACAAAACATATCTATGCTATATATACTAATTAAGAGAACAAAGGAACATATTTACATAAAAAGTCCCTATACTATGACAAAAATGTAAAAGACACACAAATACAAATGTTAATCTTTAAAGAAGCATCTACAATACTCCCCCTAAGATTTACTTGTGTTCGGTCTTCAAAATCTTCAATCTTCAAATCTCTTTCTTCAATCTTTGTCTTCAATCTTTAATCTTCTTTCTTCAGTCTTCTTTTTTTAGTCTTTAGTCTCCTCTCTTTGTCTTCTGCTTGATCTTTAGTCTTCATGCTTCAAAGAAGTCTTCTGGCTCTTCCTTGATCTTGAAAACCAATTTCTCCTTGTAAATCTCTTGCTCCCTTAGAGCTTTTATAATAGCTGCTTTGAATTTCTCAGCAAGAATTCCTTGTTCTGGCGTCGCCTCATTTGTTTTAATTTCCATGGAGTTCATTAATACCAATGTTTGCTTTGAAAGACCTGCTATATCCATATTTGCATAACACTCTATAGGTTTAGAATTGTCTTTGCAATGAATCTCCAATACCCCTTTTCTTGAAATTCTCATGAATTCAATATCTTTTATGCCCTTTTTCACAATATTAGCATATGCTAATGCTTTCCTCAATGATATCCTCTCCATCGCTGCATTCATCACCTTAATGATCGACACAAAATACTTCTTGTCATTTTCTGCTGTTTCTGGAATAACTTTTTCAAACTTCCGAGTCGATAAGAATGAGATGTAACTGGGATGCAAAGTTTTAGCTTGAAAACACCAAACAAAGAAATCATATCGTGATCCCAATCATTCAAATCTCGTACTAAGTTCAGCTCAAATGTGTCAGCATTGTAAAACCATCTCAAAATTGGTTTTGATTGTTGAGATCCATCAATGACTTTCAATCCAGGATTTGTGACTTTCTCAAAATACTCATCACTGAAAGCATCCAAAAACTTTTCTTCACCAACATCTTTATCAACTCCTTTTCTCTTTTTCTTTAGTGTTTGAAAATACTGCTTATCTTCTTGATCACACCTTATTTGTAAGAATGAACTCATTTTGTTTATCCCTCTGTTCAATAATTACACAAAGTTCTCTCCTCGGCTTGCTCTTGTAGGATTGATCAATGGCAATTTATTCAATTCCTTTAAATCTTGAACAGGCAATTTAATAATACTCGAGTAAAAATGATAAACATCACATATTGCAGTTACTCGTTTAATCAAGAATGCATCAAAAATCTCATCATATTTCCATGCAACGATTTTCACTTCTTTTGTAGTATCAGGAACAATCATGGCATTTAGTAACTCAGAAATAGATTGTCCTTTGTGCAAAACATTACGTACTAGATCTCCTGCTGAACGTGCCTTGTTCCACAGCTGTTTTTGTTCTAAAGAGACCTGATAAGTTTGCTTTTTAGTGTCAGGAAACATTTTCATCACTTCTTTTGTTTGTTCATGACCTGAACTTGTCATAGCCATAGATTTAGTCTCCTGAGGCTTCAAAATCTTTGTTCTCTTTGTAATTTCTAGATATTGAGGATTGTCCATATCCAGCATTATCACCTTGTTTGTTTGTCTTTCAGTTTCATGGAAACTTCTTACTAAGTTCCTTAATGATTCACCTTGCAATCTATTCAATTTCATTCGTGGATATTTACGCGACTGTAACCACATTCTGAGTGCAGTAATGCTCATATCATCAGGGTTAGGATGATGCAACTCAGATGTGGACAGTTCTTCAATGTTAAGGCTTTCTTGTAATGGGTTCCACTCCCCATGTTCTACTATGATCTCGTTTGGATCAATTGGAGCAACCGATTCAGCCGTTATACATTTCTCAAATACTTCATTTATTTGTGATACGGTCAACCCATTAAGAAACACTCTATTGTACTTCATTCTTATGAGATAATTGTATCTTTCTTCCATATTTACAGGTGCATCATCATGACTTATGTCAATTGGAGAATAATGTTCATCTACATTGGCTTCAACCAGATCTTCATCATCTAGAACTTCATTATACCATTCATCATCAAATTCAGCTTTTATATCATCTAAAGCTCCAATGGTTTCTTGTATATCCGAATCTTCTTCATCTATACTTGTATATTCATCAATCACTTTTTGAACTTTGAATGATGATTCAAGTAGTACTAAAACATCAATATCATCTAATTTCCTCTTTCCTTTATCTAAAACGGGTATTCTTTCAACATCAATAGGAGTAACTTTAGAAATAATCATCACTTTAGGAGATGGAGACATGTGCTTTTCTTTCAACTTTTCTAATTCTTCTTTCAATTCTTGATTTTCTTCATTTACTTTTCTTTAATCTTTCTTCCATTGAATCAAAATCTGTCATCATTACCTCAAATGTCTTCATATTATCATCTTGACTTTTTCTCAACACATCAATTACCTTGTCTTTCTTTTTCATTTCTTCAATCAAACTTTCATTGACAGCTTTCAACTCTTCAATTATCTTTAATTGATTCAACTTTTCTTCATTCAATTCATCAATCTTCTTTTGTAAATTTTCTTCTTCGGTTAATGCAAACTGATCATTTGCTCTACCATTTCTTTAATCATACTTGCAATTTCTTCAATAGATTGTTCTTCACCTTGATTAATTTCTTCAGTATCCTCATCATGAATCTCTTCATTAGCTTGGTCAATTTCTTGTACATCTTCCTCACTTTCATCATGAATTTCTTCAGTAACTTGCTCAGTTTCATCTACATCATAATGTATATCTTCATGATCTTCATCAATAACTTGCTCAGCTTCTTGTATATCATCATCATCATCTATTCCCATTCCATCACCATTATGACCACCATCATCATCATCATCAGAATCAGATGAGCTAGAACTATCTTCTTTATCATTAATGTTTTCATTATCATCATCATCTTCTTCATCCTCTTCAGCTGGTACTTCCTCAATCAAATTAGCTGGGTCAATAGGCTCGTCCTCAGTTATATGATAATGATCAATAGTGATATCCATTTCATCATTAGCAACATTAAGAATATAATCAAATAATGGAACATTCTGAGCTCCAGTAACCATTGCCAGTCTCTTATAAGATACATCAGACATATGCTCCAATATCAATGTATCACCACTTACACCATCAATATGAATGTCTGGATGTTGTTCATTGATAATCATCTAAAGGAAACGTGGATACATTAAGTATTTGTTCCTTATGCCCTTTTCTAGATTAAAAATAAACCCATTCAAAATCCACTTTGACATATTAAATCGTCTATTTGTAGTCAATGCTACAATGGGTGATGCAATGTCAACTGGGAAAGAATTCCATCACGCACTTCGTTTTGACATGCAATGTTGGAAAATGTAGCATATAAGCTTCCAATGGTTATACAGACGAGCACAAAAAAATTGTTTTATAGGAAAATGGTTAGGGTGTCCCATTTCCATGAATGTTTGTCTACATCCATCAAACGATAGCTCGGATAAATCTTCTAGATCATTTGGTCCTAACCTCAAGGCTTGTCTAATTGAGTCTTTAGAGACTTCAATCATTCTAAAATTCGTTATAAAGCCTCAGACCACTTTAGCTCCATTTTAATCAACATCAACATATGCCGTGCTCCAGAACTTCTTAATCAAACGTGCATTGATAATCGGTTGGTAGCACATGACATATACGTACTTCGTCCTTAATAAATATCTGATCATATCTTCGTATCCTACGGTATTTTTAATATCCTCGTTTAATAGTGCAGCAACGTTGTGTTTCGGCTCAAACTTTAAATCAGCCATCTACAAAATTAAACACAAGAAATTTAAAATTTGAAGTTTTAACAATTAAAATCAATATTTTTTAAAAATTTATTCTACTGAAAATCAAATATTTCAAACAAATTGATTTCTTTGATTATTTAACACATTTTAGATTTCAATTTTGATTTAAAAACCTATTTTCAATATGAATTTTTGTTGAATAAAAAATTTCTTTATTAAAAAAAAAAATTTGTGACTGTTCATCTTCATCATCAGAGATGAAAATCAACACACAATCAACAGATGATGAGAACTTCGATTTGAATGAACAAACTGAGTCGAAATCAAGACCATATTATCATTCAAGCATCAATTTCAGTTCATATTTACATATTTGCATACAATCTAGTGTTTCAAACGCCCGAATATGGTCGAAACGCCCAGCTTAAATCAACCTGTAAATCAACGATATTAGTGATTTTGATCATGATCTTACACTTAGAATTAAGCACAAAGACCTTTCAATACAAGAGTAACTAAGAAATCGATCAAAATGAGGAATAAGGGTTTATCGGAAGCACAGTGGGTTCGAAGGCATAAGAGTTCAGGGGAATTTTGAGAATGAAATCTGAAAACACAAAGTGTTGTTTATATACTAAGTGAAAAATTTTAGGCGCATGAGCACTGTTTGTGCGCATGAACTCAGGAGCATGAGCACTGTTTGTGCGCATGGACTTAGGTGCATGAGCACTGTTCAGACGCATAAGCACTGTGTAGGCGCTTTGCACTGTTCAGGCGCATGAGCTTAGCTGAAACGCCCAATACACGCTGTTTACACTTGGAAGCATGGGAACTGTTTAGGCGTATGGGAAGGATAAAATACCCAACACTTTAACCACATTTTCAGACTTAAAACAACTGTTTAGACGCATGACAACAGTTTAGACGCATGAGGTTGTCTGAAAAGTCCAACACTTGTACAAATCTTGAAAAATCATCATGCTCCTAATCCTGGACTTATGAACACTGTTTAGGCGCATGAGATGATTTTCATGTGTCCCACACTTGTAATTTTCAGATCTTCCACCTGTACACTGTTAAGACATATTAGCACTGTTCACATACTAATATTAAAACAGTTAATCAAATTTTGACTTTAATTAGTCAAATTTTGACTTTCACCCAAAATTTTAACAATATACCCTCAATTTTGAACTTTTGACTTTTAAATTTATTTATTTTATTTTGAAATTTTGATTTAATTTTTTTTTAGATAATTTCCCGTCATTTTAGTCTCTAATTTTTAACAAAAAATCTCATTTAACTTTTGCAAGAAGCTTTTCCATTAAAAATGTTTTTCAGGTTCATTTTTACATTTTATTACACACACATGCTTGAACATATGTAGCATCATCCTTTCCATCCAAAACATAAGATTTTGATTTTTCATGATTTTTCATGTCTTGAAATTTGTCAATCAGTTTTAACTCTTTTTACTCCCCCTAAACTTTTAAGTTTGATACAACTTAGAAGTTTCTTGAATTTTGTCACATGAAGAGCACACTAATCATTGTTAAATTGCCTGCACATAGAAAACATGCAAAAATCAAAATGAAAGTAGAATAAAATCCTAATATTCACAATGAATCATGTCTGCAGTGAGATCATATTAGCATTGATCAGCACATTAAAATAAAAAAAATTGATGGATAGTCACAGACTGATTAAATCCTGATCAAGTGTGTTCCAGGTCAGCATTTCTGCAGCAAAGGAGACACTAAATCTAAGGACAGAAAATGAGTGCTTTTGGCAAAGTACTCCGCACACTTACTTTTTAAACTCTTGGATTTCTTAAGGTACGATTAGATATGACATTATGCGAGTCACACTTAGAATTAGAGAGCTCAACCCTCATCAACATATGCAAGAAATCACTTTTCTCAACTTGAAAACCCGACATATACTTTTAACCAGATCTCATGTTTAGTTTGTGCACATTGGCATCTTTTTGCATCAAGTGAGAATATCCAGGTCTGTAATGACTTACAATAAAGGATATCTCGTCACTTCAGGTCTATGATGACTCATAACAGAGAAGTGTTAGATGCTTTAAATTAATGATATAAACAGATCTCATGGTTATTTATATCACCATCAGGTGTGAGTTTGTGACTTTAAAAGCAATCAATTTGAGAAGTCAATACTACTCATAGGTACTGAAATGGACAAACACTAATGCATGAGTTATTTAGTTTGATCTCAAGAGTTTACTTGTTTAGTATAATTTCATGAGCTTACCTGCACATCATATCTGATCATGTCATACTATAGTCGTAAGCGAATTATGCAACTGATCATACTAATGTACTATCATTTCTCACGTGTTGAAAAACAAAATTCATTCCTATATAATTAATAAGGAAAGACACTATTTTTGTGATTTTTGGTTTTATATTTTTATCTTTTGTTTTTCAATTTTCTATTTTTGTATTTGGTTTTTGTTTTTCTAATAAGCATGCACACACAAAATAAAATCAGGCAATTAACTTTGACAGGTTCTCTAACTGTGTCCTATTCATATAAGGGAGGGTTCTAATCATGTTTAGACTCAATTAACTGAAATACTTAAAAACCAATTTTTACATGTGGTTAATAAGACCAATTGACTCTACCAAATACTCAAACCGTCCTGGTAAGAAGGCTTTAGTAAAAAGGTCGGCCAACTGTTTTTCAGTAGCAAGTTGAATCAGAATGATTAATTCTTTTTCAGAGTTATCTCTGAGAAAATGATATCGAATTTTGATATGTTTTGTTTTAGAATGTTGGACAGGATTAGGTGTAATGAACATAGCTGCTGTGTTATCAATGTAAATAGGTGTTTTAAGAAAGTTGAACCCGTAATCTAGCAGTTGGTTTTGTAACCAAAAGGATTTGAGAACATCCTGCTGAAGCAGCAATGTACTTAGCTTCTACAGTAGAAACAGAGACATTTGTTTGTTTCTTGCATTGCCATGAGAATAATCTGGGTCCTAAAAATTGACACGCACCAGTTGTTGATTTTCTATCTTGACAACATCCGCCATAATCACTATTAGTATACCCATGTAACTCGAAGTTTCCTTCGTAAGGATACCATAGCCCTAAAGCCGGCTTACCTTTGAGATACCTGAATATTCTTTTGACAGCAATTAAGTGGGACTCTTTCGGGTCTGATTGATACCTTGCACAGACACAAACAGCATACATAAGGTGTGGTCTAGATGCAGTGAGATACATCAAAGAACCAATCATCGATCTGTATAATGTTTGGTCTACTGATTTTCCTTTCGAATCAGGCTCAATCTTGGTGTTCAATCAGTTGGAGTTCTAATTGACTGACAATCTTGCAGCTTAAATTTCTTCAAGAGTTTGTTGACGAACTTCTCTTGGTTGATAAAAATACCATCTGCAGATTGCTTAACTTGTAGTCTAGGAAAGAAATTTATCTCTCCCATAAAACTCATCTGAAATCGAGATTTCATGATTTCTTTGAATTCATTACACATTTTTGGACTTGTAGAACCAAATATGATATCATCAACATACACTTGTACACATAAGAGATCATCAGCATCCTTCCTTATGAATAAAGTTGGATCGATTTTCCGTCGCGTGTATCCATGTTGGATTAAGTGCTGTGACAATGTCTAATACCATATTCTAGGGGCTTGATGTAGTCCATATAAGGCTTTGCTCAATTTGTACACACGATGTGGATATGTAGCATCTTCAAAACCTGGAGGTTGCTTCACATACACATCATCAGTGATAGAACCATACAAAAATGCACCCTTTACGTCCATTTGATACACTTTAAATTTCATGAATGAGGCATAAGCCAGGAAGACACGAATAGATTCAAGTCTTGCAACTGGAGCAAATATTTCATCATAATCAATACCTTCTTCTTGAGTGTATCCTTGTGCAACTAATCTTGCTTTATTTTGGATAACAATTCCTCGATCATCAGTTTTATTTCTGAATAACCTTTTTGTGCCTATGGAATTTTCTCCTTCAGGTAAATCCACCAGATTCCACACTTCTTGTTTTCGAAACTGTAATAATTCTTCTTGCATAACCTCGAACCAACCATTGTCCTTTAACGCTTCGAAAACGTTTTTAGGAACAATTTGAGAAAGAAAGCAAGAGTATAAGCAGACGTTTGCTTGTTCTGATTTACTTCTCGTCATTCTCTCACTCAAAGGATCAATAATGTAAGGCCCCTTTCCCGGAGACCTCACAGTTGGTCAATCATGGCATAAAACATTAAACATCACACATTTAATAAAACATTGCAGCAGAATTAAGTTAATAAAAACCATTCATTCTATTAATAATTAACGTTGTTAAGCAATACATCGTTGTTTTCTTGAATTACAAAAGACCCTGTTTGGTTGCATCACAAAACAACAAAATCATCAAAGATGAATGGATGCCAATCTAGCCCTGCCGAGTAGCTTCCCCCGCGTGCCACCCTCAGCAACAATTACCTGCCAACTGAAAATGCATAAAAGTCAGCGTCGCTGAGTGAGTCCTAGTTTTAAAACTTTTAAAATACCTTGTAGGATTTATATATGAAAATATCTTTTTCAATAAAATACTTCCTTTACTTTTACACGTGAGCATTCATCATTCATACATCAAGGTATAGATTGAGTTATCTTTCATTAACTCACGTATTCATTCATTATCTTTCACTATATTCTGGATCCTGTCTCATGTAATACCCGACTCGTATCCGAAGATCGACAGTACCGGGGTACGCAACAAGGACTCGGGTCAATCTCATGGATTGAATCCTTTACGAGTCTTTTGTGACAACACAGTTACTCACCTCAACTTTGGCTTACGAGTCTTTTGTGACAACACAGTCACTCACCTCAATTTTGGCATACAAGTCTTTTGTGACAACACAGTCACTCACCTCAACCTTTGCTTGCAAGACTTTTCATACTTTTCTTATGTTCCACTTCTTAATTAACATTAATCTTTCACTTTCTTTACGATAATACTTTACGCATACGAATATAAACACACTACGTAAAGTCACATTATACATAATATAAAGCATCAACAACAGCCCACAACATGCATCACCACAACAGACATGAACTAGCAAAACATTCCATAACTTACCCGCTACATTCTACTTCCCAAGCTTCGGAAAAATCCTAAGTCCTTTATCAAATGCGGATGAACAGTAACTAATGCGGATGAACAATACTAATGCGGATGAACAATACTAATGCGGATGAATGCCTTCAGATTATTCCTAGTGTCCAACTAAATGCTAGTAGAACAAATGCGAATGACTGAAACAAATGCTCATGAACACTGTAGCAACTGCTCATGAATAAAAGAAATGCGGAAGAACACTTAGGCACATAAGCATCTACAAATGCGGATGAACAAACCACAATGCGCATGAACAAGTACTTAAATGCGGATGAACTAACCAACCTGCAAATGCACTTATGCAATTATTCAGTCCCCAATCCTTGATCAAACACATCCTTGTCATGGATCTAACATGCTTAACATCTAGAGCAGGCACACAACCACGAAAACACCAACAGTCCTAACCAATCATGCTTATCCATCTGTTCGAAGCTAAAACTCAACATCACAAGCATCAATCGCACATAAACCACCATAAAGTACCAACACAAACCCCCATATACATATGGTAAAGCATAAAACAGCTGTAAAACCTTTTAAACATGCATTTTCAGCCCCAAAGAAGTTTGAAACACATAAAACCAGGGTCTAGAACTCACCTAGTGTAGCAAACAAGCAAAACTCCTCCAAACTCGTGTGCGCAAGAGTTCAAACGCCTAGAAACAAACAAAACAAACACCAACCCATATAAAACACTTAATAATCGGTTTTAAGGTTGAAAACCCCATAAAAACCGAACCAATTAACAAAACACACTAACCTTCAAAGTTCTGCCCTATTCTTCTTTACAACCGAGTGAAATAAGATTTTCAGCCTCTTTCTTCTTCTTTTCTTTCGGTAGCAGCAGCAGCAGAAAGAGCATGGGCGACCTTGCCCCTTATACACATCTTTTTTTGACTTTTGTGTACTTTTACACAAAACACCCTCATCTTTGGCTTCTTTTTGCTTTCTTCTTGATACTTTCTTTTCTTTTATTTTGACAAGATTTCAGGTGTTACAAATAATCTGAGATGTTGGTTGGTTCTTGTGAATACGAGATGTTGAAATCTCATCTCCTTGAACATGAACATCTAGATTGGATTGATTCAAGTTGGAAAGCTAATGCAATAGGCTTGAAGAATGTGGATTGAAATTTGGAACTTGAGTCGGTGAGTTGATTAAGTAATCAAGATTAATGGAATCAACTACATCACCAGAGATAGATGATGTTCCAGACTCAGGTTGTACAATTTCTGTACCATCACTAGGAATTGGTTGTGTGACATCTTGGTTTTGTGAAACAGAATGATCATTATCTTGATGAGACTGATCATCATTATTAGACTGAAAAACAGAATCTCTAACAAAAGAAAAGAAGGGATAGTCTGAGCTTGAATCATCTGCATCGTCAGAATCCGAATTGTCACTGAATGAACCGAGATCTCCTTGAATGTTCTTTTCACCTGTAGAATCAAGCAAGTTAGATTGATTAAACAAGTTGGATTGAAAAGAGTTTGATATTGAATCTAAATCAATTAACCATGCAGGACCATTTGACACTGATGGAAAAGAGTTTTCAAGAAATTTAACATTAAATGTTTCAACTATAACATTAGTCCTAGAGTTATAAACTCGATAGGCCTTTGAATCAGATGAATATCCAACGAAAAATCCATCATCAGATTTTGATTCAAATTTTCCTAAATAATCACTTGAATTCAGAATCATAACCGGACAACCAAAAGATTTAAGAAAATCTATGTTAGGTTTCCTGCCAAACATTAACTCATATGGAGTTTTCAATTTGTCTTTAACAATTAACGAATGGTTCTGAACAAAACATGCAGTTGATATTGCTTCATCCCAGAATGTGATTGGAATTTTAGCATCGGCTAACATGGATCGTGCTGCTTCAATCAATGTTCGGTTCTTCCTTTCAGCAACCCCATTTTGTTGAGGAGTTTTGGGAGCACTGAACTGATGAGCTATTCTTTTCTCTGCACAAAACATGTCAAGAGTAAGATTTTTGAATTCCGTCCTATTATCACTTCTAATTATTTTTACTTTTTGATCAAGTTGATTTTCTACTTTTATGATAAATTCTTTTATTAATTCAGCTGTTTCAGATTTAGCATTTAGAAAGAAAACCCATGAAAATCTTGTATAGTCATCAATGATAACTGAACAGTAAGATTTTCTTCCAATACTCTTCATGTTGGTTGGTCCAAAAAGTTCCATATGCAACAACTAAAGGGGTTTGGAATTTGAGTTTATCAGCTTGGACTTATAAAACGCTGTGTGCTGTTTCCCCTTTAAACATGCTGAGCATAAATCAGTTGTGGCAAACTTCTTTGATGGAAGGCCAATCACATGATTTCCCGCTACAAGCTTGTTCATATTCTTGAAGTTGGAATGTCCGATACGTCTATGCCAAAGCTGGCTTTCATCATTTGATGCTTTAGCAAAGAGACAAGTTGTTTCTGTAGAAGAGTCCACTTGAGACATATCCAGTTTGTATACGTCTCGATCTCTGACAATTTTTTTGTTTTGCAGGTACACCCGCTATCCACATACCAAGTGTTGATTGGTCTTCTCGGGCGTACCTGCAAAACAAAAAATTTAATTTGAATTATCTACCCAAGCCGAAATGGTCTTGGGTTTTCCAAACTTGTCAACAATAGTAAATTGTTTAAAGTGAAGTTTGTGACATCAGGTTTATTCTTTATGAATTTACCAATTCTGCTATTTGTAACAAAATTATGCTTGTTTGTAAAATTCATGCTTTTGACTGACCATTGTTTGAAAATCTTTTATTTTCAAAACTTTTGTTATTAATTCTCACCTTACCTTGGAATGAAATTATCATTGAAGTATTATTTAGGTCTCACTGAATTATTTCTTTTGAAAGTGTTCAAACCTAAGGAGGGTTGGTGTGTTAATCTTTGAAAATCAATATTTTGGTTTCTTTTATATTGTGGATTAACATAACCTTTGCTTACTGTTGAGGTGGCAAATCCTCTCCTCTGTGAATTCTTTCTAAAGTAACAATCTTTAGTGTTGTGAGTTTGCTCATCACAGTAAGTACAGTATTTGTTAAAATAACACTCTAAAGTTGAGTGATTTCTCATATCACAAATGTGACAGTATTTGTTAAAAAAACATTCAAATGTTTTGTGATTATACATGTCACATATGTTACAATACCTCTGTGGAGTCTTGAATAATTGCTTATTAACCTTTGACGTTGACGCAACATTAGAAACTTGGTTACTTTTAGGTGTCAAAGAGTTAATTTGTTGTTTTTGATTTGAAGAATTATGCTTTTGATTTAAACCATTTTTCTTTTGCATAATTTGTTTTTGTTTTTGAACATGAATTTCATTCTTGTTTTCCTTAGATACAAATCATTTAGCTACAGTAGAAGTCTTAGAATCTGAACCCGTTTTCAGATCAGATGTTGATTTGTTCTTAGGATTTTCTTTAACATCTTGAATGGAGTTCACATTCAACAAACCACCAGATACAAATTTAATTGGTTTTAGTTTTATTGCTTGATTTGTTTCTTTTGTCTGATTTTCCTGAATTTTATTTGTTCATATTTAGCTTTATTTATCTTTCTTCTTCTTCTATAGTTCCTTGATTTTATAGATCTAGTTTTTGGTTTAGATTGAACATCCTCTGTTGAAGATTCTTTTTCACATTCTTTCTTTTTCTGGTCTTTTTGCCATTTAATGAATTCTGGGTTATTTAGACCAAATGAATTTGAATCTTCTGATGTTTCTTCATCATTTTTTGTTTTGAAAATCGAAGTTTTGGTTATTAGTTATAATATTCACTTCCTCCAAAACTGACTCTTTAGGAACAAAAACTTTCTTTGTTTTAGGCTTCGGTTCATAAGATTTTACTTTAACAGGATGACCATTTTTTATCTTTTTGTTATCTTTTTCTTCAAAAATTTCCACATTTGTTTTCTCTTCTTCAGCATCAGACATCTTGGTCTTGTTTTGAAAAGCTTTTAATTTTGCCTTGTTTTCTGGAGATTGATCATGAGTGTTAAAATTTTCTGGTAAGGTATTTGTTATTGATTCTGGCATCGGTTCATGAGTGAAACCCAATCCTACCTTTTGTTTATCTTTTCGTTCATTTACCAGCTTTTCCATAATGGTTTTAGAACTTTTAACTTTGGCGAGATCAACTTGAGTTGCTGCATGAGCTATCTTCTCCAGTTCAAGATTTTTTGTCATCTCTTCAAGTTGTTTTGATACAATTTCAAGTTCTCTTAGAGTTTTGATCCAAGAATTTTGAAGAGAGATAATCTTTTCGTCAGATACTTTATGATCATTTTTAAGTTTGGTATGCATTAGTTCTTCTTGCTTAAGTTTTTCACAAATCTTGTAAGAATAATTTCTGTAGTATTCTACATGCTCGAAGCAAGACTTTGTGCATAACTTTTCTCTGACTTCTGATGGAATTTCAGTATATTTAGGAGGAGACGTTTCAGAGTTAGAGCTTTCAACCTTTGGTTGATCAGATTTTGCCATCAATGCAACTTCCTCTGAATCTTCCTTGGGATCAGAATTGTCACTCCAGTCATAATCCTCTTCCTTGTTCTTAGAGTTTCCATCATCTTTTGGATCATTAAATTCAGACCTATCTTCTTTTTGTATTTCTGCAACAAGATATAAATTGGAGGTTAAATCAGCAGTAAATTGTTCAGCGTATGCACTCCAATCATAACCATCTTTAATATTAACAACAAGAGCTTTCTTGGGCTCCTCTGATGATTTAGATTCATCTTTCAATTCTGGCATTGGTAGGCTTTGATAAGGTTTCTGAAATGTCTTCTGTGATGATTGCTGAAACCTTTGATTACTTGAGCTTGATTGGCCATTTCCTCCTTTATTCCTTGGAGCTTTGCACTCTCTTGAAAAGTGACCATAGCTGTTATAGTTGAAACACCTAGATTTGGACTTATCAAATCCAACAGACTTGTTTGCACTCGGCTTGTAGTTTCTATTGACATACTAGTATTTCTGAGTCCTGTAAGCTATCATAACCATTTGCCAGTTGAGATCCATTTCTTCTACATTGTCTCGATCTATATCAAATTAATCCTGCAAAACAAGATCAAGTTGAGTTAGATGACTACCTTGATAAGCTTGAAAGCTTGCCATAAATGCAGTGAAAGCAGTTTTAGACTCTTCATCCTGTAATAGGATGTTTATTACATAGTTAACTTTGCTAGTTTTAGCATAGTTAGCAGATGGAGTCTCTGCTTGAGATTTAGAACTTTTAGGCATAGGAGGAGATTGAGGTTGATTCTGAGTTGTATAAGTAGGAGCACTTGTGTAAGTGGAATCAGTGAAGAACCCTGCGCCAACAAATAGATCACCCTCATCTTCTAGTGAAGTTTCATTCTTAGCCATGAATGCATTCTCCATAGTACTTGCTGGAGAAGCAACATATTTATATTATAACATCGAACCTGCTCTGTCATTGTTTCTAGAACATTCATTAATTTCAATAGATTCTATTTTAGCAATCAAGAGATCAAGATCCATTGGGAATTTCTCAATATGCTTTAGCAGAGTCACTGTTTGCTTCCATGAAGATGGAAGAGCATTGAGAAGCCTGAAGTTAAGATCTTTTAAATCATTCTTGATGCATGCAGTCGACATCTCAGTAGTTAATTGAACAAATCTGTTCATCAACTGATTTATTGGTTCACCATATAAATGTTCAAAAAGTTCTAATTGTCTCTTTAACTTTTGCTTTTTCAAATCCTGGATCTCCTTTCCACCTTCACATATTATTTTCAATGCCTTATACATGGTGTATCCCGTCTAATAACCATCAAGCCTTGTAAGGACTTCAAGTGGCAGTCCTTTGCACATCAAAGAATAAGCTTTTATATCATTTTTAACTTTCCTAAGATCATCACCCTGTAATCCCTCTTCAGGATATGGTTCCTGAGATTCTTTGGTGTAAACAAAACCTCTATCAGGACCATCTGAAGTTATAGGAATATGAGGTCCTTTTTCTATTGATTTCCATTGATCAGTATCAATATAATTCAAGTGATGTTTTAATCTCAGTGACCAATTCTTGAAATCTGCTTTATTCTTCAGCTTGGGAATTCGGTTCTCTGAGTCTTCTGATTTTACCATTTTTAGTTTTTGATTTTTAAAAGAAATTTGTTTTTGTTGTTTTTAATGTTTTGAATTAAAAAAAATGAATTAAAAATATTTTTGGATTTTTTAAGTTTCTGAAAAATTTCAAAAATTTTCTAAGTGTTAAAGCTGATGCATCCAATTAGTGGTAAAACGCCCAAACAGTTGTACTTCCTTTGACTTTGACTTTGAAACGTCTAAGGGATTGTCTTAGAAAAATTCCAAAACGTCCAAGTTGAAAAGCGTCTAAATAGTATCAAAACGCCTGAACAGTTGTCAGAAGCCTGGTTGGTAAAACACACAAGTAGTTCAAAAACGCCTGGAATTCCTTGGATTGTCAACTTCCAAAGTGTCCCAACAGTTAAAATGTGTCCCAACAGTAGAAAAACGCCTTACAAAAAACACCAAAACAGTGGAAAAACGCCTAAATAGTTGTTTTGCGCCTAACACTTAGGCAATTTTCAGCAGTGTTTTTGACATAATGCGCCACATTCATCAGTTTCATACGAACTTAAATTTTCGGAATTCCTTCAAAACTTGATTAATTGATCTAAAATCCTCAAATTATGTAGGAAATTGATCAATAATCAATCCTTCAACTTCAATTTCTTCAATTAACAACCAAAATTGATCTTTTGATTCAAGAACAGATTCGACAAATGAAGAACAGTTCGAAGAGCTTTTTGCTCAAATTTACTGATTTGAACGAATTGTACTGCTAATTGTGAATCCAATCATGTTCCTGATGATGAAACACAACTGAATTCAACAATTATATGACTGAATTGTTTATCAATCACAGATTCAAGTGATTTTGAGAGTTCGACAGTTGAAGAACTTCAATCACTAAACCGAAAGCTCTGATACCATTTGATGAGCTCAAAATGGATCGATCTGTGACGATATATGAACACAATTCAATCTAAAACACACAAGTATTCAATTCAACACAAGCAAATCAACAAAAATTCATAGAGTTTTCATTGATTAGCATATAGAAGAATACAAAGTGTGGTAAGTAGTTACAAAGCATCTCAATCACTCTAAAACAAAAAAACTTTCCTACACAAAACATATCTATGCTATATATACTAATCAAGAGAACAAAGGAACACATTTACATAAAAAGTCCCTATACTATGACAAAAATGTAAAAGACACATAAAGACAATTGCTAATCTTTAAAGAAGCATCAACACATCATCACAAAGAAAAGCATGATCTGTCCTTTAGAATACTCAATATGAAAAAGCCAAAAACATCCATAAAACATATAAAACTTCAAAAATATTGTCTTGTTAATAGGTTTTTTTTTGAAAAAACAATTCCTATCATGGGAAATGATCGCACACTATACCTTTATTTACTTGCTTGGTTTTTAACTTACAATAAAGACTGATCAGATGTGATTTGATATGTAAGTAGGTTCAGCTTGAGTGGAAAATAAACAAGTCCCTGCTTAATATAATGCCAAGGTGACTAATTGTGGGCAATTCCATTTTGAGGAGCAAGCAAGTAAGTCTTATCCTGCTGTGATCAACTCAATCACCAAAGCACACTATGTTACGAGACTTTATAACCTCTATCTTTGCGCATCATGGACCCTCTGTTTTGAGTGAGCAAAGACCTGGGTTCATAGGCACCTTTGTTTTACGTGAGTAAAGACCTGGTGACATGATGCTGCTCATCAATAAGTTCCAAAAAAGGAACAGCTCTAAAAGAATCCAATGTGGAGTCCATATTTGTCTATCTTTAATCAATACCAAAACATGATAAACAGCATGAAAAGTTGAATGTCTACTCTTGCTTGAATTTATGTGGATCATAATACTTGCAATCAGCACTATATCTATGTCTACTATCCTCATACAAAATGCTTCAGGAAGTTGCTTAGTGTCATAGTATGATCCTATTTTATGGTTTAAATGCTTGTAAATATGTTGTGTAGTTTCTGCTTATAAACAAAAATACAAAAAGACTTTGTTTATGTTCTTTTCTTTACTAATATGATGGACAGATAATTGTTTTTCATGCTATTCTCTTTATAAATTTTTGCTAAATGCATAAGTTCATGATTAATCACAAATTTAGGGGGAGTAGTCATCAGTATGAAAAATGAGTTTATCACATTTAAATGAAGAAAATTGGAGCTTGAGCACTAACTTGGCTACATGATATCTGAAGTTTTTAACCAAATCAATCTCTTGTATATTTGCCATGAAGTAAAGACAACAAGGTCCAATAGCAATCAACAAATGATCAAACAACATGTTAGGATCATACAGCAAAAACATAACAAGTTTGTCTACGGTAGATGTTCTACGGAAGAGTTAACTTGTGGTTCTGCGGATGAATTAACTTATGGATAAACTTGATTGTGTATCCAAACAACCACGGAAGGGTAATGAAGGTTAAGGGTTCCACAAGATTAAATAAAAGGATGTTTTTGCATACTTTAACAAAGAGATTTTGGAAAGAGATCAGGAGTTGAAGACATTAAACAATTGATTACAAGCTTCTAAACCTAAGGTGGGGTATTGTTAGGTCTAGATTGATTGTATAGGTTTAGAAGATTATTCATCATTTGTAATGAACTCTTGTAAATCTTTATCTTTTTGTATGCATGATATATATATATATATATATATATATATATATATATATATATATATATATATATATATATATATATATATATATATGTTAACCCAAATTATTATTTGCGTTGATTATATGTATAATTGCAGGAAAACATCATACTTGGTCAATTTTGAAATTTGACCAAGTACAAGAACATCTACGGAAGAACAAGTCAAGGAATATGCATCCGTGGATCTCTTGTGGAAGCATTGTAACATCTACGAAAGAACAAGTCTGCTCGTGAGATCAAGTACTGCTGCTCCTGCGGAAGAAGAAAGCTTGCTCCTGCGGATGAAGTTCAATATGAAGATCAAAGAACCAACTCCTATGAAAGGCTAACTCCTACGAAAGGGTATTCCAATGGAAGAAAAAAATACTTACGTGAACTCCATTCATCAAGGAAGCCTCATGAAGTCAACAAGTCAAACTCTCTGGAGCGATGTCATCAAGTCAACATCTACGGAAGACTGCACTTCTGTCAGAAATGAATATTGCATGTCACGTCAAGAATTTTATTTGTGTAACTTTCTTACCACAATAAGAAAGTTACTTTTACCCATGTAAAAGTGAATCCCTCTGCCTATAAATAGAAGGCATGGGTGCACTCTTTTTACCACACATCAATACACCAACAATATACTAACCATATACACCAACAATTCATCAACAATACACCGAAAAACAATACAACAATTCTGATTACACCAGAATAGTAATTAGAACACCAAGAACACCAGAACATCACCTAGCAATTATCATATCAGCAAAAATCAAAACCGATTATAACCAATTCAGTTTTAATGGAAATTATTTGAAGTAAATTTGTTTATCATATTACTTTAACTTGGTTTTTATTTCTCACATCTGTTCTTCGTTGATTTATGTTATAATTACAATTTCTGAAACAATTAATTAAACAACGAGTTGTGATAATTCCGCGAACATTATTTGTTCAATCAAACAGATAAATTCCTGTTTTGGTTCTTGGATTCACACTTCAATGGATACTCTACCCAAGCTAAGGCTTATATAGTATACAATCTCAAAACTAGAGTAGTTAAGGAGTCAGCCAATGTGACCTTCAATGAGCACACTCCCAGTGTGAAAGGTTCTGGTCCTGATTGGCTATTTGATCTTGATTTAGTTACCAACTATTTTAATGATTCTTGTGAGGATGTTTCAATATCTACAGGTAATACACCAGCAGGAGATCCTGATCCAAGATTTGAGCTGAGAACACCAAATGATAGAATTTCTTCAGCTCTAGTGTTAACAAACCCTGCAATTGGAAATCCTGTCATTACAACCATGACAAACTCTTCCGCTAATACATCTGAGGTGCCTACCAATTCTAGCAATAAGGCACAAAACTCAAATGAAGGAATTTCCAATGTAGGAGAAGATGGAGGTGGTGACAGTGATCAAGAATTTCTTAATGCTAACAACCACTCCATAGAAAACAACATCTGATAGGATCAAAATGGATCTATTTGTGATGATATTGTGATACAATTCAATCAAACAAACACATGTAATCAATTCAATGCAAACAAATCAGAAAAATTCATGGTTTTTCATTGATAGAATGCATAGAAAGTAAACGTGTAGAAAGAAATAGTTACAATTCGTTCTAACTGATTTTTCTCTATCAGTCTCTTAGTCTCGTTACCTACACAATACATTAACTATGCTATTTATACAATCAAGAAAACAAAAGGAATATATATTTACAAAATAGTCCATATACTATGACAAAAAACTATACAAGACACATAAAGACTAAATGTTAATCTTCAAGAAGCATCTACAATACTCCCCCTAAGATTGACATTGTCTTCGGTCTTCAAAATCAATCTTCTGTCTTCAGATCTTTGCGTTCAATCTTCTTATCTTCTGTCTTTGTCTTCTCTTTTATCTTCAGTCTCCATGCTTTATCTCCAGTCTCCAGTCTTCATAAATCAAAGAAGTCTTCAGGCTCTTCTTTAATCTTGAATACTGGCTTCTCTCTATAAAGTTCTTGTTCTCTCAGAGCTTTAGCAATAGCTAACTTGAACTTGCTAGCTAAAATTCCTTTCTCTGGTTTAGCTTCATTCATCTTTATCTCCATGCTATTCATCACTTCCAAAGTTTGCTTTGAGAGACCTGCAATATCCACATTAGTATAACACTCTATAGGGTTTGGATTATCTTTATAGTGAATCTCTAAAACTCCTTTGCTCGATATTCTCATGAACTCATTATCTTTAATATCTTTCTTCACAATGTTAGCATATGCCAATGCTTTCCTCAAAGATATCCTTTCCATTGCCGCATTCATCACTTTAATGATTGATGGAAAATACTTCCTATCATTCTCAGCCGTTTCTGGAATAACTTTTTCACACTTCTGTATAGACAAGAATGAAATGTAACTGGGATGCAAAAGCTTCAACTCAAAAACACCAAATAAAGAAATCATATCGTGATCCCAATTATTCAAATCTCGTACTAACTTCAGCTCAAATGTATCTAAATTATAAAACCACCTCAAGATTGGTCTCGATTGCTGTGTTCCATCAATGACTTTGAGTCCTAGGTTTGTTACTTTTTCAAAATATTGATCACTGAATGCGTCTAAGAACTTTTCTTCTCCTACGTCTTTCTCAACACCTTTTTTCTTCTTCTTTATTGTTTGAAAATATTCCTTATCTTCCTAATCACACCTCGTTTGTAAAAATGAACTCATTCGAGTTATTCCTCTATTCAACAATTGCACAAAATTTTCTCCACGCTTAGCTTTAGATGGATTAATCAATGGCAATTTATTCAACTCTTTGAGATCTTGAACAGGAAGTTTTATGATACTTGAGAAAAAATGATAAACGTCACAGATTGCATTTACCCTTTTGATCAAAAATGCATCAAAAATCTCATCATATTTCCATGCGACGATCTTCACTTCTTTTGTAGTATCAGGAACAATAATAGCATTGAATATGAAATGGATTGCCCTTTCTGCAATACATTGTGAACTAGGTCTCCTGCTGAACGTGCCTTGTTCCATAATTGCTTTTGTTCCATAGAGACTTGATAACCTTGCCTTTCAGTCTCTAGAAACATTCTCATAAGCTCCTTTCTTCGTTCATACACTGTGCTATTCATTGCCATAGACTGAATTTCCTGAGGTTTCAAAATCCTCGTTCTTTTCGTGATCTCATGTAAGGCACTATTACCGGAACGCTTACAGCTGGTCAATCATCGCACATAAAACATAGAACATATATTTACATTTGCTAAAACATCGCAGCGGAATACTGAATAAACTATTTCTTATATTAATGACCACTTTTGCAAGACAATACAATCATTGTTATCCATTACAAAAATCTCATTGTTTGAATTACATTACAAAAAAGTCATTTGTCATGAAATGGATGCCATCCCAAAAACGCCAAGTAGCTGCCCCGTGCCATCCTCAGCAACGTTACCTGCCAACTGGAAATTACATAAAAGTCAGCGTTGCTGAGTGAGTTCTAGTTTTATAAATAAAATACTTTTCTTTCGTTTAAAACCGTACTTTACTTTTGTAAGTGATCATACATCATACGTACAAATAGATAATCTCATTATTATCTTTCATCATCGTCAACATACATTCATTCATTCTTTCTTATCGTACATTTCATTCGTTCATTATTACTTTCACTTCTCTATGCTCCAGGCTAATCCCTCGAGCTATACCCCAAACATCATGCACAAGGTGGGTACTGGGCCGAAGACTATAAATAGACTTCAAACATCATGCACTAGGCGGGCACCAGCATCGAGGTATCATCATTTGGACCAATGCCATGTGCTATACCCCAAACATCATGCACAAGGCGGGTACTGGGCCGAAGACTATAAATAGACTTTAAACATCATGCACTAGGCGGGCACCAGCACCGGGGCAAGCGACAATGGTCCCATACGTATGGTCAGTCACAAAGACTAGACCCCAGTGTGCATCCTTCTGGGGTAGCTAACCCGCACACCGTTGAGCTAACACCCTTCATTGGGTGTGAACCTCCTTACAGTGCTTGCAAGACTTTTCTTACTTCCGTTCGTTCATTAATGCATACATTCATTCTTTCTTACTTCTCTTTAGTTATCTTCCACTTTCGTTAAGTACTACTTTATATAAGCATATTCATACGTCACACCACGTAAGGTCACGACATAAACATAACATGGAACAACATCATCACAACAGCATACAAAGCATGCAAATCGTAAACAAGCACAGTCCCCCATAAAACCTCCTTTCTTAACACTTAAGCTCTACATCCCAAAATCTCAGAAAATTCTATCCCCTTAAAGAAATATGGATGAGCAAACAAATGCGGATGAACAGACAAATGCGGATGAATAAACAAATGCGGATGAGTAACCAAATGCGAATGAATAGACAAATGCTGATGAGTAACCAAATGCGGATGAACACCTCAGAAAATATTCTAAGTGTCCCAAAGAATTGCGCATGAACACTGTAGCAAATGCGCATGCATAAAGCACATGAAAGTTTTCAGAAAATATTCCGTCCAATGAAGTGCGCATGAACCAAATGCGGATGACTGAAGCAAATGTGCATGGACAAAACAAATGCGGATGAACATACAACAAATGTGGATGAACACTTAGCAAATGCGGGTGAACAAAATAGTCTATGTGTTCATCAAATGCGGATGAAGACTTAACTAATACGGATGAACAACACTTATGCAAATATTCAAACTTAATGCGGATGATCAACTAACCTGAAACTGCATCTTACACTATAATTAGTTCCTAATCCTCATTCTTATACATTCATTGCACCGATCTAGCATGCTAATCTCTTAGAACAAGCATACAACCACATAAACCGAGCAAAACATGCAGGCCCTAACACACCCAATAAAAGAACAGGGCCAAACTTACGGTACAAAATACTGGACATATTAAAAAGTTAGTTACATGCATTTCTAGCCCCAAAACAGGTTTAAAACATCGAAACCGGGGATCTAGAACTCACCTTATGCTATCTTTCGGGCAAGACTTCCTTCAAACCCGAATTCAATGAGTTCACACACCTAAAACCCAATAAAACACAACCCAAACACAAACAAACACACATAAGCATGCAACCGAGGCATAGGCCGGCCAAGAACAACTTAAAACGATGAATTCTTACCTTGAATTCGATCTCGTTGTTCTTCTTCTTCAAAAGCCGAAAGCTTCTCTGCTTCTTTCTCTCTCTACAATCAGCAGAAAAAGGTGAAAAGTAACATGGCATGGGCGGCCATGTTGCTTTTGTACAAAATTATATTATATTTTGTACCTTGCACACTTTTAACCCCTTTATTTGGGTTTAATTGTATTTCCTTCTTTTCTTTACTTTTATTCTAAAAAAATCCGGGTGTTACAAGTCCACCCCCCTTATATAGGTTTCATCCCCGAAACCTGTTATTCCTCGAACAGATGTGGGTAATACTGTATCATCTCTTCTTCAGTCCCCCACGTAGACTCGGATCCCTTCCTGTGCTTCCACTGTACATGCACCAGGGGAACCACTTTATTCCTTAACCTCTTCTCCTTGCGATCAATGATTGCCACTGGTTGCTCTACATAATTGAGCCTTTCATAAACTTCAATGTCTTCCAGTGGTACAACCATATCTTCGTCAGCTAAACACTTCCGCTGATGAGATACATGGAATGTGGGGTGAATTCCACTTAACTCATCGGGTAACTCCAACCTGTAGGCCACCTCTCCTACTCGACTAATGATTCGGAAAGGCCCTATGTATCTCGGGCTTAACTTTCCCGCTTTCTAAACCGAATGATCCCCTTCCATGGTGAGACTTTCAACATAACTCTATCTCCCACCTTGAACTCAATTGGTCTACGTCTCTTGTCAGCATACGACTTCTGTCTAGCCTTAGTTGTCTTCATATAGGCTTTGATCCTTTCAAGCTTCTCAGTCGTAGCCTCGATCACCTCAATACTTCCCAACTCTCTCTGACCAATATCACTCCAACAAACGGGTGTTCTACATCTCCTACCGTATAGCATCTCATAAAGGGGCATACCAATGCTGGCATGATAACTGTTATTGTATAAGAACTCCGCTAACAGTAAGTGGTCATCCCAACTACCTCCAAAATCAATGACGCATGCCCAAAGCATATCCTCAAGCTTCTGAATGGTTCTCTCCGACTGGCCATCCGTCTGTGGATGATAAGCCGTGCTAATGTGTAACCTCGTCCCCATTGCATCATGAAATCTCTTCCAGAACTTAGATGTAAACCGAGTGTCACGATCAGAAACAATAGACACCGGCACACCATGATGAGTTACAATCTCCCTGATGAATAGATCCGCTAACTTCTCAGATGAATATGTCTCTCGGATCGGTAGGAAGTGAGCACTCTTCGTTATACGGTCGACTATCACCCATATGGCATCGTACCCCTTCATGGTACGCGGTAGCTTCGTGATAAAGTCCATGGTGATATGCTCCAACTTCCACTCGGGTATATCCAAAGGTTGGATCTTACCGTATGGCTTCTGATGCTCCGCCTTCACTTGCAAGCAAGTAAGGCACTTACTCACGTACTCCACTACATCACGCTTCATACCCGGCCACCAATAATCTTTCTTCATATGCTGATACATTTTCGTGGCACCGGGATGAATGGAGTATCGAGTCTTATGAGCTTCATCCATGATTTTCCCACGTAGATCCCCATAACGAGGAATCCACATTCGTCCGAATCGGGTTCTAACACCGAGAGTGTTTTCACCTAATTCCGCGACTAGACCTCTCATCCTTTCAGAGTTAAGATGATCTTCCTTCAACGCTTCATCTTGAAACTCCTTGACCTTCTTCATCACATCGGAGGTCAAAACCAATTGGTAAGCCTTCACCCGGATTGGTTCAGGCCTCTCCTTTCGGCTAAGGGCATCCGCCACGACGTTGGCTTTGCCCGGATGGTAATGGATTTCAAAATCATAATCCTTTATCAGTTCCAACCATCTCCTTTGCCTCATGTTCAAATCCTTCTGCTCGAAGAAGTACTTCAAGCTCTTGTGGTCAGTGAAGATGGTGCACCTCGTCCCGTACAGGTAGTGCCTCCAAATTTTTAATTCAAAGACCACAGCTGCTAGCTCTAAATCATGAGTAGAGTAATTAACCTCATGGACCTTTAATTGTCGGGATGCGTAAGCTATAACCTTTCCTTGCTGCATCAGTACACAACCCAATCCCGAGTAAGAAGCATCTGAATAAACCACCAAATCCTCGCTCCCTTCGGGTAATGATAAGACAGGAGCTTGAGTCAACCTCGTCTTCAACTCTTCGAAAGCCTTCTCTTGCTCTTGACCCCAAACAAACTTCACATCCTTACGGGTCAACTTGGTCAGTGGAGAAGCTATCTTAGAGAAGTCTTGGATGAATCTCCTATAATAGCCCACCAACCCCAAGAAACTACGGATCTCGGACGGCGTTCTTGGAGACTTCCATTGCATCACAACTTCCACTTTTGCCGGGTCTACCATAATCCCCTCGGGATTCACCACGTGACCCAAAAACTGAACCTCGCGCAACCAGAATGCGCACTTGGAGATCTTAGCATACAACTTCTCCCTTCTCAACGTCTCTAATACTTCTCGAATGTGACCGGCATGTTCCACCTCGCTCTTCGAATAAATCAAGATATCATCGATGAACACAATCACTGATTTATCCAACATCGGCTGACACACTCGATTCATCAGATCCATAAAAGCAGCTGGCGCGTTGGTTAAACCGAAAGACATAACAAGGAACTCGTAGTATCCAAAACGCGTACGAAAAGCTGTTTTAGGAATATCCTGCTCCTTCACCTTCAACTGATGGTAACTAGATCGGAGATCTATTCTCGAAAACCAACTAGCACCTTGGAGCTGAACAAAACAGGTCATCAATCCTCGGCAATGGATACCGATTCTTCACCGTCAACTTGTTCATCTCGGGGTAGTCAATACACATCCTCATACTACCGTCCTTCTTTACAAACAAAACCAGGGCACCCCATGGAGAGATACTCGGTCTAATGAACTCCTTATCAAGCAACTCTTGCAGTTGCTCCATCAATTCCTTCAGCTCATAGGGGGCTAACCAATACGATGCCTTAGCAACAGGTTGGGCACCGGGTATCAGGTCGATCTGAAACTCAATCTCACGGTTCAGCGGTACACCTGGTAAATCTTCTGGGAACACGTCTGGGAAGTCACACACAACCGGTACATCAGACAATTGTGGTGTTGACGTATCAACATCTTTTATGTAGGCCAAGTAGGCACAACATCCACACCTCATACACTTTCCCGCCACCTCCATTGAAATCACGTTCGGAATCATAGTGTCACCGAACTCCCGTCAGGCGCTGTCAGTCCAATCATCTTCTTGCGACATACGATATTCGCCTCGTAGGCCACTAACCAGTCCATTCCCAGGACTACATCGAAACCGCCTAAGGTCATCACAAATGGTCTAACAGGAAATTTATGACCTTCTACTTCTATGGCACAGCCTTCCATCATCTCAGAAATCCTGGTAGACTTACCTATGGCAGTTTCTACATCGAAAGGCTCATCAATACTCCTACTCTTTAAAGGCAACTAAGCACAAAAGGCAGCAGAAATGAAGCTCTTACTAGCACCAGAATCAAATAACACGGAGGCAAGAGTTTGGTTTACTAGGAACGTACCTGACACAACATCGGGGTCCGTCCTAGCCTCCTCCTGGGTCATCGTGAATGCTCTGGCGCTTGCTTTCTACCCTTCGGTTCCGATCGTCTTCTTCGCTCAGGAACTCTCAGCCCTTGGCTTCTTGCATTCCCTGCTCATGTAACCCTCTCCACCACAGTTAAAACATCTGGCCATACGACAATCCTTTGCTATATGCCCTGTCCTCCCACACAAGAGGCATACATTCAATCCCCACCTACATTCTTCGAAATGCTCCTTTCCACATTTGCCACACCTCTTCAACCCTGCACCAGATGTGACCACACGGCGGTCATCCACCCATGCACGCTTGTTGTTTATCGGGGCACCACCCCTACCAAACCTCTTCCCTTTCCAATTCCGGTCACCACCACCTTTCTTACTCACCTCAGCCACCACCACTTCCTGTTCATTATACAGCCTCCTTGCCAGATCAACCACTAACCTAAACGTGTTCGGTCGGGCGGCGATCATGTGCCTGCGGATGTCTGCCGGCAAGCCCTGAATGTATCTCTTAATCTTTCGTGACAAGGGTGTCACCTGATCCGGCACCAGCCGTGCCATCTCATTGAACTTGGTGGTATATTACTGATGTGTCATGGTTCCTGCCTCCAGCTGTAGGAACTCCCTCTCAACCTTGTCGAGCTCTCGGTGAGGACAAAACTCCTCGATCACCAGTTTCTTCAACTCATTCCACCTCATCCTGCCAATCGCTCTACTACCCTCGGCCAGGACAATATTGTCCCACCAACATAGGGCCGAGTCCACAAATAAGTGGGTGGCGAACTTCATCTTCTGATCTTCCCGGCACTCGCTGATATCTAGAACAGCTTCCATCTCTCTCACCCACCGGTGAGCAGCAGCCGTAGTGCCATTTCCGTCAAAATTCGGGGGCTTGCATCTTTGAAATACCCCATAGTTACAGCCTCGTGCTATCTCCTGCACAGGCTCTTCTCCTACTTCTTCACTGGAGACAACCGTCTCAGTCTCCGGTTTCTCCCTTTCCTCCGCGGGTCTCCTCCTTTCCTTCCTCTCTCCTTCTCGTACAGCCTTAATCATGTCGGTCACCACAGACGGTAGAATCGTCTGCATGACCTGGTGAACCTCTTCCACCACCGCCTCCTTCATTGAGGCCCTTAAATTGGTACTCTCATCACCACCCTCCGGATGAGGGGTCTCGAGCTCTTCGTGAGCCACCTCTTCAGCCCTAGGCCTTCCTCTCGTGACCCGTGGTCCAGCACCACGTCCACCACGACCTCCACCTCGAGAAGCCTTCGAGGATCTACCACCGGCCATCCTCTAACACGCTATAAGATTCAAACACCAACACGGTCATTCAAGGTGATAACTTAGTTTATGTCAAGTATAGTAAGTCCCTAATTATAGTGGCCAGTTATGATTAGCCACTTACTATACTCTTCATACCCCAAGCATTTTCTATCCTGACTTCATCAGTATCTAAATCTACTAAGAAGCACATAAATCACATAACATGCGCACGTAATACCAGTTAACATTAAGAAAATACCTGATGGCACGTAGCTACTCGGACTGGCATCCCTTCCCTTTGTCCCATTCTCAGTTTAAGTTTAGGTTTCTTTTGAAAATATTTACCCGTTTCACTTAAACTTTGGCTCAGATACCAACTTGTAAGGCCCCATTACCGGAACGCTTACAGCTGGTCAATCATCGCACATAAAACATAGAACATATATTTACATTTGCTAAAACATCGCAGTGGAATACTGAACAAACCATTTCTTATATTAATGACCACTTTTGCAAGACAATACAATCATTGTTATCCATTACAAAAATCTCATTGTTTGCATTACATTACAAAAAAGGCATTTCTCATGAAATGGATGCCATCCCATAAATGCCAAGTTACCTGCCAACTGGAAATTACATAAAAGTCAGCGTTGCTGAGTGAGTTCTAGTTTTATAAATAAAATACTTTTCTTTCGTTTGAAACCGTACTTTACTTTCGTAAGTGATCATACATCATACGTACAAATAGATAATCTCATTATTATCTTTCATCATCGTCAACATACATTCATTCATTCTCTTTCTTATCGTACATTTCATTCGTTCATTATTACTTTCACTTCCCTATGCTCCAGGCTAAAGCCTCGAGCTATACCCCAAACATCATACACAAGGCGGGTACTGGGCCGAAGACTATAAATAGACTTCAAACATCATGCACTAGGCGGGCACCAGCACCGGGGTATCATCATTTGAACCAATGCCATGTGCTATACCCCAAACATCATGCACAAGGCAGGTACTGGGCCGAAGACTATAAATAGACTTTAGTAATCATGCACTAGGCGGCCACCAGCATAGGGGCAAGCGACAATGGTCCCATACGAATTGTCAGTCACAAAGACTAGACTCCAGTGTGCATCCTTCTGGGGTAGCAAACCCGCACACCGTTGGGCTAACACCCTTCATTAGGTGTGAACCTCCTTACAGTGCTTGCAAGACTTTTCTTACTTCCGTTCGTTCATTAATGCATGCATTCATTGTTTCTTACTTCTCTTTAGTTATCTTCTACTTTCGTTAAGTACTACTTTACATAAGCATATTCATACGTCACACCACGTAAGGTCACGACATAAACATAACATGGAACAACATCATCACAACAGCATACAAAGCATGCAAATCGTAAACAAGCACAGTCCCCCATAAAACCTCATTTCTTAACACTTAAGCTCTACATCCCAAAATCTCAGAAAATTTTGTCCCCTTAAAGAAATGCGGATGAGTAAACAAATGCGGATGAATAGACAAATGCGGATGAATAAACAAATGCGAATGAGTAACCAAATGCGGATGAACACCTCAGAAAATATTCAAAGTGTCCCAAAGAATTGCGCATGAACACTGTAGTGAATGCGCATGCATAAAGCACATGAATGTTTTCAGAAAATATTCCGTCCAATGAAGTGCGCATGAACCAAATGCGGATGACTGAAGCAAATGCGCATGGACAAAACAAATACGGATGAACATACAACAAATGCGGATGAACACTTAGCATACACGGGTGAACAAAATAGTCGATGTGTTCATCAAATACGGATGAAGACTTAACTAATGCGGATGAACAACACTTATGCAAATATTCAAACTTAATGCGGATGATCAACTAACCTAAAACCGCATCTTACACTATAATCAGTTCCCAATCCTTATTCTTATACATTCATCACACCGATCTAGCATGCTAATCTCTTAGAACAAGCATACAACCACATAAACCAAGCAAAACATGCAGGCCCTAACACACCCATTAAAAGAACAGGGCCAAACTTACGGTACAAAATACTTTACATATTAAAAAGTTAGTTACACGCATTTCCAGCCCCAAAACAAGTTTAAAACATTGAAACCGGGGATCTAGAACTCACCTTATGCAATCTTTCGGGCAAGACTTCCTTCAAACCCGAATGCAATGAGTTCACACACCTAAAACCCAACAAAACACTACCCAAACACAAACAAACACACATAAGCATGCAACCGAGGCATAGGCCGGCCAAGAACAACTTAAAACGATGAATTCTTACCTTGAATTCGATCTCGTTGTTCTTCTTCTTCAAAAGCCGAAAGCTTCTCTGCTTCTTTCTCTCTCTACAATCAGTAGAAAAAGGTGAAAAGTAACATGGCATGGGCGGCCATGTTGCTTTTGTACAAAATTATATTATATTTTGTACCTTGCACACTTTTAACCCCTCTATTTGGGTTTAATTGCATTTCCTTCTTTTCTTCACTTTTATTCTAAAAAAAAATCCGGGTGTTACATCTCAAGATACTGAGGATTATCAGTATCAAGCACAATCATTCTATTAGTCTGTTTTTTTATTTCTTGAAAGCTCCTTACCAAATTTCTTAATGATTCGGCTTGTAACCTCTTGAGCTTCTTCCATGGACAGTTTCTTGATTGTAACCATGTCCTTAATGCAGTAACATTCATACAATTTGGATCTGGATGATGCAACTCAGATGTAGTCAGTTCTTCAATATTAATGCTCTCCTGTAATGGATTCCACTCCCCGTGTTCCACTATAATCTCATCCGGATCAATTGGTGCACTTGATTCAGTAGCTATGCACTTCTCAAACTCTTCATTAATTTGAGACATAGTTAAACTATCAAGAAAAACTCTATTGTACTTCATTCTGATAAGATAATTATACCTTTCTTCAACATTAACAGGTATATCATCATAGCTTATATCAATCGGTGAATAATGCTCATCAATATTTGCTTCTACTAAATCTTCATCATCTAATACTTCATTATACCAGTCATCATCAAATTCAGCTTCTATATCATCTAAAGCTTCAATGGTTTCTTGTATATCTGAATCTTCTTCATCTATACTTGCATGTTCATCAATCACTTTTTGAACTTCGGATGATGATTCAGGTAATACTAAAACATCAATATCATCTATTTTCCTCTTTCCTTTATCTAAAACAGGAACTTTCTCAACATCTATCGGATTACTCTCTGAAATAATCACCAAATCTGGAGACGGAGACTTTTGTGTTTCTTTCATCCTTTCCAATTCTTCTCTAAAAACTTCATTTTCATCAATCAATTTCTTAAGCTTTTCTTCAATCGAATCATAATCTTTCATCATTACCTCAAATGTTTTCACATTGTCTTCTTTGCTTTTCATCAACTCTTCAATCACTTCATCTTTCTTTTTCAATTCTTCTTTTAATTTCTCATTAACTTCTTTCAAGTCTTCAATGAATTTCAATTGCTTCAAATTTTCTTCTTTCAGCTCATCAATAATCTGCTGAAAATTAACTTCTTCTGTTACATTAACTTCTTGTTGAGGTTCATTCACAAATTCATTATGAATTGCAGTTTCAACAACTTCAAATTCTTGAATATTCTCATTAAACTCAAACTGTTCATTAGTATCTACCATCTCTTCAATCATACTCACTATCTCATCAACAGTTTGACTATCTCCAACAATTTCTTCACTTTGATTAACTTCAGTATCATCATCATGAATTTCTTCAGTAACTTGGTCAATTTCTTGTACATTTTCGTCAATTTCTTCATGAATTTCCTCAGTAGCTGACTCAGTTTCATCTACATCATCATGTCTTTCTTCATGAGCTTCTTTAGTAACTTGCTCAGCTTCTTATATATCATCATGAACTACTTCCATCACATCATCATCATAACCACGATCATCACCATTATCATCTTCAAAATAACTTGAACTCTTTTCATCATCATCATTATCATCATTGTCATCATTATTAGGTAATTCTTCAATGAGATCATTAGGGTCTATAGGTTCTTCTTCTGTCAAATGATAGTGATCAATAGTAATGTCAACTTCATCATTAGCCACATTCCTTATGTAATCAAACAATGGTACATTTTGAGCACCAGTGACTATAGCAAGTCTCTTATAAGAAATCTCAGACATGTGTTCTAGCATCAGAGTTTCACCACTCACTCCATCTACACATATATCCAGAAGCTCTTCATTTATAATCATCTGTAAGAATCTTCGGTACATTAGGTACTTGTTCCTGGTTCATTTTTCCAAATTAAAGATAAAACCATTTAGAATCCACTTTGACATATTAAATCTCCGATTAGTTGCAAGTGCTACGATAGGAGATGCTATATCTACTAGGGAAGAGTTCCATCCAACACTCCGTTTGGAGATACAGTGTTGAAATATATAACATAAAAGCTTCCAGTGATTATAAACTCTTGCTCGAAAAAATTGCTTCTTGGGAAAGTGATCAGGATGACCCATTGCCATAAATGTCTCTCTACATTCATTAAATGACAATTCAGCTAACTCCTCAGGATCATTTGGTTCCAATTTTAAAGCTTATCTTCTGGACTCTTTAGATACTTCAATCATTCTGAAGTTTGTAATGAATCCTCTTACTACTTTTCTCCCTTCATCATTAACTTCAACAGATGCAGTGTTCCAGAACTTCTTGATTAGTCTTGCATAGATGATTGGCTGATAAAACATGGCATAAACATACTTTGTTCTCAGTAAAAATCTAATTATCTCTTCATATCCCATAGCATCTCTTAATTCTTCATTCAGTAAAGCAGCAACATTGTGTTTAGGCTCGAATTTTAATTCAGCCATCTGCAAAATTAAAACAAGAAATTTAGAAACTTGAATATTATCAATTAAAATCAATTGATGTTTGTTAAAATTTAAAGAATTAGTATGTTTTAAAACATTTTTGACTAACTTGCACTTAAAAATTCTAAGTGTTTGACATTTTGTTCAAGAACAAATCATCATTCAAGTTAGTTTGTTTATGATTTATACACACTTTAATCCTCAAATTTATCTCACAAAACATATTTGTAACATGAATTTTTTTTTGTTAATTAATTTTTCATTTTAAAAAAAAATCAAACATGACTGTTCATCTTCATCATACGACTGATGAAGAATCATCACAGATTGAAGTTCAATGAAAAACAGATTTAAATGCATTAACAAGGTCACAATCATGTTTCTATTAACATTTAATCATCAATTTCAGTTCATTATACTCATTTCATTCATAAGTTTAACAGATTCAATTAACTAGGGTTCGTGCGCCCGAATAGGTTCGATACGCCCAAATCAAATCAACCTATTAAACTGAAATTCCTGTGATTTTGATCATAAACTTACCTTTAGAATCCGATATAAAGACTATTGAATGCAAGACAAGATCAGAAATCAATTGAAATGAGTGAATCAGGGTTCATCGAGTGTCTGGGTTTATGAGTGTTCAGGGGTTTTGAGAATGAAATGTCCGAAATCACAAAGTGTTGCTTTTATACTAAGTGAAATTTTAAGGCCCATGAGCACTGTTTATGCGCATGAGATGCGCATGAGGTCAGGCACATGAACACTATTTGTGCGCATGATAATGAATTTTACACTAAGTATTTAGGCGCATGAGCATTGTTTGTGCGCATGGGCTTAGACGCATGAACATTGTTCAGACGCATAAGCACTGTTTAGGAGCTTTTGCACTGTTCAGGTGCATGAGTCTCGCTGAAACGTCCACACTTGGTATTTTTCACTTGATACGCCCAATTCTTGAAAGTCTGGATACTGTTTAGGCGCATGAGAAAGGTAAAACGCCCAATACTTGACCACATTTTTCAGACTTATGACAACTGTTTAGGCGCATGAGGATGTCTGAAGCTCCTAACACTTGTATAAATTCTGAAAAACCATCATGCTCCTAATCCTGGACTTATTAACACTGTTTAGGCGCATGAGATGACTTTCATATGTCTTAACACTTGTAATTTTTTGATCTTCCACCTGTACACTGTTAAGACATATTAGTACTGTCCAATACTAATATTTAAATAATTTAATCAAATTTTGACTTTAATTTGTCAAATTTTGACTCTCACCCAAAATTTACACAATAGAACCTCAATTTTGAATTTTTTTTTTACATTTCAAAATTTTTAATTTTTATTTTGATTTTTTAAATTTTTTTTTATATTTTGACCTTTTACTTTTGTTTTAACTTTTCAAAAATAATTTCCCGTAATTTTAGTCTCTAATTTTAACAAATAATCTCATTTAAAATGTTGCAAGAAGCTTTTCACTTAAAATATTTGTCAGGTTCATTTTTACATTATGTCAAACACACCCATGCTTGAACATTTTAGCTTCATCCTTTTCATCTAACACATTAAATTTTGATTTTTCATATTTTGAAATTTGAAAATCAATTTTCTTAGACACTTTTCCTTTTAACTCTTTTTACTCCCCCTAAACTTTTAAGTTTAACAAAACTTAGAAGTTTCTTGATTTTGTCACATGAAGATCACAGTAATCATTGTTAATATGCCTGTACACAGAAAACATGCAAAAAATCAAAATTGAAGCAGAATAAAAATCTAATATTTACAAATGAATCAATGTCTGCAGTGAGATCATATTAGTTAAGATCAGCACATTGAAATAAAAAATTGATGGATAGTCATAGATAGTGAATAAATCCTGATCAAGTGTGTTCCAGGTCAGCATTTCTACAACAAAGGAGACATGAGATCTAATGACAGAAAATGAGTGCATTTAGCAAGATATTCAGCACACTTACTTTTTCTATTCTTGGATTGTTTAAGGTACAATTAGATATGACATTATGCAGTCACACTTAAACTTAGAGAGGTTAATTCTCATAAAGATATGCAAGAAGTCACTGCTCTCAACTTGTTAACCTGACATATAGTATAACCAGATCTCATTTGATTTTTGTGCACATTGGCATCTTGTTGCCTCAGCGAGAATATCCAGGTCTGTAAACACTTACAACAAAGGATATCTCATCACTTCAGGTCTATGATGACTCATAACAGAGAAGTGTTAGATGCATTAAATAATTAGAGCTCAATGGTTATTCATATCACCATCAGGTGTGAGATTATGTCTTAACAAGCAATCAATTTGAGAAATCAACACTACTCATTCGTGCTAAGATAGACAGACATGAATGCATGAGTCATTTAGTTTAATCACAAGAATTTACTTTTTCAGTCTAATTGCATGAACTTACTTGTACATCATATCTGATCACGTCAGACTTTAGTCGAAAGCAAAGTATGCAACTGATCAAACTAATGTATCTATCATTTCTCACATATTGCAATGATAGATTCATCCTAAATAATGAATTAACAAAGGAAAACTCTATTTTTGTAGTTTTTGTTTTATATTTTTATCTTTTGATTTTTCAATTTTCTAATTTTGTATTTGGTTTTGCTTTTTCTAAGAAACACGCACACATAAAATACAATCAGGCAATTAACTTTGACAGTTTCTCTTGCTCTGTCCTGTTCAGGTAAGGAAGGGTTCTGATCATATGTAGACTCAATTAACTAAAATGCTCAAAAACCAATTTTTTTAAATGTGGTTAATAAGACGAATTGACTCTACCAAATACTCAAACTGTCCTGGTAAGAAGGCTTTAGTAAAAAGGTCGGCCAACTGTTTTTCAGTAACAATTTGAATCAGAATGATTAAACTTTTTTCAGAGTTATCTCTGAGAAAATGATATCGAATCTCGATATGTTTTTTTTTTAATGTTGGACAGGATTAGCTGTAATAAACATAGCAGCAGTGTTATCAATGTAAATTGGAGTTTTAAGAAAGTTGAACCTGTAATCCAGTAATTGGTTTTATAACCAAAGGATTTGAGAACATCCTGCTGAAGCAGTTATGTACTCAGCTTCTGCGGTTGAAACGGAGACATTTTTTGTTTCTTACATTGCCATAAGACTAATCTGGGTCCTAAAAACTGACACCCACCCGTAGTTGATTTTCTATCTTGACAACATCCTACAAAATCACTATCAGTATACCCATATAACTCGAAGTTTCCTTCATAAGGATACCATAACCCTAAGGCCGGTTTTCCATTGAGATATCTGAATATGCGTTTGATAGCAATTAAGTGAGATTCTTTCGGGTCTGATTGATACCGGGCACAGACACAAATAGCATACATTATGTCAGGTCTAGATGCAGTAAGATACATCAATGAACCAATCATAGATCTGTATAAAGTTTGGTCTACAAATTTTCCTTTCGGATCCGGCTCAATCTTGGTGTTTAGGTCAGCTGGAGTTCTGATGCACTGATAATCTTACAGCTTAAATTTCTTCAAGAGCTTGTCGATAAACTTCTCTTTGTTAATGAATATACCATCTGCAGATTGCTTAACTTGAAGTCCAAGAAAGAAATTTATTTCTGCCATAGAACTCATTTGAAATCGAGACTTCATTATTTCTTCAAATTCATTGCATAATTTTGGACTTTTAGAACCAAATATGATATCATCGACATACACCTGTACACATAAAAGATCATCAGCATCCTTCTTGATAAACAGAGTAGGATCGATTTTCCCTCGCGTGTATCCATATTGGATTAAGTGCTGTGATAACGTTTCATACCATATTCTAGGGGCTTAATGGAGTCCATACAAAGCTTTACTAAGTTTGTACACACGATGTGGAAATTCTGAATCTTCAAAACCTGGAGAACACATCATCGGTGATTGGTCCATACAAGAAAGCACCTTTCACGTCCATTTGATATACCTTGAATTTCATGAATCATGCCAAAGCCAGGAAGACACGAATTGATTCAAGTCTTGCAACTGAAGCAAATACTTTATCATAATCTATTCCTTCCTTTTGGGTGTATCCTTGTGCAATTAGTCTTGCTTTATTTCTAGTAACAATTCCTTGATCATCTGTTTTGTTTCTGAACAACCATCTTGTGCCTATGGCAATTTCTCCTTTAGGTAAATCCATAAGATTCCACACTTCTTGTTTGCGGAATTGAAATAATTCTTCTTGCATAGCCTCAGTCCAACTATTGTCCTTTAACTCTTCGGTAACGTTTTTCGGAACAATTTGAGAAAGAAAACATGGGTATAAGAAAAGATTTGCTTGTTCTGATTTACTTCTTGTTGTTCTCTCATTCAATGGACCAATAATCTGAGACATTGGATGGTTCTTGTTAATACGAGATGTTGGAATCTCATTTCCTTGAACATGAACATCGAGATTGGTTTGGCTTACATTAGAAAGCTGATGCAACAGGTTCGAAGAATGTGGATTGAAATTAGGAACTTGAGTCGGTGAGTTGATAAAGTAATCAAGATTACCAGAATCAACTACATCACCAGAAATAGATGACGTTCCAGACTCGGGTTGTATAATTTTTGTACCATCATTAGGAATAGGTTGTGAAACTTCTTGATTTTCTGAAACGGAATGATCTTCATCTTGTTGAGAGAGATCATCGTTATCATTAAATCGAATTATTGAATCTTTGAGAAAAGAGAAAAATGGATAATCTGGGCTTGAATCATCCATATCATCATAATCTGAATCATCACTGAAAGAACCGAGATCTCCTTGAAGTTTCTTCTCACTTGTAGAATCAAACAACTTAGATTGATTAAACAAGTTAGCTTGAAAAGAGTTTGACAATGAATCTAAATCAAATAACCAGGCTGGAGCATTTGAAAGTGATGAAAAAGAATTTTCAAGAAATTTACGATTGAATGTTTCAAGTATAACATTTGTCCTAGAGTTATAAACTCGATAGGCTTTTGAAACAGATGAATATCCAACAAAAATCCATCATCAGATTTTACATCAAAGTTTCCTAGCTGATCACTTGAATTTAAAATCATAACTGGACAACCAAAAGATTTAAGAAAATCTATGTTTGGTTTCATGCCAAACATTAACTCATATGGAGTTTTCAGTTTGTCTTTCACAATTAAAGTTTGATTCTGTACAAAACACGCAGTAGATATGGCTTCATCCCAGAAAGTGATAGGAATTTTTGCATCTGCTAACATGGATCGCGCAGCCTCAATCAAAGTTATGTTCTTCATTTCAGCAACTCCATTTTGTTATGGAGTTCTGGGAGCACTGAACTGATGAGCAATTCCTTTTTCCGCACAAAACATGTCAATATTAGCATTTTTAAATTCCGTTACATTATCACTTCTTATTAGTTTTACTTTTTGTTCTAATTGGTTTTCAACTTTTGTGATAAATTCTTTTAATAATTCAGTCGTTTCAGATTTTGCATACAAAAAATAAACCTATGAAAATCTTGTGAAGTCATCAATGATAACTAAACAATAAGATTTTCTTCCAATACTCTTCATATTTGTTGGTCCAAAAAGGTCCATATGTAACATCTGGAGAGGTTTGGAGTTTGAGTTTATTTGCTTGGGCTTATAAGACGCTCTGTGTTGCTTCCCCTTTAAACATGCTGAGCAGAGATCAGTAGTGGCAAACTTCTTTGACGGAATGCCGATAACATGATTTCCTGCTACAAGCTTGTTCATATTCTTGAAGTTGGAATGTCCGAGACGTCGATGCCAAAGCTGACTTTCGTCATTTGAAGCTTGAGCAAAAAGGCAAGTTGTTTCTGTAGATGGATCAACTTGAGACATATCCAGTTTGTACACATCTCGATCCCTAACAGCTTTAACAACCACCCAGTCTTTGCTAATCTGAAAACCTAGCTTCAAAATGTAGCAAAAAGAATCATCAAAAAGTACAGAATATGATTTATCACAAATTTGGGAAACGCTTAACAGATTAAAGTTCAACTGTGAGCAGAAGTTGACTTTATCGAAGCTTATTATCACATTGGATACTGTTCCTTCTCCTGTGATTTTTCCTCCTGCATCACCACCGAAGGCGACATGCGTACCATCCTTTAACTTAAAATCTTGTAACAAGGCATGATTGCCTGTCATGTGCTGGCTACACCCGTTATCCACATACCATGTGTTGATTGGTCTTCTCGGGTGTACCTGCAAAACAAAGAAACTAAGTTGAGTTATCTACCCAAGCCGAGATGGTCTTGGGTTTTCCAAACTTATCAATAATTGTAAATTGTTTGAAATGAAGTTTGTTTACATCCGGCTTGTTTTTAATGAAATTGCCAATTCTATGATTCATAAATTTTTGATTATTTTTTAGAAAATTCATACCATTTAATTGACCAATTTTTGAAAACTTTTTATTTCCAAAATTTTTATTGTTCATTCTCACTGACCTTAGAATGAATTGATCGTGAATGAATTGTTTTGGTCTCACAGAGTCATTTCTTTTGAAAGATCTCAAGCCTAATGAAGGTTGATTAGTTAATCTTTGAAAACTGACAGTTTGATTTCTTTTAAACTGAGGATTAACATAACCTTTGCTCAGTTGTGTATTATAAAATCCTTTCCTTAGTGAATTCTTTCTAAAGTAACATTTTTCTGTGTTGTGAGTCTGTTCATCATAGAAGGTACAGTACTTATTAAAATAATTCTCTGATGTTGAGTGATTTCTCATATCACATATGTGACAGTACTTATTAAAAAAACATTCAGCAGTGTTGTGATTATACATGTCACAGATTTCGCAATACCTCTGTGGAGTTTTGAACAACTATTTATTGATTTTCGATATTGATGCAACGTTTGATCCTTGTCTAGGTTTAGGCGTCAAAAAATTAATCTGTTCTTTTGATTTGACAGTTTGTTCTTTTGCATATTTAGTTTTGGCTTTTTTATTTGAACTTCATTCTTTGATTCCTTAGACACAAATAGTTTAACGACAGCGGAAGACATAGAATCTGAACTTGTTTTCAGATAAGAGGTTGATTTGTTCTTAGGAGTTTCCTTAACATCTTGAATTGAGTTCATGTTTAACATACCAGCAGACACAAATTTTATTGGTTTAAATTTATTTGTTTGATTTGTTGTCTGTGTTTGATTTTCTTTAATTTGATCATTTTTAGCTTTATTCATTTTTCTTGTTCTTCTCTGGTTCCTTGATTTTGTGGAACTTGATTTTACTTGAGATTGAACATCTTCAGTTGAAGATTCTTTTTCATTTTCTTTCTCTTTTTGATCTTTTTGTTCATAAGAGCTTGAGTCTTCAGATGTTTCTTCTTTTTGTTTTGTCTTATCTTTGTTTTTAATGATGACTTCCTCCAACACAGATTCTTTTGAAACAAAAATTTTCTTACTTTTCGGTCGTTGTTCATATGATTTAACTTTTATTGGATGATCGTTTTTGATCTTTTCTGTATCCTTTTCTTCAAAAATTTCTACATTAGCTTTCTCGTCTTCATTATCAGAACTCTTGTTCTTGTTTTGGAAAGCTTTGAGTTTTGCCTTATTCTTAGGAGAGTGATCATGTGTATTAAAGTTTTCTGGCAAAGTGTTAGTTATAGATTCAGGCATTGGTTCATGAGTGAAACCTAATCTTGCTTTTTGTTTATCTTTTCTTTCACTTACCAGTTGTTCCACGATTGTTTTGGAACTTTTGACTTTAGCAAGATCAACTTGAGTAGCAGCATGTGCTATTTTCTCCTGTTCTTAGTTCTTGGTCATTTCTTCAAGTTGTTTTGAAAATATTTCTAGTTCTTTCAAAGTTTTGTTCCATGAAGTTTGTAAAGAAATGATCTTTTCATCTGACACTTTGTGATCATTTATGAGTTTATTATGCATCAATTCCTCTTGATTAAGTTTTTCACATATTTTATATGAGTAATTTCCGTAGTGTTCAACGTGTTCAAATCAAGATTTTGTACATAATTTTTCTCTTACTTCTGATGGTATTTCAAGATATTTAGGAGGAGAGGTCTCAGAGTTAGAAGATGAATTTTCAACCTTTGGTTAATCTGACTTTGCCATCAATGCAACTTCTTCTGAATCCTCTTTAGGATCAGATTTATCACTCCAATCATATTGTTCTTCTTCATTCTCAAAATCATATTTAGCCTTTGGATCACTATCTTATGACCAATCTTCTCCTTGAACTTCTATAATAAGAGATAAACTATAAATTAGATCAGCAGTAAATTGCTCAGCATAAGCACTCCAATCATATCCATCTTTAATGTTAACAACTAGAGCTTTCTTTGGCTCTTCAGATGACTTTGATTCATCTTTAATTTCAGGCATTGGTAAGCTTAGGTATGGCTTTTGGAATGTCTCCTGAGATGATTGTTGAAACCTCTGATTGCTTGAACTCGATTGGCTATTTCCTCCTTTGTTTCTAGGAGCTTTGCATTCCTTTGAAAAGTGGCCATAACTATTACAGTTGAAACACCTTAACTTAGATTTATCAAATCCAACAGTCTTGTTAGCACTTGGCTTGTAGTTCCTGTTGACATAAGAGTTTTTTTTAGTCCTGTATGCAATCATCACCATTTGCCAATTCAGATCCATTTCCTCAACATCATCTGGGTCCATCTCGAATAAGTCCTGCAAAACAATATCTAATTAATTTAAAAGACTACCTTGATAAGCTTTAAAACTAGCCATAAAAGCAGTAAAAGCAGATTTCAACTCTTCATCCTGTAATAGGATGTTGATGACATCTTTAACTTCGTTAGATTTAGCAAAGTTAACAGATGGAGTCTCAGTTTGAGGTTTAGAACTTTGAGGCATAGGAGGAGACTGAGGTTGAGGTTGAGGTTGAGATGTATAAGCAGATGCACTTGTATAAGAAGAATCAGTAAAGAACCCTGCTCCAACAAACAGATCACCCTCTTCTTCTGGTAAACTCTCATTTTTAGCCATGAAGGCATTCTCCACAGTACTAGCTGGAGATGCAACATATTTGTAGTGAGACATTGAAGCTGCTCTGTCATTATTCCTTGAGCTTTCATCAATTTCAACAGACTCAATTTTGGCTATCGACAGATCAAGATCCATAGGAAATTTCTCAGTATGCTTCAACAGTGTAACTGTTTGTTTCCATGAAGATGGAAGAGCATTGAGAAGCCTGAAATTTAGATCTTTGAGATCATTTTTGATGCCAGCAGTTGACATCTCAGTTGTCAGTTGCACGAATCTATTCATCCTTTGATTTATAGTTTCACCAGATAAATGTTCAAACAACTCTAACTGCCTATTTAGTTTCTGCTTCTTAAGATCTTGAATCTCCTTACCACCTTCACAAATTATCTTCAAAGCTTTATACATGGTATATCCTGTCTGATAACCATCAAGTCTGGTTAAGACTTCAAGTGGTAGTCCTTTACACATCGGAGAATATGCTTTTATATCATTCTTAACTTTCCTTAGATCATCACCCTGCAATCCATCTTCAGGGTATGGTTCTGGAGAGTCTTTAGTATAGACAAACCCTCTATCAGGACCATCTAAAGTGATAGGAATGTGAGTTCCGCTTTCTATTAACTTCCATAAGTCAGTGTCAATAGAATTAAGGTGATATTTCAATCTAAGAGACCAGTTCTTAAAATCAGCTATGTTCTTCCATTTAGGAACTCTGTTCTCTGAGTCTTCTGATTTCACCATTTTTAATTTTGAATTTTAGAAAAAGATTTGTTTTTGTTGTTTTTAAGTTTTGAATTAAAACAATGAATTGAAGATATTTTTGGATTCTTTTTTAAGTTTTTGAAAAATTTCTAAAAAATTTCTAAGTGTTGATGTTGATGCGCCTAAACAGTGATGAAGCTCCCAAACAGTTGAGATACTTCTGACTTTGATTTAGAAATGCCCAAGGGATTTCCTTAGGAAAAATTCTCAAACGCCCAACTTGTAATGCGCTTGAACAGTTGTAAAACGTTCAAACAGTTGTCAGACGCCTGGGTGAAGAAACTCCCAAACAGTTCAAATACGCCTAGAATTAGTTTCTGAAAAGTTCGTGACCACAGTTGTAATGCGCCCCCACAGTAGTAAAATGCCTATACCAAAAATGCCTTAACAGTTGTAAAACACCTGAACAGTTGTCAAGTGCCCAAACACTTGGGCAATTTTCAGTAGTGTTTTGACCTAATGCGCCAACTTCAACAGATTTCAACGAACTCAGATTAACTGAAATCCTTCAAAACTTGATGAATTGACATAAAATCCTCCAATTAGGTAGGAATTCGATCAATTAACAGTCCTCTAACTTCAATTTCATCAAATAACAACAAATCAATTTTTGGCTTGAAAATCAGTTCGACTGATGAAGAACAAGTTTGAACACTGATTTGAATAATTCACTGAATTTGAACAAATTGAGCTGCAAATTGTGATTCAATTCATGTTTCTAATGATGAAACACAACTAAAATCAACAATTGTTAGATTGAATTGCTTATCAATCACAGATTCAAGTGATTCAAAAGTTCGACAGTTTTAAGAACTCAAATCACTGAACCAACAGCTCTAATACCATTTGATAGATCAAAATGGATCGATCTGTGATGATATTGTGATACAATTCAATCAAACAAACACATGCAATCAATTCAATGCAAACAAATCAAAAAAATTCATAGTTTTTCATTGATAGATTGCATAGAAAGTACACGTGTAGAAAGAAATAGTTACAATTCGTTCTAACTGATTTTTCTCTATCAGTCTCTTAGTCTCGTTACCTACACAATACATTAACTATGCTATTTATACTATCAAGAAAACAAAAGGAACATATATTTACAAAATAGTCCCTATACTATGACAAAAAACTATACAAGACACATAAAGACTAAATGTTAATCTTCAAGAAGCATCTACAACATCAATAATGTCACACATTGTCTGGATCAAGTTACACTTGATAAGTGTGCTAATGTGATAGGTGACACTCAATCACCAGATCTAAATTTCACTAATTTAGATCTGTCTAATCAACTTGCTGTGATTCCTCAACTGAGAATCCACAAGTCCCATCCTACCACAAACATCATTAGAGATGTTCAGACTAGGGTGAGAACAAGAGGACAAACCCATGATAAAAATGTTTTTCTGCACTCTAGCTTCTTGTCCAAGATTGAGCCAAAGAAAGTTGATGAGGCTTTGAAAGATGGAAGTTGGTTTGAAGCAATGTAGGAGTAGCTGCTTCAATTCAAAAGACAATAGGTTTGAAACCTATGTCCTCTTCCTCATTGGAAGATGCCAACAGGTACCAAGTGGGTTTTTACGAACAAGAGGGATGATAGAAGGCTTGTCATCAAGAACAAGGCGAGACTAGTTGCTCAAGGGTACATTCAAGAAAAAGGATTTGACTACACAGATGTTTTTGCTCCTGTGGCAAGACTTGAAGCTGTGAGGATATTCCTTGCTTTTTGCTGCATCCAAGGATTTCAAGGTCTACCAACTTGATGTCAAGTGTGTATTTTTATATGCGGTGGTAGATGAGAAAGTTTATGTCAAGCAACCACATGGCTTTGTAGACCCAGATCATCCTATTATGTCTGCAATCTTGACAAAGCTCTTTATGAGCTGCATCAAGCTCCAAGGAAGTGGTATGAGACACTATCACAGTACCTAGTCCAACATGGTTACAAGAGAGGTACTATTGACAACACGCTCTTCATTAAAGGAATAGGGAATGACTTGATGCTAGTTCAAGTTTATGTAGATGACATCATCTTTGGGATAACCATTGAGAAGCTCTTCAAAGAGTTTGAAAGGCTGATTAAGAATAGATTTGAAATGAGTGCCATGGGGGAACTCAATTTCTTTCTAGGAATTCAAGTGAAGTAGGTTGACAATGGCATCTTCATAAACTAGTCAAAGTATGTTCAAGACATACTAACCAGATTTCATCTGGCTAAGTGTAAGGTTGCTAAGACTCCCATAGCCAAAAACCACTCCCTAGGACCTGATCTTGACGGGGAGTGTGTTGATGAAAATCTCTATAGGGCCATGATTGGGTCTCTTATGTACCTCACAACCAGCAAGCCTGATATCATGATTGCCACATGTATATATTCAAGATATTATGCCAACCCCAAGATGTCACACCTGGTTTCTATCAAAAGGATTATTAGATACCTCAAAAGAGCTCCCAAACTAGGCCTTTGGTATCCAAAGAGTTCTGACTTCAATCTGTATGCATATATAGGATAGTGACAATGTTGGTTGCAATATGACTAGCAATTCTACATTTAAGCTATTAAGATGATTAACATTGAGTAGATTTTCTTAAATTAATTTCAAGATTGTATTTCGAATATGTGTGTTTTTAAAGTTGTCTAATTTATCACTCATATAAGCCTTGTTTACCTTGTGCAGGGGAAGACTGTTTTCATCACACCAGCCATCATCAACACTCATTTAAGGCTGGATGATGAAGAAGGAAAACTTTCTTTACCTAAAGAAGCTATAAATGGTTCATTCAGGCATATGGGCTATGAAGGGGACTACTCAGTTAGGACCTTCAAGAAAGGTAAGGTCTCTTTACAATGAAAGTACCTCCTCCATGTTATAATTCATTCCTTATCAAACAAACATGAGGATGGGATCAAAATCCAAAGGAATTATCCTATATAGTCCATGGGATGGTCCAGGGGGTCAAGTTTAAGTACTCTCAGTTTGTTTACACAAACTTGCTTGCTAACTTAGACTCCTTAGAGTACTACATGTTCCCAAGATATGTCTAGCACATTCTCAACTATGAACTGGGCTCGTAGTCAAGGGGAATAGATAACACTTTTAAATTGGGACAAATGAAGCCAGACATCTTCAAAATCATAGGAAAAACCACTATTGGTTTTTAGGGGTAGAAACAACCCTAGTCATAAAAATGTTAGAGCTCCTTGCTCAAGGTGACATCTTGGCAGCACCAGCCAATATTGAACCCACAACTTCATCATCTTCATAACCCCAACAACCTCTAGTAACCATCACTTACTAGACAAAAACCAAACAAACCTCTGCTCAGTCTATTCAAATTGAGTAGGCCCCCATACACTCACCCATGCAGGAGGAAGTAGAACCAAGAGCTCCCACTTTTCCTTAGGAGCAGACCACTCCCATCTTTTCAATGATCAGTGCTGAGGTTCCTCATGCTCAGCCTGATGAGCTTATTGCCCAAGCTGCAAGCCTTCACTCTGCGTCTCAAAACTCAGGTAAACAACCTTTAAGGGACAGTTACCATCCCCAGCCTTTAGACCTAAATCTACCAATCCCCGACCTTCAATTCTATGTTGATTAGGATATGGGATTCATCGAGCACCATGAGTCTCTCTTGTCCTCCCCTACTCAAGGAGAGATGAGTGCTCCTGATACACCCATATCTAGCCCACATCATCCACCCACAGCCGAGGTGTACCTTTTTTTCAGGAGTTCCATATGGAAGAGGCTCTCACTTTAGAAAGAGATTACATCATTAAGACCTCAACCATGGCAACCCAACCCCTTGACACTTATGATGAAGCTGTCAGGGAGTAAGGGAAATCCAGAGCCCAAGAACCGATATCTAGTGGTGAGGGAGATGACTTCGGTTATGTTCTCTCACCCCCCCCCCCACCCATGATTCTTCTGATGAAAATGAAAGGAGTCTGTAACTAAGGGTGCAAACAATGTCAAAAACATGCACCTACTTGGTTTCTAAGGTTAGTCACCTGGAATATCAGGTGCCTACCTTACAAAGGCAGGTCTTTACTCAACAACTTGAGATCACCGATCTCAAGGTAAAGCTAGCTGAGAGGTCTGCCAAGCACACTCAACCAGGTCCACAAGAACCTATGGATGTGATGCACCTAACCCTCAGCTCACCTATGCAAGTAGATGATGCTACCAAAAAAGGGGAGAAAGTCTTAACTACAATCATAGAATCTAAGAGTTCTGCCCAGAGTATGGATATTGAAGATTCACCATCCTCACTTGCAGTTGTCCGTACTCAACAACCTCCTCTGGACCACATCAATGTGGATGCCTTAATTCAAAGCTTATTTGAGGAGGGAATACCAAGGGTTATGTCTACCCCATCCTATCTTGCTGACAACCCAATAGTAGGATGGAGGTATGACAATGATAGAAGAGTCCTGGTACTCTCTAGATTTTAGGGTCAACAAGAATTGTTTAATTTTCAGACCCTGAGATATTATGAGAGTTATCCTCTGGTCGACCTACCACTTGCCAACCCAAGTCATAACAGGAAAGCTGATAGGTTGGCTGAGAGGATCCAGCTAAGGGTGCTTGAAGAATTCAAGAGAAGATCCTATCTATATAGACAAAGGCTAGCATGAAAAACTGTTAGTCAACTAGAGACTAAGGCAGACCTTAAGATTAGCTTCAAAGGAGAAACCTTAGTTAAAAGCCTAGTAGCAGAACCTGTGAACCTAGAGACTGTAACAGCTTCAGCACCCAGTACCCTTAGTAAGACACCAGCTGGTAAAGGTGTCTCACAGCCTCTCCCTTGCCAGAGCTCAAGTGCAACACCAAGTCAAGAAGGCCAAAGCTTTCTCCACCCTAAGTCACAGAGGCCGGTGATTGAAAAAGGGAAGATGATTCTCACCTCTAAGGAGATTGAGGAGGAGAAGAGGGAGAGGAAGTGGAAGGCAATGGGAGAGAGAACAAAAGAGACCCCCAGCTTCATGTAAGCTACAATCAGGGCTACCACATCCAACTACTCAGTAGGATGAGTTAAGGGCAACTAGATTGAATTATCTGGAGTCTAAGAACTACAACATTGATGAAATAATCTCTCTTCCCTTGGATGAGTTGAATGAGCTGGTTGACACTGAAGTGTCAAAAGAAAGGAAGGAGGTTAAGGTAGCAGAATTGCTTTCTCAGGATAAAAGAAGAAAGGAAAAGGAAAAGATTATATAAAGCCCCTATCCTCTCTCCAATTCAAGAAAGCCATGAAGTAGAGACTGTGGCAGTTAAACAAGAAACTCAGGTAGGTAGGGAACAAGATAGACAAAAGATGATAATCTACCTGAGTACCATAGGCCTCTATCAAGCAGCAGCCTTACTCCCTCTATCATATTAGTATATTGAGTTTGAATACCTCAAGCAACTATAGCAAGAAGTTCTAAAAGAAAAGTAAGCTACTAAAAGGAAGATGAGGGAGGAGGCTACTAAGTCAAGAGCCACCATCAGAGCAAATTAGAAGAAGTCTACTGACAAAATAAAGATGGTGAGCTTCTTGAATATGTATGAGTTCTTTGGAAGGAGATTTGGTTCAATGTCTCTATCCACCATGGATGAGCTTATTAGAGTGATCAAGCAGAAGATTAAGAAGGATGAGCTAGTAGACTTGCATTCTCCACCAAGCCAGGCTACACCTAAAGCTGAGGTCAAGGTTGAACCTCAAGAGACAACACTATGATATCCTACATAAATCCCATATCGACTATGAACAGGAGAGATTCTTGGTTCATAAGGAATGCCCTGCCTCTAATATCACCAATGTGTTTTGGGCGTGTTGGCTGTGGATGAGACGAGAACTACACGATTAAGCGTGCTCAGGTGGAAGCAATCCAGGGATGGGTGACCTCCCTGGAAAGTTTTCACCCAGGCAACCAAAGGCAAATCCATGAGCTCCTTATGGGCAAAGCAAACAATATTGGTGGTACGAGGAGCTGGGTGTTACAGAATGGTATCAGAGCCACTCCTATGCCATTTGGGATGGTGGGACATACCTCACCAGGGATGGTGAGTTCTTGGGCTCATCGAGGATGATGAGTCCAAAAAGGGGTGATTGTGACATCCTACATAAATCCTAAATCAGCCATGGACAGGAGAGATTCCTGGTTCATAAGGAATGCCCTGCCTCTACTATCATCAACGCATTTTGGGTGTATTGTCTATGGAAGAGAGGAAAACTTCACGGTTAAGCATGCTCAGGTGGCAGCAATCCAGGGATGGGTGACCTCCCTGTGAAGTTTTCACCTGGGCAGCTAAAAGCAAATCCGTGAGCTCCTCGTGGGCAAAGCGAATAATATTAGTGGTAAAAGGGGCTAGGTGTTACAAACACATCCTAGACCTAGTGCTGCATCGCAGCCAGCTTCATATTCTAACCCACAGTTGGGTCCTGAACCTTCTCCTTCTAAACATGTGAAGTGAAAGGACCCAACTGAGAAGGATAAAAAAGGAACATCTAGTACTCAAGACCAACCTTCTTAGTTGAAATATAGAAAGAGGAAGAGGATGGCCATCAGAAGGGACAAGAAGAAGAAGAAGAAGTCCAAGGCATCCACCTCTGCACCTCAGGATGAGTCAAAACATCCTAAGGGTAAACAAGAAGAGGCTTCTCAACCAACTCCACTTCAAGTATAGCCTCTTGCTGCTGAGAGACCCATCTTATCATGGGCTTTCTCTACAAACACAAACAGATAGTATGTCATAAGAGGTCAAGGAGGACAAGACATATACTTCTGGGAAAATATGTTTGATCTTCCTCTGTATGATCTCTTGGAAATGAGAAGATACTTTAAGATTCTGAAGAATCAGGACCAAATGATTAAGAAAGGAATGGTCCTGATTCTAATAAGGATTGTAAACAGATAAAGATCAAAATCTAAAGTTATCCTTAAGTTTTGGTAGCATCAGCATAGGGAGAATTTGTAGGAGTTATCTTAGAGGCTGATGCAAACCTAAGTTCTCTCAGCAAGCATTCTGAAGTAAAAGGAAGTTACTTCGAAAGATTTGACAATTGCAAAGAAATTCACTAAGTGTCAAATCTTTCGAATCCAAAGACCATTTCTTCTGAAGCCAAAGATGAAGTCTTTCGAAGCTTCAAGACAAAGTCTTCCGAAGCCAAGAGACTGATTTCTTTTGAAAACAGAGAAGACATGCTTTTTCTAACATGCTTTTGACAAAAGCTGAACTGCTTTCCGCTGCCATCTCTGAAGACTCATCAACTTATATAAGTTGGTGATATCTCCATACTTTTGTTAATTGTAGATTAAGGTTATTGAGTCTGTAACTTTCCACTCTTGTACTTTTATCTTTTTGTAATAGATTAGGATGTGAGCTATAGCATGTCACAGTCACAGTCACTAGTCAAAAGACAATCTGTCTTTTGACTTTACATTGATCTTGTTGTCTAGATTAGTGTTCCAGCTGCTTTCAAAGTATGACTGGTTGTAGGATGTAGTATAAAGTATCTCATGTAATCAGTCTTTAGGACTAAGCCTTGTAATAATTAAAAAAAACTTGAGAGCAATATACATCATTTTTTAAAACCAAATACTTGGGTTCTGCTTGTGTTTTAACCTTGTTCTTAGTTTCATGTGGCGGTTCACTATTTAATCTATAAAGTGTTACACTCTCCAACCTTGTAAAATTGTTGCATCACCCTTAACCGGTCCTATAAATTTAAATTCTTGCTAATCTAGTTAATACCAAAATAAATAATCTCAGATTATATGGAGAGTTTATATAAAATTCTTAAGCCAAAATGTTCTGTAAATAACTAATAGTAGTGGAAAAATATATTTTTTGGTTGTCGGTTTTGGTAAAAATCGCACTTTAATTCGCTTACTCTGCTTTAAGATTTTTTTATAATATCAAAACTGATTATTATCATTTTAAACCTTCGCAAACTATAGTATCATATATGTAGACTTATACTAATGGAAAATAATAGTTTTGTAGCTATAGATCCAAAAAATCGTTATTGTGATATTTAACCATTTAACTCTCAGTTTTGACTATACCGGTAGATTAAATACTCACTTTTTATTCTAAAGACTACTTTTATATGTCCAAATAACTTTTGAATTTGTAATTATTTATATATTTAGGGGTTCGGGTCCGATTTTGCTAGATTTCATCATTATTTACGTATTTATCTTTACTAGTTGAGCCATAGACATAATAACACTTGTAGACCATGGTAAACTCATTTTAGCATATTTTAGGCAAATAGAACTTTCGTAACTCTCTAGGGTTGGATTTTTATAAAATACATGTTGGTTTCGAACTTTTGACGTGTAATAACACAAAATAATAGATAACAAGTTTATATAATCTATAGAAATGATGACAATAATAACACAATTATAGATAACAAGTTTATATAATCTATAAAAATAATAACAATAATAACACAAAATGATCTAAAATGTAAAATAAATTGATAAATACATATAACAAATGTATAAAATATATGACACAGTAAACTTATATGACACAATAAGCTGATGTATTTGACATAATTATTAAAATGTCCTACTTTTTAAAATAATAAAATGACATATGTCAAGCCCACAATTCTTCTTAGACTTTTTAGATTAAATACTCATTTTACTATAACTCTACCCATTAAATAGTTACATTAGTTATATTAATTACTAATAATATTATTTAATTCTTTTTAGATTAAAAATAGTTTTTAATAAATTAAAAAAAGATATTTCTATTTACCTTTTAATTTATAGAAACAAATTTATATAATAAGAAAATTTTTCTAAGACATCAAACTTCTTTTAAAAATACGAAATATTTTAAAATTGACTTTTTCTAAAAGTAATCTTTTATGAACCAAAAATAATTAAAAATGGGCGTTATAATAAGAAAAATTTTAAAAAAGACATTTTTAAATCAGTTTGATTTGAAACAGAATATTTAATATTTATTATGGAAAAAACAAAAAAAAAATTATAAGCTGATATTGTAATCGTATTACTTATACTTCTTATTAATACGTGCAGGATCGGTGTTGGTCTCTCAACACAAGTTTGTATCGCACAAACTCACTAAGTCTCACTCGGTTGATGAAGTAAAATCTCTAACTAAGTTGACAATAATATAATAAGTTAATGAACACAAGAATGGTTTTTAAGATACTTATATATATTACTTCTCAACTTAGTATCATAAGACTCTTACAAGCATGGTTACTTAAGTTACAATGAGAAACTATATAAACCACTATCTACAGCCGGTTATACTTGTGTAAGGCCCCGTTCCCGGGACGCTTACAGCTAGTCAATCATTGCACATAAAACAAAAAACATATATTTAGACGTACAAAAACAATGCAGCGGCATAATTTAAAATCATTTCATTCATTGCTTTTGCAAAATAATACAACATTCATAATCGTTACAAAATATAGTTTGTTCGCATTACAATGGATGTCATCCCAAAAACGCCAAGTAGCTGCCCCGTGCCATCCTCAACAACATTACCTGCCAACTGGAAAATACATAAAAGTCAGCGTTGCTGAGTTAGTTCTAGTTTTAAAAATAAAATACTTTTCTTTCGTTTAAAACAATTCTTTACGTTCATTTGCGATCATACAGCATACGTACACATAGATAATATTATTATTATCTTCCTTCATTGTCAACTTACATTCATTCATTCTCTTTCTTATCGTACTTTTCATTCGTCCATTATTACTTTCACTTCTCTATGCTCCAGGCTAATGCCTCGAGCTATACCCCAAACATCATGCACAAGGTGAGTACTGGGCCGAAGACTATAAATAGACTTCAAACATCATGCACAAGGCGGGCACCAGCATCGGAGTATCATCATTTGGACCAATGCCATGTGCTATACCCCAAACATCACGCACAAGGCGGGTACTGGGCCGAAGACTATAAATAGACTTCAAACATCATGCACTAGGCGGGCACCAGCACCGGGGCAAGCGACAATGGTCCCATACGTATGGTTAGTCACAAAGACTAGACCCCTAGTGTGCATCCTTCCGGGGTAGCTAACCCCACACAGTTGATCTAACACCCTTCATTGGGTGTGAACCTCCATACATTTCTTGCAAGACTTTTCTTACCTCCGTTCGTTCATTAATGCATGCATTCTTTCATTCTTTACGTCCCTCATTTCATTCATTATTACTTTCCGCTTTACGTTACATAATACTTTTCGTTCATTTCATACCCATAACACGTAAGTCACGGAATAATACATAATAGGAACATAAAGTCAATATTACACATTCATACATAGCATCACATAAACATCACATACCCCATCACACATCATCATAAGCATCATGCATCAACCATTCACATACGTTCAACATAAAAACATAACCGACCCTCCGCGGGGCAGCGGGGGTTCGTGGGCGGTAGCCCCTGACAGCGGGGTCCTAGGGCAGCAGCCCCTAGTGGGGTCCTAGGGGCAGCAGCCCCTAGTGGAGTCCAAGGGGCAACGCCCCTGGCTGGAAAAATTGATCTTCCTGTTAAAACCTTTTAAATTCTTGGACATTTAAAACATATATTCAGTATGCATTTCCAGCCCCAAACAAGTTTAAAACCTTTAAAATAGGGGATCTAGAACTCACCTGGACTCAGCGAGTAGCTTCTCAATCACGCTATCTAAGCAAGGGTCGCACTACACAGCCTGCACATAAGTTAACACTCAAAGGGGTTAATTTCGACCTAATTTCGCTGCTAATTTCGTTGCATGATCAGCAGTTTTGCTGCTAGTTTCGCCAGCAGTTTCGCTGCCACCTTCGCTGGCAGTGTCGCTGGCAGTTTCGTTGGCATCTTCGCTGCCAGTTTCGCTGCCAGTTTCGCCCAACTTTTGTTGTAAATTCAAGTCTGCGAGACTACCTGCGAAACTATAGTTTCGCAGGAAGATCCATAGTTTCGCTGGACGACTACATAATTTCGCTGGATGAACACCCAGTATCGCAAAACGGGCTGAAATTACGAACCAACCCATTTTTGACCCAAAACTTCAATCTTTTACATCCAAAACCTTGGTTTATCACCCAAGAAGCTATATCTAAGCTTCTTACATGTTTTCTTACACAAAAAACATGAGTTTTGGGTGATTCTTTGCCACTTTCAAAAACCCCAAACCCTATAATCCGGGTTTTCCCTTAAGGAACCGATTAAACGATGTTTTCTTACCTGTATTCTTTGTCTTTTCTTGTTGTTTGGATACCCACAAACACCGATCTTCAATCTCTTGATCAACCGAGCCTTGAATCACCACTTTCTCTCCACTTTCTCTCTCTAAAGGTTGGGTGTTGAGTTGCAAATGAGAGTGGCTCTTGCTGATCCGTTTATATATACTGGGCGTTCCCGGGACCTTAAACTCGCCGAACACATAACCCGCGAGGTCTACTCGGTCCATACTCCATTTCCCACTTATTTTCTTTAAATAATCCCGGCTAAGCCCATTATTATTAATTGGCTCGTTCCGACTTTATTCAGGGCGTTACAAGTCCACCCCCCTTATTTAGGTTTCATGCTCAAAACCTGTTATTCCTCGAATAGACATGGGTAATGTTGTCTCATTTCCTCTTCAGTCTCCCACGTAGACTCAGATCCCTTCCTGTGCTTCCACTGTACTCGCACAAGTGTTACCACTTTATTCCTTAGCCTCTTCTCCTTGCGATCGATGATCGCCACTGGTTGCTCCACATAATTGAGCCGTTCATCCACTTCAATGTCTTCTAGTGGTATGACCATATCTTCGTCGGCTAAGCACTTTCTCAAGTGAGATACATGGAATGTTGGATGAATTCCACTTAACTCACTGGGCAATTCCAACCTATAGGCCACCTCTCCTACACGAGCCATGATTCGGAAAGGCCCTATATACCTCGGGCTTAACTTGCTCCGCTTCCTAAACCGAATTATACCCTTCCAAGGGGAGACTTTTAGCATAACTCTATCTCCCACCTTGAACTCAATCGGTCTACGTCTCTTGTCAGCATACGACTTCTGTCTATCTTTAGCTGCCTTCATAAAGGCTTTGATCTTTTCGAGTTTCTCAGTCATAGCCTCGATCACCTCAATACTTCCCAATTCTTTCTGACCAATATCACCCCAACAAACGGCTGTCCTACATCTCCTACCGTATAGCATCTCATAAGGAGGCATACCAATGCTGGCATGATAACTGTTATTGTATGAGAATTCTGCTAACGGTAAATGGTCATCCCAACTTCCTCCAAAATCAATGACGCATGCTCGAAGCATATCTTCTAGCGTCTGAATGGTTCTCTCCGATTGACCATCCGTCTATGGATGATAAGCCGTGCTGATGTGTAACCTCGTCCCCATTGCATCATGAAATCTCTTCCAAAACATGGATGTAAACCGGGTGTCACGATCAGAAACAATAGACACCGGTACACCATGACGAGTTACAATCTCTTTGATGAATAGATCCGCTAACTTTTAAGACGAATACATCTCTCGGATCGGTAGGAAGTGAGCACTCTTCGTCAGACGGTAGACTATCACCCATATGGCATCATACCCTTTCGCGGTACGCGGTAGCTTCATGATAAAGTCCATGGTATATCCAAAGGTTGGATCTTCCCGTACAGCTTCTGATGCTCTGCCTTCACTTGCAAGCAAGTAAGACACTTACTCACGTACTCCACTACATCACGCTTCATACCCGGCCACCAATAATCTTTCTTCATATCTTGAAATATCTTTGTAGCACCGGGATGAATGGAGTATCGAGTCTTATGAGCTTCGTCCATGATCTTCCCACGTAGATTCCCACAACTAGGAATCCACATTCGTCCGAATCGGGTTTTAACACCGAGAGTGTTTTCACCCAACTCCGCGACTAGACCTCTCATCCTTTCGAAGTTAAGACGATCTTCTTTCAACGCCTCGTCTTGAAACTTCTTGACCTACTTCATCACATCGGAGGTCATAATCAATAGGTAAGCCTTCACCCGGATTGGTTCAAGCCTCTCCTTTCGGCTAAGGGCATCCGCCACTATGTTGGCTTTGCCCGGATGATAATGGATTTCACAATCATAATCCTTTATCAGTTCCAACCATCTCCTTTGCCTCATATTTAAATACTTCTACTCGAAGAAGTGCTTCAAGCTCTTGTAGTCGGTGAAAATGGTGCACTTCGTCCTATACAGGTAGTGCCTCCAAATTTTTAATGCAAAGACCACAGCTGCTAGCTCCAAATCATGAGTAGGGTAATTAACCTCATGAACCTTCAATTGTCGGGATGCATAAGCTATAACCTTTCCTCGCTGCAACAGTACGCAACCCAACCCCAAGTAAGAAGCATCTGAATAAACCACCAAATCCTCGCTTCCTTCGGGTAATGATAAGACAGGAGCCTGAGTCAACCTTGCTTTTAACTCCTCAAAAGCACTCTCTTGATCTTGACCCCAAACAAACTTCACATCCTTGCGGGTCAACTTAGTCAGTGGAGAAGCTATCTTAGAGAAGTCTTGGATGAATCTCCTATAATAGCCCGCCAACCCCAAGAAACTACGAATCTCGGATGGCGTCTTTGGAGACTTCCATTGCATCACCGCCTCCACCATAATCCCCTCGGGATTTACCACGTGACCCAAGAACTGAACTTCGCGCAACCAAAATGCGCACTTGGAGAACTTAGCATACAACTTCTCCCTTCTCAACGTCTTTAACACCTCTCGAATGTGACCGGCATGCTCCTCCTCACTCTTCGAATAAATCAAGATATCATCGATAAACACAATCACTGATTTATCCAACATCGGCCGACACACTCGATTCATCATGTCCATAAAAGCAGCTGGCGCATTTGTTAAACCAAAAGACATAACAAGAAACTTGTAGTGTCCATAACGCATGCGAAAAGCTGTTTTAGGAATATCTTGTTCCTTCACTTTCAACTGATGGTAGCCAGATCGAAGGTCTATCCTTGAGAACTAACTGGCACCTTGGAGCTGATCAAACAAGTCATCAATCCTTGGTAACGGATACCGGTTCTTCACCGTCAGCTTATTCAACTCACGGTAGTCAATACACATCCACATGCTACCGTCCTTCTTCTTCACGAATAAGACCGGAGCACCCCATGGTGAGATACTCGGTCTAATGAACCCCTTATCAAGCAACTCTTGCAGTTGCTCCATCAATTCCTTCAGCTCAGAGGGGGCTAACCGATACGGCGCCTTAGCAACAGGTTGGGCACCAGTATCAGATCGATCTGGAACTCAATCTCATGGTCTGGCAGCACACCTGGTAAATCTTCGGGAAACACATCTGGGAACTCACACACAACCGTTACATCTGACAATTGTGGTGTTGGCGTATCTACATCCTTCACATAGGCCAAGTAGGCACTACATCCATGACTCATACACTTTCCCGCCACCGCCATTGAAATCACCTTCGGAATCGTAGGAACTCGATCACCGTAAATCGTCACCGAACTCCCGTTAGGCGCTGTCAGTCGAATCATCTTCTTGCGACATACGATATTCGCCTCGTAGGCCGCTAACCAGTCCATTCTCAGGACTACATCGAACCCGCCTAAGGTCATCACAAACAGCCTAGCAGGAAACTTATGACCTTCTAATTCTACATCACAACCTTCTATCATCTCAGAAATCATGGTAGACTTACCTATGGCAGTTTCTACATCAAAGGGCTCCTCAATACTCCTACTCCTAATGGGCAACTTAGCACAAAAGGCAGTAGAAATGAAACTCTTACTAGCACCAGAATCAAATAACACTGAGGCAAGAGTTTGGTTTACTAGGAACGTACCTGACACAACATCGGGGTCCGTCCTAGCCTCCTCCTGGGTCATCGTGAAAGCTCTGGCGCTTGCTTTCTGCCCCTCGGTTCCGGTCGTCTTCTTCGCTCCGGAACTCTCAGCCCTTGGCTTCCTGCAGTATCTACTCATGTGGCCCATTTTGCCACAGTTAAAACGTCTGGCTATACGACAATCCTTTGCTATATGACCCGTCCTCCCATACTTAAAACATACATTCGATCCCCATCTACATTCTCCGAGATGCTCCTTTCCACATTTGCCACACCTCTTCGACCCCGCACCAGATGTGACCACACGGCAGTCATCCACCTGTGCACTCATGTTGTTCGTCGGGGCACCACCCCGATCCAACCTCTTCCCGTTCCAGTTCCAATCACCACCACCTTTCTTACTCACCTCAGCCACCACCACTTCCCATTCATCATACAACCTTCCCGCCAGATTAACCACCAACCTAAACGTGCTCGGTCGGGTGGCGATCATGTGCCTGCGGATGTCCGCCGGCAAGCTCTGAATGTACCTCTTGATCTTTCGCGACAGAGGTGTCACCTGATCCAGCACCAGTCGTGCCATCTCGTTAAACTTGGTGGTGTATTGCTAATGCGTCATGGTTCCCGCCTTCAGCTGCAGGAATTCCTTTTCTTCCTTGTCGAGCTCCTTATGAGGACAGAACTCCTCGATCACTAGCTTCTTCAACTCTGGCCACCTCATTCTTCCAATTTCCCTACTACCCTCGGCTTGGACGATGTTGTCCCACCAGCACAGAGCCGAGTCCACAAATGAATGAGTGGCAAACTTCACCTTTTGACCCTCCCGGCACTCGCTGATATCAAGTACAGCTTCCATCTCTCTCACCCACAGGTGAGCAGCAGCAGTAGTGCCATTTCCGTCAAAAGTCAGGGGCTTGAATCTTTGAAATGCCCCATAGTTACAGCCTCGTGCTACCTCCGGCACAGGCTCTTCTTCTTCTTCCTCATCAGTAGAGACAACCGTCTCAGTCCCCGATTGCTCCGTTACTCCCGAGGACCTATTCCTTTCTTTCATTTCTCCTTCCCTTACGGCCTTGATCACTTCAGTCACCACAGACGGTAAGATTGTCTGCATGACCTGGTGAACCTCTTCCACCACCGCCTCCTTCACTGAGGCCCTTAAGTTAGCACTCTCATCACCGCCCTCTGGATGAGGGGTCTCGGGCTCTTCATGAGCCACCTCTTCAGCTCTAGGCCTTCCTCTCGTGACCCGTGGTCTAGCACCACATCCACCACGACCTCCACCTCGAGAAGCCTTACCGGCCATCCTCTAACACGCTATAGGATTCAAACACCAACACGGTCATTCAAGGTAACAACTCAGTTTATGTCAAGTATAGTAAGTCCCTAATTACAGTGGCTAGTTGTGATTAGCCACTTACTTTATTCTTCATACCCCAAGCATTTCCTATCCTGACTACATCAGTATCTAAATCTACTAAGAAGCACATAAATCACATAACATGCGTACAGAATACCAGTTATCATCAAGAAAATACCTGATGGCATGTAGCTACTCGGACTGGCAACCCTTCCCTTTGTCCCATTCTCAGTTTAATTTTAGGTTTCTTTTGAAAATATTTACTCGTTTCACTTAAACTTTGGCTCTAATACCAACTTGTAAGGCCCCGTTCCCGGGACACTTACAGCTGGTCAATCATTGCACATAAAACATAAAACATATATTTAGGCGTACTAAAACAATGCAGCAGAATAATTTAAAATCATTTCATTCATTGCTTTTGCAAAATAATACAACATTCATAATCATTACAAAATATAGTTTGTTCGCATTACAATGCAAAAACGTCATAATTTAAACTATGGATGCCATCCCAAAAACGCCAAGTAGCTGCCCCGTGCCATCCTCAGCAACATTACCTGCCACCTGGAAAATACATAAAAGTCAGTGTTGCTGAGTGAGTTCTAGTTTTATAAATAAAATACTTTTCTTTCATTTAAAACCATTCTTTACATTCATTTGCGATCATATATCATACGTACACATAGATAATATTGTTATTATCTTCCATCATCGTCAACTTACATTCATTCATTCTCTTTCTTATCGCACTTTTCATTCGTCCATTATTACTTTCACTTCTCTATGCTCCAGCTTAATGCCTCGAGCTATACCCCAAACATCATGCACAAGACGAGTACTAGGCTGAAGACTATAAATAGACTTCAAACATCATGCACAAGGCGGGCACCAGCACCGTGGTATCATCATTTGGACCAATGCCATGTGCTATACCCAAACATCATGCACAAGGCGGGTACTGGGCCGAAGACTATAAATAGACTTCAAACATCATGCACTAGGCGGGCACCAACACCGGGGCAAGTGACAATGGTCCCATACGTATGGTCAGTCACAAAGACTAGACCCCTAGTGTGCATCCTTCCGGGGTAGCTAACCCGCACACAGTTGAGCTAACACCCTTCATTGGGTGTGAACCTCCATACATTGCTTGCAAGACTTTTCTTACCTCTGTTCATTCATTAATGCATGCATTCTTTCATTCTTTACGTCCCTTATTTCATTCATCATTTCTCTTTACGTTACATAATACTTTTCGTTCATTTCATACCCATAACACGTAAGTCACGGAATAATACATAATAGGAACATAAAGTCAACATTACGCATTCATACATAGCATCACATAAACATCACATACCCCATCACACATCATCATAAACATCATGCATCAACCATTCACATACGTTCAACATAAAAACATAACCGACCCTTTGCGGGGCAGCGGGGGTTCGGGGGCAGCAGCCCCTGACAGCGGGGTCCTAGGGACAGCAGCCTCTAGTGGGGTCCAAGGGGCAACGCCCCTCGCTTTCTAAAATGGGGATCTAGAATTCACCTGGACTCAGCGAGTAGCTTCTCAATCAAGCTTTCTAAGCAAGGGTCGCACTACACAGCTTGCAGATAAGTTAACACTCAAAGGGGTTAATTTCTGCCTAATTTCGCTGCTAATTTCGCTGCATGATCAGCAGTTTCGCTGCTAGTTTCGCCAGCAGTTTTGCTGCCACCTTCGCTGGCAGTTTCGCCGCCATTTTCGCCTAACTATCGTTGGAAATTCAAGTCTGCGAGACTACCTGCGAAACTATAGTTTCGCAGGAAGATCCATAGTTTCACTGGACGACTACATAATTTCGCTGGATGAACAACCAGTTTCGCAAAACGGGCTGAAATTACGAACCAACGCATTTTTGACCCAAAACTTCAATCTTTTACACCCAAAACCTTGGTTTATCACCCAAGAAGCTATATCTAAGCTTCTTACATGTTTTCTTACACAAAAACGTGAGTTTTGGGTGATTCTTTGCCACTTTCAAAAACCCCAAACCCTATAATCCGGGTTTGCCCTTAAGGAACCGATTAAACGATGTTTCTTACCTAGATTCTTGGTCTTTTCTTGTTGTTTGGATACCCACAACACCGATCTTCAATCTCTTGATCAACCGAGCCTTGAATCACCACTTTCTCTCCACTTTCTCTCTCTAAAAGTTGGGTGTTGAGTTGCAAATGAGAGTGGCTCTTGCTGATCCGTTTATATATACTGGGTGTTCCCAGGACCTTAAACTCGCCGAACATATAACCCGCGAGGTCTACTCGGTCCACACTCCATTTCTCGCTTATTTTCTCTAAGTAGTTCCAGCTAAGCCCATTATTATTAATTGGCTCGTTCCGACTTTATTCCGGTCATTGCAACTTGGAAAACCAGCTGGAATTTACCGCTAGACAAATACTACATTTCTAGAAGTAAAAGTATCTAAGATAAAATAATATCCTAGATTAGGTAATCATGACAGGTCCATGACTTACCTTTTGTCACAACAGAGGTGTGTGCTTAGCATAACAAAGAATGCCTTGGTGTACTCCAGGTCTATGATTATCATAACAAAGGAGATACTTGTATGATTGAGCAATTTATAAACTATTTCACTTGGTGTATTGTAGTTACTTTATAAGCAACCTATATTGGATAGATTAATACTCACCATAAACCAAGATGTGTTGTTTGACCACACAATCATGAGAATTTAGTTCTTTACTGTTGTATGTGATATTAGGTGTCCCATGCTGAGCCTATCCACATATCAAACAAAGTACAGTCAGTCTTTTTTAGTGGAAAATAACTCAAGTGAAGAATATGCTAGTGTACTATTATTTCTCATGAATGGTATGTGTGATTCAATATATTTAAAAAATGATGTGTTTGTTTGATATCTTGATTTTGAAAAATACATGTTTGATGTTAAACTTGGACTTTGACAAAATCAAGCTTGTTTGATTTTAATGTTTTGAAAAACATTACTTGTTTGATTCAAAGTTGATCATTCCAAGTGACTAAACCAAAAATTCAAATCTTGTTGAATTAAATGGTTTAGTAAATAGGTCAGCCAATTGATTGTCTGTATGGACTTTGATCAACTTGATCAGACCCTTTTCTGTGCAATCTCTCAGAAAGTGATATCTGATCTCTATGTGTTTTGTTTTTGAATGTTGAACAGGATTGTCAGTGATAAGCATGGCAGTAGAATTGTCAATGCGTATGGGTGTTTGAAGAAAATTAAAGCCATAGTCAGCATTTGGTTTTCAATCCAAAGCACTTAAGAACAGCATGCAGAAGCAGCTATATATTCTGCTTCAGCTATTGACACAGAGACATTTGTTTGTTTCTTGCACTGCCATAAGATCAATCTTGATCCAAGAAACTGACAACCTTCGATAGTGGATTTTCTATTTTGATTGCATTCAACATAATCACTGTCTGTGTATGCATATAAAGAGAAATCTCCGTCTTTAGGATACCACAAACCAAGAGCTGGTTTGCCTTTCAAGTATCTAAAGATTCTCTTTACTGCATTGATGTGTGATTCTTTAGGATCTGCTAGATATCTTGCACACATGCAGACTGCATACATGATGTCTGGTTTGCTTGCTGTTAGGTACATCAGGGAACCTATCATGGATCTATAAAGTTTCTGGTCCACTAATTTTCCTTCTAGATCGGGTCCAAACTTTAATCCAGTTGCAAATGGTGTTTTACTGGAAGTGCAATCAGACATGTTGTATTTCTTCAATATCTGATTCGCATATTTTCTTTGATTGATGAAAATTCCTTCAGCAACTTTTTGAACTTGAAGACCAAGGAAGAATGTAAGTTCTCCCATTGAGCTCATCTAGAATTTTGATTGCATAAGAGTTTCAAACTCTTTGCAAAGATGAGTGTTTATGGATCCAAAGATTATGTCATCCACGTAGACTTGCGCTACTAACAAGTCTTGTTCTTTTCATTTTAAGAACAATGTTTGATCGATTTTCCCACGGGTGTATCCATTCTGTAGTAGAAACTTTGATAACGTTTCATACCACTTCCTGGGTACTTGATGAAGACAATACAAAGCTTTATCTAACCTGTAGACTCTGTGAGGGAATTCTGGATCTTCAAACCCTGATGGTTGAGCAACATATACCTCTTCATCTATCTTACCATAAAGGAATGCACATTTGACATCCATTTGGTAGATAGTGAAACTCTTGGATGAGGCATAAGCAAGGAATACTCGGATGGCTTCCAGTCTTGCTACAGGAGCAAAGACATCATCATAGTCAATGCCTTCCTCTTGAGTATAACCTTGGGCTATTAGCCTTGCTTTATTTTTTATGACTATCCTTTGGTCATCTGCTTTGTTTCAGAAGAGCCACCTTGTGCCAATTACATATTGATCTTTAGGTAGATCAACCAGCTTCCATACTTCTTGCTTCTTAAATTGTTAAAGTTCCTCTTGAATGGCTTCTATCCAACTATTGTCTTTGAGTGCTTCAGTGATGTTTTTAGGTACAGTTAGGGATAAGAAACAGGAGTACAGACATATGTTTGCTATATCAGATTGACTTTGAGTTAATCTGGTATTGAGGTCACCTATGATATTTTCTATGGGATGGTCTTTATGAACTCTTGTTGTTGTAATCTGATCAACAGGAATTTTTGGATCAAGATTGGTGATTATTTAGGAAGAGGATGATGGTTGAGTAAGAGTATTAGGAATTGTTTGTTTATCTAGCTGAGGGATCTCATTGAATGTTTGAGGTGAATCATGAAATAAATCTAAGATTTCATCTTCATGAATTTGTGTCTGGTAATGAGTGGTAATCATCATCTTCTTCAGCATGGTTGGTTGATGTGGTTTTGTTTGGTTGTGTGGTTATGGTTGGGTTGTCATAGGAGATGAAGATGATGGCGTGTTTGATGATGTTCCTTTTGATGTGTTTGTTTGTTCTGGAGGAGTTGACACTGTTGTACTTAAAGAAGTATTGCTAGTTCTCCTTGGAGGATCAGCAGTCAATGAAACATCAGTGGTTGTTGATGGAACCATTGGATACTCATGATTATCCTTGGAATCTGAAACATCAAAATAAGATGTGTGAAATGATTTAGTTAAAGCATCAATATCAAACAGCCAGCTTGATCCAATGACTTTCTTAGTGAAAGAATGTTCATTAAAAACGACATCTGTTATTTCTTCCACTATATTTAGCCTTGGATTGTATACTTTATAAGCTTTTGAGCTTCCAGAGTATCCCATAAAGAATCCATTATCTGCTTTTGGAGCAAATTTGGATAATTGTTCTCTGGTGTTTAATATTGATACAGAACATCCAAATGCCTTAAGAAATCTTATATCTTTTAAACATTAATTCATAAGGCATTTTGGAATGTTCTTTGATGATTAATGTTCTGTTTTGTATGTAGAAAGCTATGTTGATTGCTTCAGCCCAAAAGGATATGGGAAATACAGAGTCAGCTAGCATAGATCTGGCTGCTTCTATCAATGTTCTGTTTCTTCATTCAGCTACTCCTTGTTGAGGAGTTTTGCTACGCTGAATTGATGACTAATTCCTTTTTCTACACAAAAAGAAGAAATGTAGTCATTCTTAAATTCGGTACCATTATCACTTCTTAAAGATTTAACTTTAAGATCTAATTGATTCTTAATCTTATTTATAAAAGATTTTATAATGTCTGATGTTTCTGACTTGTGTAGTAGAAAGAAAACCCATGTGATTCTGGTTTAGTCATCTACTATAACAAGACAGTATTGTTTCTTTCCTATGCTTAGGATGTTTGTTGGGCCAAATAGGTCCATGTGAAGCAATTTGAGTGGTGTGTTATTAGAGTTTACCAATTTTGACTTATGGGACACTCTATGTTGTTTGCCTTTCAAACATGCTATGCAGTGGTCTGTATAGAAGAATTCTTTTTGTGGTAAACCTATTACTAGATCACCTTTTACAAGTTGGTTCATTCTGTTAAAGTTAGAGTGTCCTAATCGTCTGTGCCATAATTAGGAAACATCTTCTGATGCTTTTGATAATAAACAAGTTTCAGGGGTTGATGCTGAAACAGTATTCATATCTACAATGTATGTATTGTTATGACAGGGAGTTTTCAAAAGGATACAGTCTTCTGGAATTTGAAACCCCGTCTTGAGGATGTAGCAGTTATTAGTGTCAAATAAGGTGGCATATCCTTTATCACATATTTAGGATATGCTTAGAAGATTGAACTGAAGATTGGAGCAGTAGTTGACATTTTCAAAGCTAATCAACCCATTAGTTACTGTTCCTTCGCCAGTTATCTTCCCACCTGTCTTGTCTCCTCCAAAAGATACATTACCTCCATGTTTGCTCTTAAAATCCCAAAGGAGGGAACAATTGCCAGTCATATGTCGGGAGCATCAACTGTCAACATACCAAATGTTGTCAGGCCTTCTTTGATGTCCCTACAAAAGAAAATAAATTAGTTAGTTGGTGCAACCCAAGCCATGATGGTCTTGGGTTTTTTGTCTTTCCCTATAACATAAATTTCTTCTAATATGGCACTGTTTGACGGTTTAGGAACTCTAGGTACACTAGTGTTCCTTTGGTTGTGTTTAGCTTTGTCAGGAGAAGTACTTTGAGCCCTTCTCCTTTGAGAGTTAATGTCTGGTGACTGTCTGTTTTGAGACTTATGTCTCCTTGTTGGTTGTTTAAAGTTGTCATAAAATGTTTTGTCACTGTTTAAAACAATGTTTTGGTGAGGAGTTTGTCTTGGAACTCCTCCTTTGTTTTCAATTTGTATACTTGTTTGTTTATCTGTTGATTTCTCAACTTGAGCCCGTTTGTTTTGCTTTTTATTTTTTTTATTGAAAAAGCAATTTGCTGTGTTGTGGTTATTTCTTTCACAAATTGAACAATAGTTGTGAAAATGGCATGTTTCAGTACTGTGATTACTCATATGATAGTACTTACAGTATTTACCATACTTGCATTTTTCAGTGGAGTGTGTGTATTTATCACACCACTCATAATATGGTAACTCTTATTTTGTTTGTTTGTTAGTAACTTTTGTCTTAAAATTTGATTTTGAGGGAATTTCAAAAGTTACTGTTTGTTGTTTTGGCTGAAATGTGGCTTTGCCTTTCCCTTTATTTACCTGTTTGGGAGAGACAGTGGAAGTTACCGTTTTCCTTCCACCAGAACAGATATCAAAACCTTTAATCTGTTTTGTTTGTTTGTTTGATGTATCAGCCACACTTGAAACATTTTGAGTTTCAGTAATTAGCTAAGTTGGCTCATCATCCAATAAATCATCTTCATCGTCATCTGTTGTTTGTTCATCAAATTTATTATTCTCTCCTTGATAAAAGTCAGTTGATTTAATTTGTGGTGATACTGAACTTTTAACAAATTTTATGAAAGGTGATTTTGATGTTAATGGTGATTTTGATGATGATGATGATGATGATGATTGTTTGGAATCATCAGTCTTTTCATGAATGTTAGGAGATTCATCCTGTTTGTTGGTCATTGAGTCAGGTAAAGGATCGTAATTATCATTGTAAGGTGGGCTGACCTTGTTATATCCTAAACCTGACGGGTCTTTGAATACCCTTTGTTGAGCAAGAAGTTCTTCGAAACTCTTGTTGCTTACCTGAAACTTCTAAAGTTTTACTTCAGTTTTAGCTTGTAATGCTTTTGATTCAGTCAATGATGTAGAGAGGTGCTCAACTTGAGCTGCTAGTGTTAATTTCTCAGACATTAGTTTATCTAAGTCATTTTGTAATGAAAGTATTTTGGTTGCGTATTGTTTATGTTCTGATTTTAAACTTTCATTTAAAATGTTTGTTTCTATAACTTTCATTGAAAGTTTGTCAACATGCTCCCTATATCTGTTGACCTCATCAATACATGCTTGTGTGCAGAGGTGCTCCTTTGCAACTTTCAGGATGTCTGATATTTTATCTTTAATATCTGCCATAAGGTCATGATCTAAAGATGGAATTTCAGCCCCATACAAGCTCCAGTCACATTCACCATCTTGTTTGATTATCATTGCAGAAGATTTTGAATGTTGATTTGGATTGTACTGTGTGATTTGTGGTACTGGATGTTTGTGCCTGATGTGTGTTTCTGTCAACCCTTGGCTGCTAGCATTCTCTTGAGAAATGCCCATAAAGTTGACAATTATAGTAGCTCACTTTTGTCTTATCAAAACCAATCCTGGTATTCTTGTCCATGTTCAATCCCTATTTCTTTGCAGAAACCTTTTAGATCTGTATGCAATCATAGCCATGGACCATTGAAGATCCATTTCTTCTACCATATCTGGTGGAAGTTCATCCAAATCTTGCTGAATGATCTGTGATGGTGTTAGACTTGCACCTAAAAATGCTTCAAAGCTTGTAAAAAAGGCTGCATAAGCTGCTTTTTGCTCTTCACTTTGCAGGATTATAGTAAGAGCATCCATTGGCTTTTCAAGTCTATGTATGTTGTTGGTTTGAGGTTTTGGCTGTTTGTTTGAGCTAGAGGTATGTGGATGTTGTTTACTCTGAGGTGTTGCTTCATGTGAAGCATGCACACCAGTCTTTTTAGACTTATGTTTGTTGCTGGATGATTCAGGTGCTGAGAAGAATGATGTATCACTGTAGTCCAAAAATTCTTCATCTTCTTCTTCTCCAGTGCTTATCAGAAATGCACCGTCTGTTAGTTGTGGTTCTTTGAATTTGTAAGCTTCTACATGTCTGATGTAATTGTTATTTCTGGATTTTTCATCCATTTCCAGAGCTTCAACCTTGGCTACCAGAGAGTCAAGGGATAGGGCTTCCAAATCCAATGTTGCCTTCATCAAGGATGCTGACTGAGTCCAGCTTTCAGGTAGCATGTGCAACATCTTCTTGTTGATTTCAACAGCTTCATATTTCAGTCCATATACAATCATTTCATTTAATAACTGGACATATATATGTAGCTGTTGTGGGATAGATTCTCCTTGGATGTGATGGAAAGTTTCATATTGGGTTTTCAGTTTCTCTTTCTTGATTCCCGTATTTCTTCCCTTCCGTCACACATTGTGTGAAGAACTTTCCACAATTCATGAGCTGTTTTGAAATTTTCAACACGAGTCAAAATTTCAAAAGGCAATGTCATAGCAAGGATGCTCTAAGCCTTCATGTCTGTTTTGACCTTTTTTAGGTCATCACCAGCTACGTTTTTCAAGCTAACTGGCTTCTGTATGTTGTAATCTGGTCCAAGAGTCACGGGTATGAAAGGACCCTCGGTTATAGAAGTCCAAAAATTAGGTTCTTGAAAAATTATCCAGTTCCTGGACATGATCTTCCATTGTTTGAAGTCTAACTTGTTCTTTAGTCTGGGTGGTCTTAGACTATTGTTTGTACCTGAAATTTCATCAGCCATGATGGTTTAATTTTAACCTAACGTTTTAAGTTAAATTTTTTTGATGATTTTAACCCATTTCTAACTTTGTTTAATCCTAAGGTCTGTAGGATTTGTTTGTTCTTGATAAACCCTTTTTATAATTAGATTTACCAAATAAAGGAAATTAATTAATTAATTAAAATCCAATAAAATGTCACTTTCAAATCCAATGACAGGAAACGATTATTCTGTGAAAGGAATGTCAACTTTCTAACTAATACGGTCAATAGAAAGTCAAAACCCTAAAAAACACAAAAAATGTTTTTGACAGATTACTTTTTGGATCAAAAAGTAACTTTTTGAAAATTTTCAAAAGAAGATTTCGGATCTTCTTTGAATTTTCTGATGAACGAACACAATCTCCGTAGATTGTGAAGGTTTTTGCAAAATCAAAACCTAGGATTTGTTCTAGGGTTTGTTCTAGGGTTTTTGGTGGCGGCTATGCTGTTCTTCACAGAATCAACAATCGGTTTGTTGATTGAAGAACACAAATCGATGTTAGTGAGTTTTTCACAAGAATATGATGATTTTGAACAATCTGAACGATTCAAACTGTTAAAAACAATGTACGTTTTGATGAAAATTGAATGAAATAGTACTCGAACACTTTTTATAAAAACCCTTTAAAACCAATAAGGTTTTAAGGTAATGAGATGATTTTTGTGTTAAAAACTGTTGTTGAATGTTGAAAACAGATATAACAATACCCGTGTATTGTTATATCAGAGAATACCCGTGTATTCTAATGAGTTTTCAGAGAATGTTTGATGATGAACACAATGAAAACTAGTGTACGAATGATGTTTAGAGCTTTAAAACCATAGAAACTTCTTCACAATGCACAAAAATAGATTAAGAAATCATGTTAGTTAAGCATTTGATGAATGTTAAGAGTAGAAGAAGGTTGTTGTGATGTATTTTTAGCTCGTAAATGTATGGTTTGAAGCTAATGAACCACTGAAATCATCTTGTTGATTGAGAGTATTGAAAATCAATGAATGATTTGAGCCAAGGCTCTGATACCACCTGATGAAATCAACTTAAACACATGTTGAACATGAACATATTAGAACAATATTCAACATGAACAGGTTGATTTCTCCAAGGATCTTTTCAAAATCACTCAATAATTAACAAACATGAACCATGGTGCGGAAACCCATGATAGATGCTATGAAATCAGTGTGTGTGAGTTATTGTGTGTGATTGAATGCTCAAAAATAATAATAACTGCTTGTTTGATTGATTGTTTAAAAGCTTACAAAGGATTAGGGTAGAATGCTATTTGTAGCCTATATACATAACTATATACAATTACTAAACTACCCTTATGTAAATGAAAATTACATAAATAATCCTAAGTCTACAAGCTATCCGCTGTGATGATTGGTCGTCTGCTGTGGATGTTTTGGTCGTCCGCTGTGGAAGAAGATGACTTGTCCGCTGTGAAGTGTCGATTGTTGTCAGCTATGAAATGTTCATCCGCTGTGGAATGTATCCGCTGTCTATTGTTCATCCGCTGTGGGATGTCTTCATCTGCTGGACACACTTGGACTTAAATCTTCATCCGCTGCATGTTGACCTTCACCTGTTGTGGGATGTCTTCATCCGCATTGGATCTTTGTTCATCCGCATTGTAGTACTTCATCCGCTGTGGGTACTTGTCAAAATTTCTTTTATCTAGAATTCTGAAAAAGAAAGTTAAACAAATATTAGTGAATGTTATGAATGATAATGATGCTAATCTATTAGTAAATGATTGTTTGGATGTTAGAACACATTATGATTTTTATATGTTTGATAATGGCAAGCATCATCCTTTAAAGCATAAATCCATTTATGCACTTGTTGAGTCCAACAGTGTAAGGGTTACAGTTCGTTCACCGACTCTCTCTAGTCTTAAGTCTAAAGTCTAGATTCTCTCTACTCTACCCTGCACATACATAAAATATCCTATTTATACTATCAAGAAACAAAGGAACATATATTTACAAAATAAGTCCCTATACTATGACAAAAAAACACATAAAGACAAAATGTTAATTTTTCAAGAGCTTCAACATGGTATTTAGGAGAGAGGGGTTGTAAGGAAGTCCTCACTATTTACCTCAAAAGCTAGATCAAGAATGGCTTTTGTGATGAACAGATCATTGGATGAGGAAGACAGTTCAATTATTCCTTCCGCAGCTTGGATTTCTACTTCACAAGTAATTGGAACTACACTACTTGTCACTTCCAAATTGGTTGTTGGGCCATGAGTCTGTATATCCCCTTCAAAGTTAATCTCAGGTTCAATAGAGACCTTAGGTTGACCAACTTCCTTTTCAGAGGTAGGCGGTGCACTCAACCTTTGAAGCTCCTTAGCTCTAAAGTAAGCAACGCCTACATCAGGGGAAGGTTGTTCAATGGATGAGCTTATCGGAAATATGGTTAAAAATCTATTGAGGTCTATCTACACTCTCATATCCATCAAATACATCATCTTTGAATCATCTTTGAAAATTAGATGAGCTAGAGGAAGAGCTTATAGAAACCTGAGTATGTACATGCCTAATAGACTTCTCAATCTGTGTCTCAGCTAGTTGAGCCTTGAGATTTTCAATCTTAAGTTGCTGAGTTGCTGACCTGTCCTCTAAAGTCTTAACCTTTAATTCAAGATTGGATACTTTAGAAAGCAGGTCTTTGATAATGAGTTTCAGGCTACCCTCATCTTCTTTTGAAGAATCATTGGGAGATGAGATAACATACTGAGTATGTTCATCATCACCACCAGTAGTGGTTTCTTGGCGCCCTGGAAACCCTTGCGTGTTGATGTCTCTTTCAGAGTCATCAAAGGGCAAGGTTGATATAGACATAGTCCCACTTAGGTTATCACTGTCCTGAGAGGTTAGTGAAACACTTTTAGTAGTAGCACCTGAGCCTACATGAATCACCTCCACACCAGTTTGACTCACCTTAGTTAGGTATAGTTGATGTGGGCTAGACATTAGAGGTTCCCTAGGGCTCAATTGATCTTGAGAGTGGTGTGGTACATCAACATCATGGCCTGGATGAAACATAATATCCTCATCAGGTCGGGTGAATAGGTCAATGACGGATAGGGAGATTAAATCTAGTGACCCGGGACCTTGGTCAGCACCTAAGGGTGCTTTTGCTAGAGCAGATGACCCGATGATGTTGGTGTCCCTTTTTGGCTACTCAGGGGAGTGTTGAGACTCACCCTGAGGGCTAAAGGCTTGGGTTATGGGCTTGTCAGCTTGAGACTGAGGAGACTCAATACTGACATTGAGGTCAATGGTCCAGGATGGTTGGACCTCTGGCTGAGTGGGAGCCCTGAGTTCTACACGAGCCTTTTTGGTTTGAACAGAGGGGACCTGATCAATCAGAGTAGATTGATCAGGGGTTTGCTTGGGGCGTCTAGTGTAGGTAATCTTGATTGGGTGGTAAGAAGTGATTGGCATTTGAGTGGTGGTGTCTAGTCTGGGTTCATCACCTGCTGGGCTTGCAAGGATGTCACCAGGAGCCATTGGCTCTCGCATACCTGGAAGAAGATCAGTGAATCTTCCAGAGAAGTTTGTGGACACCTTCTTCAAAGTTTTGAAGATGTTAGGCCGCATGTGATGGACCATTAGAATGTCTGCATATTGTAATCTGTCATGGTCCAGCTCATAGTTAACTATGTGCTGAATGAGCCGGGGATACATGTAAAATAGATCCCGAGTGAGATTGCCTCTTAAGTTGTTCAGCATAAAGCATGAATAGTTATAGCGCAGGCCTTTCACCAACCCGTGGACTAGGCAGTCCAAATCATATGGGATTTGATCCCATCCCCTAGACTTGTTGGATAGGCAGTGCAGGACGATATGTAGCAAGAACTTCCAATTGTAGGAGAAGTTAAATTTATAGACTGTAGACTTGCGCACATCGCCGCCATATCCCATCTGAGTGTAAGTGTCTTCCAACTTAGATTTGGGGAATTCAATAGAGGTGCCCTCATCATGAAGCTCCAGATGCTCCCTGATGGTTGATTCAGCAGTGGTGATCTCCTGCCCGCAGATCCTCAATCTGATGACCATTTCATCATTTAGTGATTCAATTTGACCATTGGCCTAGAATTCAGCCATATGGTTAGAGTAGATGGTGGGGTTAATAGTGAGGTCAGTGAAGTATGCCGATTGGGACAGAAATTCGACAATAAGGGCAAAGTCGGCATCCTTTGAAGAATCAAGGATAGCGACCTGATTATGTTGGGGACTTAGGGCCATTGTTAAGAGGTATGGTTAGATTGAAGGAATTTGAGAGTGAGTGAAAAAGATAGTGGTAATTTGGGGCTTTTGCTGTGGTAAAGAAAGTAAAGAAAGAGAGTCGGAAATCTTAAATGGGGGTTAAAAAGCAAACCGATAAGGTGAAAGGACTATTTAGGTTTCGAGGCTAAAAACTCTTCGGAAGATAATATTTATGCAGAGGAATTTGCCTTCGGAAGATGGATAATGATCTCTTTCGAGGGTAAAGTTCCCTTTGGAAACATTTACACTTAGATTTTTGAAGAGAGCTTTTTGTAACAGGGCTTAGATTGTAGTTAGACAACATAGACCAGACATATTTTAAAAAGGTTTTTCAAAAGAGAAGAACTAGTCAATGTTAATCATCCCAATAGCTGTAATTAAATATTTAAATCTTTGTTCATCAAAGGGTTTGGTGAACAAGTCAGCATATTGTTCATTTGAATTCACTTTGAATAGCTTTATTAGATTTTTCTCATGAAAATCTCTAATGAAATGACACCTGATGTCGATATGCTTTGTCTTAGAGTGCTTGACCATATTTTCTGTGATAGAATTGGCACTCTTGTTATCTATGTGGATAGGAGTCTCCATGAAGTTGAAACCATAGTCCAGCATCCGATTCTGAATCCATAGCAGTTGAGCACAACAACTCATAGCAGCAATGTATTCAGCTTCAGCAGTTGATGTTGAGACACATGATTGCTTCTTGCATTTGTAGGAGATAATCCTTCCACCAAGAAATTAACATCCTCCGGATGTGGATTTCTTGTTGATGTTGCAGCCACTATGATCACTATCAGTGTACCCATAGAGACTGAAGTCCTTATTCTTAGGATACCAGAGACCCAGTTTGGGAGCTCCTTTGGGGTATCTAAGAATTCTCTTGGCAACAATTAGGTAAGACACCTTGGGAGCAGCCTGATATCTTACATAGAAGCAGGTTGCAAACATGATATCAGGTCTACTTGCAGTGAGATACATCAAAGATCCAATAATCGCCCTGTACTGATGCTGATCAGTATCCTCCCCCTCGGAATCAGGACAAAGATTGTGATTTCTGGGTATAGGTGTCTTGGCGGGCTTATAATCTTTCATCTCAAATCTTTCTAAGATGTCCTTGACATACTTAGATTGATTGATGAAGAACCCTTCTTCCATCTACTTCACTTGAATTCCAAGGAAGAAATCCAACTTTCCTATTGAACTCATCTCAAACTTCTTCCTCATGATGCTTTCAAAGTCTTTGCTCCTTTAGTCATTTAAGGAACCAAATATGATGTCATCAACATAGACTTAAACAAGCAGCATGTCCTTCCCAGACTTCTTTATGAACAGTTTATTGTCTATGATGCCTCTGGTGTAGCCATTCCTAAGAAGAAACTGAGACAGGGTCTCATACCACAGCCTAGGTGCTTGATGCAACTCATAAAGAGCTTTATCCAGTTTGCACACGTAGTTGGGGTGCTGTGGGTCTTCATATCCAGTTGGCTGACACACTTAGACTTTTTTTTATCAATATCCCCATATAAAAATACACATTTGACATCAACTTGATAGACAATGAAGTTCTTGGATGCTGCAAAAGCAAGGAAGATTCTCACAGCCTCAAGTCTTGCAACAGGTGCAAAGACATCGGTGTAATCTATGCCTTCCTCATGTGTGTATCCTTGAACAACAAGTCTTGCCTTGTTCTTGATGATCAAACATCTATCATCTCTCTTATTTCTGAACACCCACTTGGTGCCAATGGGGACTTGGCCAGGTGGCAATGGACACAAGTTCCATACCTTTTGCCTCTTGAATTGAAGCAACTCCTCTTGTATAGCTTTAATCCAATTATTGACCTTGAGGGCTTCTTCCACCTTCTTTCGTTCCATTTAAGAGACAAAGCATGAGTACAAGCAGACATTCCTGTTGTGGGTCTGACTTCTTGTTCTCAAACCTTCTGAGACATCCCTAATGATGTTCTCAGCTGGGTGTGTGTTGTGTATCCTGAGCCTAGGAATCACATCTAGTTAGATAGATCTAGGTTTTAGAAGTTTTGTTTAGGATTTTGAACACCACGACCAGCTGATGTCTCACACTCATTCAATGAGGACTGATAGAATGAATGTGTGACAGCATCAATGATATTCTACTGAGAAGTAGTATCAACAGTTACCTATTCCTCTAGATTACTATCATCATCAGCTTGGTGTTGAATGCTGGAGTTGTTAGCTGATGAGTTTTGAGGATTAGTTGGCTGACAACTTGTTGAAGCTCCATAATTTCCTGAGATATTCAAGCTTTCAGGACTTCCAGTAATGAGAGCTTGTTCTTCAATTCCTCTTAGAGAACTAGGAATAGGTCTGGGTAACTCAAACATTTGATCTTTATAGAGGTCACTTTGAGTTTCTGTTTTAGCTAAAACATTCTCATAAGATGGTTTAGAATATTTTGGAAACAATTCTAGATTGAAGAAATGATTAGGGCCATTCCCTCTAACACAAGGAGTGTGCTCATTATCAATAATGTTGGATGATTCCTCAAATTGTTGATTTTTAATATTATACACTCTATAAGCAATAGAGGTTGTGGAATATTCAACAAAGATAGTATCATCCAACTTTTCAGCAAATCTTGCTAAATTGTCTTTTGTGTTAAGTATGGTACACCTGCTGCCAAAAGACCTAAGAAAGCCAATGAACGATGGCCTCTTGTTCTATAACTCATAAGAGGTCTTTCCATGGGGCTTAACAATGAGAACCTTGTTCTGAACATAGCATTCAATGCTGACTGCCTCTGACCATAAAGTTACAGACAGCTTTGAATCAGCTAACATAGTTCTTGCAGCCTCAATAAGTGTCATCTTCCTCCTCTCAGCAACACCATTCTGTTGAGGAGTTCTAGGTGCACTGTATTGCCTAGTAATTCCTTTTGAGTTACAAAATGAGTCAAGAACTTGATTCTTAAACTCAATCCCTTGATCACTTCTAATGATTTTTACCTTGTGATCCTTTTGATTTTCAATTTTAAGAATAAAAGATTTTAAAGTTTCAGCCGTTTCATCTTTAGTTCTTAAAAAGAATACCCATGTAAATCTTGTAAAATCATCAACAATCACAAGACAATAAGATTTCCTTCCAATGCTCATTATACTTGTGGGACCAAAAAGATCCATGTACAATAAGTGTAATGGAGTGGTGATGGAGTTAACCTCTTTGCATTTGTGAGAAACCTTGTGTTGCTTTCCTTTCAGGCAAGCAACACAGTTATCTTTACAGAAAAATTCCTTTTTAGGCACACCATGTACCAAATTATTTTTAACCAGCTTATTCATGGTTTTAAAATTAACATGGCACATTCTTTTATGCCGAAGATTTGACTCATCACCATTAGCTTTGGAAAGAAAGCATGATACTTCATCCAATGGAGAAGCATTATTCATATCAAGCTTGTACATATCCCCTCTCCTGGGAGATCTAAAAAGCACCAATTCCTGAGGAATTGTCATCCCAATTTTAAGGATAATGCACTTATGTTCTGTGAAAAGCATTTGGTGCTTTTGATCATAGAATTGAGAAACCCTTAAGAGATTGTGTTCAAGCTGTTTGATAAAGTTTACTATGTCAATATTTAACTTACCATTGGATACACTACCTCTACCAGAAATGTATCCTTCGGATTCACCTCCAAACTGAACAGGACCTCCATCAAAATGTTCGAATTGTTGTAGGAGAGATATGTTCCCTGTCACGTGCCTGGAGCATCCACTGTCCACAATCCAGACATTTCCATTCATGTCATGTGGATGTCCCTGCATATAAGGTGAAATGATTAGTTATTGTTGGAAACCTAAGCCTTGTTGGTCTTGGGTTCTTTCAATGCAGATGATACAACTAAACCAAATTGTATACATGTGGTCTCAATTATAGTTTGTGAAGAAGAGGTTTGGGCTACAACATCTTTTCTGGTCTTCCATTCCATCCTATGGTTGACCTGTGTTGATGTGCCTGAGGAAGCTTGTGCAGCATGACTTGCTTCTGAGGCTTTTTTTCTTTTCGGAAGAAGTTTTCACCACCTTTTCTTCCAAAGCAGTCTTCTTCTTGGAAGGTTTCAAGGAAATCTTTTTGTTTCTTTGTTTGTTCTTCAGCTTGTCTTCCGAAGCTATTTTCCTTTTGGAAGAATGAGTTTCTTCCGAAAGCAACTTGGCTTTGGAAACAAGCTTTCCTTTCCTTAACATTTGGACCATATGGTAAGGTCCAAATATGAAACCATCCTTGATTCCTTCTTTCTTAAAATTGGTTGCATAATGTGTGCTTGCTGGATTGTAGTAACAATCTTTAGCCATGTGGTTATGCAGGCCACAGAATATGCACCCAATGTTATTCTTGGTGGGACATGTGGGTTGTTGTTTCTTGCACTTCTTCTCTTCTTCAACAGCCTTTCCCTTTAATTTCTGATCCTTCAGCTGGATAGGAGTGCTGGTACTACACTCCTTTCCTGAATCAAAACGTCCAACCACTTGGAATTCAGCTAGATGTATACACCCTTTTGCCTTGGGTCTGTCTTCGTCTTAGTCTCAGCCACCTTTTTGGTAGTTTTTCTTGCTTCGCTGATATGGTTCTTTTTGGCTTTGGTGGTCAAGGATTTATCAACTATGGGGATGAGGTTTTCTACCTTATCCTTCCCTGTGGTGGTTTCCATTATTTCATCATTCTTCAGCTCACTAGGTAGTGGGTCAGCAGTTGGAACCTCTTGCTCATCAGTACCACATCTTGGCTGTCTAATAGACACAAAAGAGTGTGGTGGAGCAATTTCATTGGATCCTAATCCACTTTTGTTTTAGTAGCATACCTTGGAGTGGGAGGATGATGTTATAATGGTGTTGAAGTTATGCTTTTAAATAGCATACTTCTCTGCTTTAGCCTTAGATATGACTAGATGGACTTGAGCTTCAGTCAACTTGGATATTAGATCTTTTATTTAAGTCCTATAATTGGTATTTTCATGTTTTAAAGAGGACACAGTTTTCTCTAACTCTTTTATTTTGAGCTTATAGTCAGATTCAGCTCTCTTAAAATCAGATTTTAGGATATTTAAGGACTCAATATCAGATCTAATTTCCATGTTGTAGTACTGATACAATTTGACCTTAGCAATACGGGCTGGGGTACAGAGATGTTCATATACCTTGCTGTTTTCAGTTCCAGCCATAAGAGCTTAAGCAGGAGTGACATCTTGCACCATAAAGCTTCAGTCAACCTCTTGAGCAATAGCTGCAGTTTGTGGCTCAGTGGGTTTGGTTGCAGCCTTTGAGGTAGCAGAATGTTGGGAGGCTTGAGCTGCTCTAGGATTAGATCTTGGAGCATTACATTCCCTGGCAAAGTGACCAAGTTGGTTACAGTTGTAGCATTTGGCTTGCTCTTATCAAACCCAAATTTGCTGTTAGTTGGGTTTTAAGGAAACTGCCTTTCGGTTCTTTTAAAGAACTTCTTTGCTCTATAGGTTAAAACATCCATTTGCTGGACAATGTCCATATATTCAACATCATCTAGGTTGAAACACTCTAGATCATCAAAACAGTATCGAAAATCTCCATAGTGCTCACTTCTTGAAACAAAAGCACAACTATCCTTGAAAGGAATCTGTTGAGTCTGTTGAGACCTGGGTGTCTCAGGGAAAGTGATGTATGGCCCAGAAGTGGATGATGGCTATTGAGGGTAGTTCAGGTACAACTGAGGCTGGGGAGTTCTTGATCCTTCAGCAGTATGTAGAACATTGTTGATTGCAGGATTTGAGGGTCTGTTCATCTAGTGTTACTTCTGAGTCTCCATCTCCATACAGTATCCGTCAAGGATTCCATATAGTTTAGTCATAGTGAGAGTGTTAAGATTTTTAGTTCTCTTGATTGAGACACAGTAAAAAGTCCACTCATAAGGAAGTGCACTCATGAATTTTCTGACTATGTCTCTTTTCTCAAGAACAACTCCCATAGTCTAAAGAGAGGTGATCAAGTCTATATACCTAAAGTATTGTTGGCTCAAGGTCTCACCAACAACATAAGTGAAGTTCTCAAACTTCTGCTTCAGCATATCTTTTTTGTTCTCCTTTGATTCAGAAGAACCAGAGTACATCAGCTTCAAAGCATCAAATAGTTCTTTGGCTATCTCGTATTGCTTAAAGCCTACCGTTATAGAGTTTGGTAAAGCAGTAAGCTGTTGGGGTTTTCACAAGTTTATCAGAGTCATTTTATCGTTATAAAATGAAAATGCAGTAGAAATTGAATGAAAAACTTGTTACAGTTAATATATATAAACCAATTTATATATCTGTTAAAAACCCATAATGGATCGTTATATGGAAAAATCATGCTTAAAAACAACCATAGGGTGTTTAGAATTCTACCTCTCGAATGGGACAGAGGAAGATGATCTTTGATCAGTAGCTTCCAAAGCAGGAAACTTCAAGCTTCTCTACCCCAAGCTTCCAACAAAACACCAGGCTGCTAGGATTTTCTTCACTTGATCGACTTCTGTTCACTGTTCTCTTCGACCAATCGAGAGAGAACCAACAGGAACATCTATCTGCACCTTTGTGTGTGTTGTAAGTTATCAGAGAGAGTGGTTGAATGCAATCATATATTACATGTCATGTGAAACTGAATTTCAAAGTGAGAGAAAAGTGGGCGGGACCCATCCCTTTAACCCATCCGCATTTCTCTAATATTCATCCGCATTAGTAAATGCGGATGAACAGACTCTAACCGCATTTGTAAATGCGGAAGAAGAAACTTCATCCGCATTTCTCAAATGTACATCCGCATTTGTAAATGCGGATAAGTAGTTCCATTAGCATTTCCACAAATGCACATCCGCATTGGTTAATGCGAACGAAAAGTTCATCAGCATTTCCCAAATTCACATCCGCATTAGTAAATGCGGACGATCAGTTTCATCAGCATTTCCTTAAATGCTCATCCGCATTTGTAAATGCGGATGAAGTAATTCATTCAGCATTATCCGCATTTCCTCAGTAACACATCCGCAATAGTAAATGCGGATGAGTAACAGAAATGCGAACAAAAAAGACTTGTATTGTTTGTTCAACCATTTGAATAACAATACAAAGTACTCTCTCTCTAGAACAAATTATCCATATAATTTATCCATAACACTAGTGCAAATATTTAGAAAACCAACTTCTAATTACTTCAAGTGTCAATATTTATTTACATGATCATATCATAAAATAAATTATGTGGGTGTTTGTCTAGCTTGTTATTGGGTATGACCCGACTTGGATCATAACACACTAGCCACATCAATTAAATATGTGTCTTGGGCAGACCGTTCCCAACAATCTCCCACTTGCACAAGATACATAGTGAATTGATGCAAGTAGTAAATACCGCCTAACAACGGTTTACTACCCCTAATACGCATGACGAAGTGCCATTCAATAACATTATCTTCCTTAAGTCCCTTACTTGAAAATGATTTAGGTGAATCAATCATTTATCCTTTTGTTATAGATGTCATGTTAAATCCAGAGACACAGAATGATCATTCCCTATTGATTTAATTTTATTAGGCCTTAGACATCATACTCTCAACGAATAAGAGGAGCAAATCCCATCTTGACTACATACGTTTCTCACAATCACCTTGTATCATACCTAAAACTAGCCTTATGTACTATGCATTAATTAAGAATAGTGAAGAACTAGATCAACGTATAATATTTGGTGAATATTGAAACCCAATATGTATCTCAGGTTGGAGGATACAATGATATTCGCCTTTACTCAAATTTACTTATGATCAATTACATAATTCCATGCAGTAAAATTTGAGAGCAGGTCTGTCCAATATTTGTATTCCACAAATATTATGAACCTTGGTAGCAACCTCTTGCTCTATATTCATACCTTATGAATATCCACCAATCCAAGTTCATAATATTCTTACTTCATATTTCTTCCCACAAATATGACCCACTCCGGACATTTAGAATAATAAACATATTCATGGATCTAAACATGCTAAAATGGAACATAACTCATAGTATTATAATCATATATATATATATATATATATATATATATATATATATATATATACATATATATATATATGAGTCAAAATAACAACTTTTCCGATATTTAAATACTAAATACATCAAATCTAATCACAAGAATATCGAAGTCCTAAGGCACAAGTATGACTCTCATGCTTTGGCCTTTCAAGGAGCTTCGTGAGTGGATCCGCAATATTTTGATCGGTGTGAACTTTGCGAATACATATCTTTCCTTTTTCAACTTCATCCCTTATGTAGTTGAATCTCTGCTTAATGTGCCCTGTCTTTTGATGTGCACGGGGTTCCTTGATTTGAGCAATCGCACCCTCGTTGTCACAAAAGATCTCTAGGCGATCTTGAATGGTAAAGAGAACCCCTAGATCGGCAATGAATTTCTTCAACCATGCAGCTTCCTGTGCTGCCAATGAAGCGGCGATGTATTCTGATTCTATAGTGGACAATGCTACCACATCCTGCTTTGAACTCTTCCAGGATACTACCCCTCCATTCATAATGAAGACATACCCCGATTGTGATCGAGAATCATCTCGATCAGTTTGGAAACTCGCATCCGTGTAACCCTTTACAACGAGTTCCTCTTCACCAGATCCGTATATTAGAAACATATCCTTAGTCCTCCTAAGGTATTTCAGTATACTCTTAACAGCCATCCAATGGCTATTTCCTGGATTCTACTGATATCTGCTTGTCATGCTTAAAGCGCATGACACGTCCGGTCTAGTGCATATCATTGCATACATGATGGATCCTATAGCAGATGCATATGGGATTTCCTTCATTCTTTCTTGCTCATCCTTTGAGCTTGGACATTGAGATGCACTCAATATTGTCCCTCTTAGAATACGTACAGTTCTCCATCTTGAACCTTTTCAAGATTTTATCAATATATGCACTTTGGTTTAAACCTATCAACCGCCTTGATCTATCCCTATAGATCTTTATTCCCAAAATATAGGCGGCTTCACCAAGATCTTTGATGGAAAAACAACTTCCAAGCCAGGTTTTAACACCTTCCATGGTTGGAATGTCATTTCCAAACAATAGTATATCATCAACATACAATACTAAGAATGTGAGGATGCTCCTACTAGCTTTCTTATACACACAAGCTTCATCAGCATTCTTGATGAATCCAAATTTCTTGATCTCTTCATCAAAACGTCGATTCCAACTTCTCGATGCTTGTTTCAATCCATAGAATGATTTCTTTAACTTGCATACTTTATTAGGATATTGTGGATTGACAAAACCTTAGGGCTGAACCATATAGACATTCTCTTCGAGATGTCCATTAAGGAAAGCAGTTTTGACATCCATTTGCCAAATCTCATAGTCATAATATGCAGCTATGGCAAATAGTATCCTAATTGACTTTAGCATTGCCACAGGTGAGAAGGTCTTATCATAATCAACCCTTTGAGTCTGGTGAAACCTTTTGCTACAAGTCTTGCTTTATAAGTATCCAAGTTTCCATGCATATTGGTTTACTTCTTGAAAACCCACTTACATCCAACCGGTTTGGAGTTAAGCGGTGGCACAACCAATTCCCACACTTGGTTGTCATACATGGATTGCAACTCTACGTTCATGGCTTCAAGCCACTTGTCACAATCTGAATTGGACATTGCATCACGGTACATAGTTGGTTCATCCGAGTCAACTACATAGCATCCATTCATGAAAAATTCATATCTTTCAGGTGGATAGCTAGTTCTACCAGATCTACGAACGTTTTGTGTGTATTGATCAACCACTTGATCATTATCAACAACCTCTTGTTGATTGCTAGTGTCAACCAAACGTGTATTGGCTTGTGGTTCTCGATCCTCATCAAGTTCCACTGTTCTATCGGTAATTCCTTCCATAAGGAATTTAGTTTCCAAGAACTCAGCCTTTCGAGCAATAAATACCTTTTGCTCTGTTAGATTGTAGAAGTAATATCCCATCGAGTCTTTGAGATATCCTACAAAGATACACTTAGTGGATCGGTTTTCTAACTTGTTTGGGGTGTTTTGCTTAACATAAGCTTCACAACCCCATATCTTTAAATATGATAATGATGGAACCCTTCCCTGCCATATTTCAAAGGTGTCTTATCCACTTTCTTGGTTGGGGCCATATTCAGAATACGGGCCGCGAAGAGCAATACGTGTAAGGCCCCGTTCCCGGGAAACCTACAGTTGGTCAATCACAACCTTATTTATATCAAAACATATTAAGATTTATTAAGAAAATAAAACATTGCAGCGGAATAATTCATCAAAAACCATTTCATGCTTTAATAAATACATTTGCCAAGTAATACATTGTCGTTTAAAAGATTACAAAATATTAGTTTGTTGTATTACAAAACAACATCATTATCGTGCATGAAATGGATGCCAGTCTTTGCCCACCAAGTAGCTTCACCCTCGTGGCATCCTCAGCAACATGCTACCTGCCAGCTCAAAATGCATAAAAGTTAGCGTTGCTAAGTGAGTTCTAGTTTTAAATAATAAAAGACTTTACCTTAGTAAAAACCTTTCCTTTACTTTCGTTCGTGATCACACAACATACATACATCTTGGTAATATCATTATTATCTTTCAACATTCATTTCGCACTTTTCAAACTTTCATTATTATCTTTCACTTTCATCTAGACCAATGTCATATGCTACACCCCAAATATTGTGCACGAAGCTGGTACTGGACTGAAGTCTATAAATAGACCCCTAACATTATGCACGAAGCTGACTCTAGTACTGGGGCAAGCGACAAGGGTCCCGTTTCGTACATATTAGTCAATCACAAAGATTGACCCCTGTGTGCATCCTCCTGGGTTAGCTAAACCGCACACAGTTGAGCTAACAACCCCTCAATGAGTTGTGAACCTCCTTTCAGTTGCTTATAAGACTTTACATTCTTTCATTATGTTCCACTTCGTTAACGATGTCTTTCACTTTCATTATATAATACTTTTACGTACAAGAGCATTAACACACCACGTAAAGTCACGTAATAAGGAACATCAATAACAGGCCACAAACAGCACAACATGAACAAACATAACCCTCCAAAACATTACAGAGCTTAACCATTAATTTCTATTTCCCAAAATTTCAGAAAAATTCTAAGTCAGATTTAGGCACATGAGCACTATGTGGGCGCATGGGCACTATGCAGGCGCACGGACAGTTAGGCGCATGGGAACACTTGGGCGCATGGGGAAAAACTTAGGCGCATGGGAAAAACTTAGGCTCATGGGTACTATGTAGGCGCATGAGTCCTATGCAGGCGCATGGGTACTATGCAGGCGCATGGGTACTTGGGCGCATGGGAAAACTTAGGCGCATGGGCAAACAGATGTGTGGGCAAAAAAACTTAGGCACATGGGAACTATGTAGGCACACGAGTACTATGCAGACGCATGGGTACTTGGGCGCATCGGAAACTTAGGCGCATGGGCAGTTTGGATGCATGGGCAGTTTGGGCGCATGGGTATTATGTCAGTTCTAACTTATACTAATTTCAGTTCCCAATCATCATCCTAGCATATTCTTAGACCAAATCTAGCATATTCAGCACTTAGAACAAGCATACAACCACAATATTCAGTCAAACATTAACAAACACACACACCCACATAAAACTGAGGGTAACATATGGTTTCAACATACTGGGAGTTATAGAAAAAATAATTTATATGCATTTCCAGCCCCAAAACAAGTTTAAAAAAGAAAATTCGGGGTTCTGGAACTCACCTACAGCAGCCTTCGAGTAAAACTCCTCCAAACTCGAGAGCACTTAGAGTTCAAACACCTAAACACACCAAAAACACCCAACCGAACCCCTCCAATGCACTCGTACTAGTAGAACCACTTTATTCCGTAATCTCTTCTCTTTTGGTCAATGATTGCCACTGGTTGCTCTACATAATTGAATCGTTCAACCACTTGAATGTCCTCCAGTGGTATAATCATATCTTCATCAGCTAGGCATTTTCTTGGATGAGATACATGGAATGTTGGATGAATCCCACTTAACTAATCGGGTAGCTCCAACCTATAGGCCACCTCTCCTAATCGAGCAATGATTCGGAAAGGTCCTATATACCTCAGGCTCAACTTACCCCACTTTCTAAACCGAATGATCCCCTTCCAAAGTGAAACCTTTAGCATAACTTTATCACCCACCTTGAATTCAATCGGTCTACGCCTCTTGTTAGCATACAACTTTTGCCTATCTTTTGCCACCTTCATAAAGGCCTTGATCCTCTCCAACTTTTTGGTCGTAGCCTCGATCACTTCAACGCTCCCCAACTCCTTCTGTTTGATGTCACCCCAACATACGGGCGTTCTACACTTCCTACCGTATAGCATCTCATATGGTGGCATACCAATGCTGGCATAATAACTATTGTTGTATGAGAATTCAGCTAACGGTAAGTTTTCATCCCAACTTGATCCAAAATCAATGACGCATGCTCGGGGCATATCCTCAAGTGTCTGTATAGTTCTCTCTGACTGACCATCCGTCTGAGGATAATAAGCCGTACTGATGTGCAACCTCGTCCCCATCGCGTCATGAAATCTCTTCCAAAACTTAGATGTAAACCGAGTGTCACAGTCAAACATGATAAAAACTATTACACCATGACGTGTCACAATCTCTTTGATGAACAGATCCGCCAACCTCTCAGATGAATATGTCTAGCGGATCGGCAGAAAGTGAGCACTCTTCGTCAAACGGTCAACTATCACCCATATAGCATCGTACCCCCTTGTCGTACGTGGTAACTTTGAAATGAAGTCCATGGTGATGTGCTCCCACTTCCACTCAGGTATATCCAAAGGTTGGATCTTCCCGTATGGCTTCTGATGCTCAGCCTTCACTTGCAAGCAAGCAAGGCACTTGCTCACATACTCTGCTACATCACGCTTCATACCCGGCCACCAGTAATCTTTCCTCATATCATGATACATCTTTGTAACACCGGGATGAATGGAGTATCGAGCCTTATGAGCTTCATCCATGATTTTCCCCCGTAGGTCTCCATAACGAGGGATCCATATCCGCCCGAAGCGGGTTCTAACTCCGAGAGTGTTCTCACCCAACTACGAGACTAGACCTTTCATTCTTTCGGAGTTGATTTGGTCTTCCTTCAGCGCCTCACCTTGAAATTCCTTGACCGTTGCCATCACATCGGAGGTCATCACAACTAGTAAGCTTTCACCCGGATTGGCTCGGGTCGCTCCTTTCGGCTAAGGGCATCCGCCACTATGTTGGCCTTGCCCGGATGGTAGTGGATCTCACAATCATAATCCTTGATCAACTCTAACCACCTCCTTTGCCTCATATTGAGGTCCTTCTACTCAAAGAAATACTTCAAGCTCTTGTGGTTAGTGAAGATAGTGCACTTCGTCCAGTACAAGTAGTGCCTCCAATTCTTCAATGCAAAGACCACAGCCGCTAGCTCCAAGTCATGAGTAGGGTAATTAGCCTCATGGATTTTCAACTTTCGGTACGCATAGGCTATAACCCTTCCCTGTTGCATCAGCACGCAACCCAATCCAGAAAAAGAAGCATCTGAATAGACCACCAAGTCTTCATTCCCTTCGGGTAACATCAAGACAGGAGCTTGAGTCAATCTTGTCTTTAACTCCTCAAAAGAGTTCTTCTGTTCCTGACCCCATACAAACTTCACATCCTTGCGGGTCAGCTTGGTCAATGGTGAGGCTATCTTAGAAAAGTCTTGAATGAATCTCTTGTAATAGCCCGCTAAACCCAAGAAACTGCGGATCTCGGATGGCATCTTTGGAGACTTCCACTGCATCACCGCCGCCACCTTTGCCGGGTCTACCATGATCCCTTCGGAATTTACCACATGACCCAAATACTGAACCTCGCGCAACCAGAAAGCGCACTTGGAGAACTTAGCATACAGCTTCACTCTTCTAAGTATTTACAATACCTCACGAATGTGACCGGCATGTTCTTCTTCGCTCTTCGAATAAATCAGGATATCATCAATAAACACAATCATTTATTTATCCAACATCGGCCGACACACTCGGTTCATCAAATCCATAAAGGCAGCTGGCGCGTTAGTTAGACCAAAAGACATAACGAGAAACTCGTAGTGTCCATAACGCGTGCGAAAAGCTATTTTGGAGATATCTTGCTCCTTCACCTTCAACTGATGGTAACCAGATCGGAGATCTACCCTCGAGAACCAACTGGCACCTTGGAGCTAGTCAAATAAGTCATCAATCCTTGGTAACGGATACCGGTTCTTCATGGTCAACTTGTTTAACTCACGGTAGTCGATGCACATCCTCATACTACCGTCCTTCTTCTTTACAAACAAGACCGGAGCACCCCAGGGAGAGATACTCGGTCAAATGAACCCTTTGTCCAATAACTCTTGCAACTGAACCATCCGTTCCTTCATCTCAAACGGAGCCAACCGATACGGTGCCTTAGCAACAGGTTGAATACCAAGTATCAAGTCGATCTGGAACTCGATCTCGCGGTCCGGTGGCACACCTAGTAAATCTTCTGGGAACACATCTAGAAAGTCACACACAACTGGTACATCAGAAAATTGTGGTACTGACGCATCCACATCCTTCACGTAAGCCAGGTAGGCACTACATCCACGTTTCATGCACTTCTGTGCCACCACCATCAAAATCACCTTCGGAACCATAATAACTCAATCACCGTAGATCGTCACTGAACTCCCATCAGGCGCAGTCAATCGGATCATCTTCTTGCGACACACAATACTTGCCTCATAGGCTGCTAACCAATCCATCCCCAGAACCACATCAAACCCACTTAGGGGCATCACGAATAATTTAGCAGAGAACCTATGGCCTTCCAACTCTATGTCACAATTCTCTATCAGATCAGAAATCCTGGTAGACTTACCAATGGTAGTTTCTACATCGAAGGGCTCATCAATCTTTCTACTCCTAACAGGCAGCTTAGCATAAAAGGCAGCAGAAATAAAACTCTTACTGGCACCAGAATCAAATAGGACAGAGTCATAAGTTTGGTTTACTAGGAACGTACCTGACACGACATCGGGGTCCACCCTAGCCTCCTCCCAGGTCATCGTGAATGCTCTAGCTTTTGCTCTCTGCCCATCCTTCTCGGTCCCCTTCTTTGCCCCAGAACTTTTAGCCCTAAGCTTCCTGCAATCTCTACTCGTATGCCCAGCCTCACCATAATTGTAGCACCTCGTCACCTAACAATCCCTTGCCATATGACCGGGCTTCCCACACTTGAAGCAGAGATTTGATCCCCACTTGCATTCCCCCGCATGCTCCTTCCCACACCTATTACACATCCTTGACCCAGTACCTGCCGTCACCACCCTCCTGTCATCCATTCTTGCCTTTTTGCTTTTAGGGGTGAAACCACCACGACCAAACCACTTCCCATTCCAGTTCCTGTCACCATCACCTTTCGTATTCACCTCCACTACCGCCACCTCTCTCTCATTATATAGTCTCCCGGCCAGATCAACCACCGACCTAAAAGTACTCGGCCGGGCGGCGATCATGTGCCTATGGATATCCGCCGACAAACCCTGGATATACCTCTTGATCTTCCTTGACATCGACGTCACCTGATCTGGCACCAGCCTTGCCATCTTGTTGAACTTAGTAGTATACTGCTGGTGTGTCATAGTTCCCGCCACCAGCTGTAGGAACTCTCTTTCAATCCTGTCAAGCTCCCTGTGAGGAAAAAACTCCTCGATCACCATCTTCTTCAATTAACTCCACCTCATCCTCCTAATAGCCCTGCTGCCCTCGGCCTGGACAATATTGTCCCACCAGCATAAGGCCAAGTCCACAAATGAGTGGGTAGCAAACTTCACCTTCTGATCCTCTCGACAATCACTGATATCAAGCACTGCCTCTATTTCCCTGACCCATCAGTGACCAGCAGCAGCATTACCATTCCCATCTAAAGTGGGGGGCTTGCATCTCTGGAATGCCCCATAACTACACCCCTTGGCGATTTCCTGCACCGCTTCCTCTTCTTCTTCGTCACTGGAGACAACCATCTCAGTTTCTGGTTGATCCCCTTCACCTGAAACTCTCCCAACGGTCCTCCTCCTCTCCTCCTTCACTTTCTTTTCATCCTCCCTCACAGCACGAATAACCTTGGTCACCACAGACGGCAGAATCGTTTGCATGACTTGATGAACTTCCTCCACAACTGCCTCCTTCACAGAGACTCTCAAATTAGCACTTTACTCTCATCACCACCTTCCTGGTGATGAAGCTCGAGCTCTACAGGAGCCGTCTCAGAAGCCTTTGCCTTGCTCCCAGTGACACGTGGCCTAGCACCACGACCACCCTGCACGCCTCCTCGAGAAGCCTTTGAAGATCTACCACCCACCATCCTCTAAACACCATAAGATTCAAACACTAACACAGTCATTCAAGTTAATAGCTCGGTTTATGTCAAGTATAGTAAGTCCCTAATTAGACCCCTAACATTGTAAATGCATAAAAGTCAGCGTTGCAAAATAAGTTCTAGTTTTAAATAATAAAATACTTTACCTTAGTAAAAACCTTTCCTTTACTTTCGTTCGTGATCACACAACATACATACATCTTGATAATATCATTATTATCTTTCAACATTCTTTTCATTTATTTCACACGTTACAAACTTTCATTATTATCTTTCACTTTTATCTAGACCAATGTCACATGCTACATCCCAAACATTGTGCACAAAGCTGGTACTGGGCCGAAGTCTATAAATAGACCCCTAACATTGTGCACGAAGCTGACTCTAGTACCGGGGCAAGCGACAAGGGTCCCGTTTCATACATATTGGTCAATCACAAAGATTGACCTCTGTGTGCATCCTCATGGGTTAGCTAAACCGCACACAATTGAGCTAACAACCCCTCAATGAGTTATGAACCTCCTTTCAGTTGCTTGGATGACTTTACGTTCTTTCATTATGTTCCACTTCGTTAACGATGTCTTTCACTTTCATTATATAATACTTTTACGTACAAGAGCATTAACACACAACGTAAAGTCACGTAATAAGGAACATCAATAACCGGCCACAAACATGCACAACATGAACAAACATAACCCTCCAAAACATTCCAGAGCTTAACCATTAATTTCTATTTCCCAAAATTTCAAAACAATTCTAAATCAGTTTTAGGCGCATGAGCATTATGTGGGAGCATGGGTACTATGCAGGCGCACGGACAGTTGGGCACATGGGAACACTTAGGTGCATGGGAAAAAACTTAGGCTCAAGGGAAAAACTTAGGCGCATGGGTACTATGTAGGCGCATCAGTACTATGCATGCGCATGGGTACTTGGGCGCATGAGAAAACTTAGGCGTATGGGCAAACAGGCGTATGGGCAAAAAACCTTAGGCGCATGGGAACTATGCAGGCACACGAGTACTATGCAGGCTCATGGGTACTTGTGTGCATGGGAAACTTAGGCGCATGGGCAGTTTGGGTGCATGGGCAGTTTGGGCGCATGGGCAGTTTGCCAGTTCTAACTTATACTAATTTCAGTTCCTGATCATCATCCTAACATATTCTTAGCCCAAATCTAGCATATTTAGCACTTAGAACAAGCATACAACCATAATATTCAGTCAAACATTCATAAACACACACACCCACACAAAACACAGGGTAACATACAGTTTCAACATACTGGGAGTTATAAGAACAATAATTTATATGCATTTCCAGCCCCAAAACAAGTTTAAAATAGAAAATTCGGGGTTCTAGAACTCACCTACAGCAACCTTCGAGTAAAACTCCTCCAAACTCAAGAGCACTTGGAGTTTAAACATCTAAACACACCAAAAACACCCAACCGAACGTAGAGAAACACATAAGACTCGGTCCACAAGCTGAAAATTCAGCTGAAACCGAACAAAACACACAAAAACTTACCTACAAGCCGGTTCTTCTTTTTTTTTCTCTCTAAAACCGATGGAAGCTCTGCTTTTCTTCTTTTCTGCGGTTGAAGGCAGTTGGTGAGCAGAGGTGTGAGCGGCCATGCCCACCTTTTAAACATAATAATAATAAAGTTTGCCTCTTGCACAATCTTAACCCCTCAACTTGGGTTATTTCATCTTTCTTTCTGTATACTTCTCTTTTCTTTTCTTTTCTTCTTTTTTTTTTGTAAATTTCCGGGTGTTACAATGCGAAACCCCAAAATGACAGAGGTAGTGTGCTTTTAGCGATCATAGATCGAAGCATATCTAATAGGGTTCGGTTTCTCCTCTCAGACACACCATTATGCTGTGGTGTTCCGGGTGGAGCAAGCTGTGAGACAATCTCACAACTCCTAAGATGATCTTGAAAGGCATCACTAAGGTATTCACCTCCTCTATCCAAACGAAGAACTTTGATTGTTTTATTGAGTTGATCCTCTACTTCATTCTTGAAGATTTTGAACGTTTCAAAAGCTTCATCTTTGTGTCTCAACAAGTACACATAACGATAACGACTATAATCGTCGATGAAGGTAATGAAGTATCTTTCACCATTCCTTGTCATTTCTTTAAAAGGACCATATACATCCGAATGTATGATTCCTAATAAATCTTTTGCCCTTTGGTTAGTACCACTAAAGGGTTCCTTGGTCATCTTTCCTTGTAAACAAGATTCATACTTATTAAATGAACCCTCTTCATTTGCTTCCAAAAGACCATTCTTTTGAAGTGTTTGAATACGATTCTTGTTTATGTGACCACCCATTTTAGGTTTCTTGGTGCTTGACTGGTATAACGAGTTATTAAAGGATGAGTCATCATGAACCAATTCATAAATACCATTAAAAGGCATAGCCTTAAAATAAAATATATCATCCATAAAAACACAAATACCATAGTTTACAAACTTTAATACATAACCATATTGTTTCAGAAGGGAAACATAAATTATATTCCTAGTCAAACTAGGAGCATACAAAACATTCTTCAAAATGACTTCCAAACCACTTGGAAGCTTCAATATATAGTCTCCTTGGGCGTTGACATCAACCTTTGCTCCGTTGCCCATGTAGAGACTAGTATCCCCCTTCTTAAAATGCTTATTTCTTTTGAACCTCTGCAACAAATTACAAATATGAGTTTCACATCCGGTATCTAATACCCATGTGTCTGAAGAACTAACATTAAGTTCAATATGGATCATGAAAGTTGTACCTGAGGTCTGCCCAACATCCCTCTTGTTTCTCAACTCTTTGAGATAGATTGGACCGTTCCTTTTCCAACGTCCTATCTCACCACACTCAAAGCATGGATCGTTCTTCGTAACCTTTGGCTTCTTAAGCCTCGGTTTTGGTGGTCCCGCCTTAGTCTTTCCCTTACCCTTTCCTTTGATGTATCCCTTGCCTTTGGCAACATTTGCCTTGGGTTTGGGGTGATGCCTTTTCTTGTTGCCACCCTCATTGATCATGAGAACTGGTAAAAACCCTTTTACCCATCCCTGCCTCGACTGTTTTGAGCATTGCATGAAGTTCCCCAATGCTCTTTTCCCATCCATTCATGTTATAATTCATGATAAAAGTCTCAAACTTCTTGGTTAGACCATTGAGGATCAAATCCGTGGCCAACTCTTTTGAGACGGGACAATTCAACCTTACAAGGCGATCAATGTGGCTTTTCATCTTCATCACATAAGATGACACAGATTAGGTTTCTTCCATTCAACATGCACGAAGCGCTCGAACAGTTTCGAAGCGCTCTACCCTCGCTTGTTGAAGGAACATTTCCTTCAGCTGGGTTAACATGCCGTATGCCCCGTGATGTTCAAAATCATTTTGAAGCTCGGGATCATGGTTCCCAACATGAGGCAACAAACTTGCACAGAATCCTTAGTATGCTTAACCCAATCCTCTTAGGCATCAACATCATCAGCGTTGGGTTCATCGGGAATAGGATCGTCCAACACATATGATTTCTTTTCTTGCTTGAGAACAATTCTCAAGTTTTGAAACCAATCCATGAAATTATTGTGGTTTAGACGATTCTTTTCCAGGATAGTTCTCAATGATAGGTTATGGACGGTCGGGGAGGTAGTGTTGTTATTATTTGCGGCCATTACTACAATGCAAACAAAGTTCAATTTTAGTATTTACAAAAAGACATTTTAATAACTAATACCCTTTCATGTCTCATAGACAATTAACAATTAAAACCTAGAATCCAATGTTACATTCAAATAATGGTTTGGTGACCTTTATCCCATTATTTAAATTAACAAGGTAGTCAACTTTTGACAATTGCAACCCTTTACAACTTCTAGTTTATGGGATTGCTTAAACATCTTTATTTTTAGTCGGCCTGTTTAATCCCATCAACACCATTGTACGCCATGCTTCGGTGACCCTATTCACATGGTTTCCAACTCAAGTCGTCCTACTTACACACACGTGTGAGTTTACTCATACAGGTGGTTAGGTGACCTTCATCTCACAAATATGCTAAACCCACCTCAAACACACAAGTTCTCTAAATGTGGTTAGGTGATCTTTATCCCACAAATAGTTCCCAATTGATTCGAGTGTTGTATAAAAGGATAGTGTTAAACTTGTTTAAAAGGGATTTTGTTTCCATTAATTCTAGTTATGAAAACAAATTGTACCTTACATTTGCATGCATTCAAATTTGTAATACATAAGTGAAACCAATTTTTAAGGTTCTTTTAATAAAACCTAATTTTATTGTGAAAAGATTAACCTTTAATAAAACTATTTTATTACCCACGTTAAAGTTTCCAAAAAAACCGTTTGCAGCTTGTTGATTTGAAATTGTTTAAAAGTGCATATCCAAATATCACAGAAACAATAAATTAAATCAACCATACAAGCAATATATACAACAACAAATTCATAACCATAGCCAACTAATTTTAACATCACTTGTTGACCGAAACAAGTGAGTTAATTAGGTCCTTCCTAAGGGCAACACTTGTGTCGGTGAACTCCCATTTAATCCCGCATCCAAATGCTTTAAGTGTCCACTTTGTGTTGTGATTCTCCCATTCGATTTGAGCTTCCAAATAGGCTTAAAATTTTGCACCAAACCCCTTGGGCCTTCAAAATATGTTTTTGGTTATTGGGCTTAAATCCCATTAAGAGCTATAAAGCCCTTTGGACACAAAATTTGCCCAAACCGAAAAACATTCTTGTTGCATCTTCTTTTACAAAATTATATATCCTATATATACTTTTCTAGTAAAAGTGAAATGCAACTAATCTATTTATTTTACATACCAAATGAAAATAAATAAATTACATAGCTAATAGGAAGAACAAATAAATTTAATTATTACAACCCTTTGAATAATCAAATACAAATCACAACACAACCAAACACAAGGTCTCGGCTAGGTTATGAACATCAAGATACATATCCAAATATGTAAGCAAAATCCAAGAGTATTCCCCTTGAATCACAGATTTTCGGTTAATGTATAAACAAACCGAATATCATGATTCTTGTCCAAACAACTAAATCATTCAAATGATTAAATTTTTCAAGATTACAATATGCATGTAAAGAGAATCTTGAAAAAAAACAGGGGAAACATAGACCTGAATTTTCGGTCTGTTGGTGAATTAACAGCAAGAAACTGAGAATTCAGTCCAGATGAAGCACGTATCCATATAACCAGCTCTGATACCATTGTTGTGGTTTTCATAAGTTTATCAGAGTCATTTTATCCTTATAAAATGAAAACGCAACGGAAATTGAATGAAAAACTTGTTACAGTTAATATATATAAACCAATTTATATATTTGTTAAAAATCCGTAATGGATCGTTATATGGAAAAATCATGCTTACAAACAACCACAGGGTGTTTAGAATTCTGCCTCTCAAATGGGACAGAGGAAAATGATCTTTCATCTGCAGCTTCCAAAGCAGGAAACCTCAAGCTTGTCTACCCCAAGCTTCCAACAAAACACCAGGATACTAGGATTTTCTTCACTTGATCGACTTTTGTTCACTGTTCTCTTCGACTGATCGAGAGAGAACCAACAGGAACATCGATTTGCACCTTTGTGTGTGTTGTAAGTTATCAGAGAGAGTGGTTAAATGCAATCATATATTGCACAACGTGTGAAACTGAATTTCAAAGTGAGAGAAAAGTGGGCGGGACCCATCCCTTTAACTCATCCGCATTTCTCTAATATTCATCCGCATTAGTAAATGCGGATGAACAAACTCTAACTGCATTTGTAAATGCGAAAGAAGAAACTTCATCCGCATTTCACAAATGTACATCCGCATTTGTAAATGCAGATGAGTAGTTCCATCAGCATTTCCACAAATGCACATCCGCATTTGTTAATGTGGACGAACAGTTCATCAGCATTTTCCAAATGCACATCCGCATTAGTAAATACGGACGATCAGTTTCATCATCATTTAATTCCTTCAGCATATCCCCAAATGCAATGAGTAACAGAAATGCAGACAAAAAAGACATGCATTGTTTGTTCAACCATTTGAATAACAATACAAAGTACTCTCTCTTAAGAACAAATTATCCATTTAATTTATCCATAACACTAGTGCAAATATTTAGAAAACCAATTTCTGAATACTTCAAGTGTCAATATTTATTTACATGATCATATCATAAAATAAATATTGTGGGTGTTAGTCTAGCTTGTTATTGGGTATGGCCCGACTTGGATCATAACATACTAGCCACATCAATTCAATATGTGTCTTGGGCAAGCCGTTCCCAACATAAGCAACACGGTCATGGGTTTGCAGTCGATGTTCATCTTCTTGAAGTCTTCATCAGAGTAGTCTTCAAAAGCTTTCTTAATCATGGCACCATTACCAGCCAAGTCCGCCACCTTTGGTTTGTAAGGACCATGAGTGACAGATCTCCACATGCGGCTGTCTTGATACTTGATGAAACCTTCAATACGTTTGCACCAAGTTCCAAAATCATCAGGGGTGATGATAGGAGCCTTGGTTATGGTTCCCATCTCAGACTTAGAAAATTTTTAGTTGAGATCCATTTGAGTGAAGTGAGTGAGTGTGATGAAACAAGGGTGATTTGGGATGGTTAGATCTCACAATCAAGAGCCTAAAAAGCTCTGATACCAATTGCAGGATCGGTGTTGGTCTTTCAACACAAGTTTTGTATCTCACAAACTCACTAAGTCTCACTCGGTTGATAAAGCAGAATCTCTAATTAAGTTGACAATAATATAATAAGTTAATGAACACAAGAATGGTTTTCAAGATACTTGTATATATTACTTCTCAACTTAGTATCACAAGACTCTTATAAGCATGGTTACTTAAGTTACAATGAGAAACTATATATACTACTATCTGCAGCCGGTTATACTTGAAAAACCAGCTGAAATTTACCGCTAGACAAACCAGCCGGTTATACAATTTAACCTATTAAACCCATTTATTATTCGGTTCTATGGATAACTGAACCGATTAAGTAAAATTTTATGTAATCATTAACCGAACCAAAAACCGAATTCGCGATTTGATTCGGTTTTTTCGGTTAGACATACGGTTCAGTTTTTAATTATTTATGGTTGGCTGTTTTGAACATTCATAATTACTACAATTAAAAATAATAAAAAACAAAAAATAATAAAGACTAAAAGAAATAATAAACGAATAAAACTTAAATTTTTTAGTTTTAATATATTAAGGGAGTAATATGATAATAAAAAAAATAAAATAAAAGGTTAACTATTTTAAAAAATTAAAAAAATATATATAACAAGTAAAAGTAATTTAAAAAAGAGTATGTATAACACCACTCTCTAAATATTCTCCTTTCAAATTTAATATGCCAACGTTTTAGGATAACATACGACTTTTCAAAACCTTGACGGATAAGCAACAACCCACATTCCAAACTTTCGTGTACGGGCCGATAAATTCTCCAATCGTGTTAGGCCACGTGTTTTGACTAATATAATAATGAAGTTTTTTGGGTTTTAGACGAAAGCATGACTAAATATCCAACCATAATTTCCACGTCATCCTTGTACAAACATTATCCAAATATTAAAATAAATCTTCTGCATAAAAAAAAACATGTGTACATATAATCTATACAAAGGACGTGCCGACTTAATTCTATCCATAAGTTCTATTAAAGTCAATTTAAATTTATATTGTTTCTAAGTTTGTACTTCGACATGAAAACCTGTATTTCTTGTTGCATGGGTCGAAACTGCTTCAAGCCCGTGTAGCATCTTGATGACATCTACTGTATCATCAAGATAATACTTTGCCATACTTGGCTTCTGACCTACGGTGCAAGCAAACACTTCTGCGATCCCACTCCCGACCGAACTTGATATTTTCTCAAACATGTCTTCGTCAGATTGGTCGTCGCCAATGCACAAAACGAAATCAGGTGGTCTCCCATTGCTTTGCATAGTTGTGATGAGTTGGTCCACCACGACCCCCTTACTCACACCCTACAAGTTATATGAATAGCATGAGAACAAAAGTTGTATTGTTTAAAGGTTTATGATCAAGTAAAATATTCTACGTTAGGAATTTATGTTTATTATTTTACCTGCGGGTTCACCTCTACGATTTGTTGCCCGCGTTTCACAACAACTGGCTCGTTGGCAAGCACGCTCTCGAGATGATCAAGCAACTCTTTAGCTTGCCATGTCCCAAAGTCGGGATCGGCTTCTTGATGATGCCAAACCAACGCGCTTTCTTTTGGCTCGATAGAAGAACCATCCGTTGCTTCGGTGTAATGCTTCATCACCGGCATCGCCACCTTCTTCCACCTAACATCTATGGTTTCTTCACAAGATTCCCAATCCGACTCGCCATTCCACCTATAGTTTAAGATAAAGAAACAAAAAAATATTAAGAAAGGATTAAACCAAAAGTAGAACAAAGTTAAAGAAGTTACCTAGTGAAGTAACCATGTTCCGCTGACAAACCTAGTTTTTTACACGAATCAAACCATTGGCCTAACGAGTCCTTCCCTCGTCCGCTTACGATAAACACGACGTTTTTTGGATCGTTTGACAAGTTGTTCAATATCGCGATAACTTCTTTACTAGGCCTTCTATCAACCAAACCACGAGGCATCACAGTACCATCATAATCAAGCAAAATCAATCGACTATTCGTCTTGTTATAAGACGACACAATGTGCTCAACCGATAGTTTCCTAAAATTGGGACCGAGAGCCACCACACGAAAATTCAAACCAAACCCGACACCCCAACAACGTTTGTGAAAATGCTCCTTACAAGCCCTCTCGAGATCATGATCGAAACTTTTAGCCCAATAAGAAACGTCGTGCGAACTAACGTATTTGTAATGCTTCTCGTGTCTCAGCTCCTTCTCCCTTTCGGGCATTGTGATCGCTAAGTACATTGCCTCGGTGACCGATTCTATATTCCACGGGTTGACCCGGATAGCACCGCTTAAAGACGGTGAACAACCGATGAATTCAGAAACTATAATAACACTCTTTTTTGCTTTTAGGCCTTGTTCGGATTCATTCGTTAGCAACACTTTATCCAAATCAGGGTTGCTTTGTCTTGACACGGTGTACTTATACGGCACCAAATTCATCCCGTCTCTAACTGCATTCACCACCACACATTCGGCTAACGAATAGTACGCAACCTTGTCGTGTGTCGAGACAGATCCGGTAATGAACACAATGGGTTCACAACCGTTTATCGTGTACTTCCGGTTAACCTCACGAGCCACACTCTGCATCTCGTCTTCGACCTCTAGAACGTCTTGACCCCGGCTCCGAGCCGGGTTCAAGATTTGAACCAAAATCACTTTACCCCTTAACTCCTGATAATCTTCTAACAGCTTCCCAAAAGCTAAAAACTTCAAAGTAATCCCCTTAAACATATCCATATCATCAACACCCAAAACCATCATCTTCCCATCGTACCTCCGCCTCAGATCATGAACTCTCGAGGCGGTTTCCGACGACGACTTCACCGATTCGATCTGACCCATGTCGATTCCAACCGGTAAGATCTTGATGCTCACGGTTCGACCGTAGTATTCGAGCCCAATGTACCCTCGTTTCGACTTGTAATCAAGACCCAACATCCTACTACAACATGAAAGAAAATGTCGAGCGTAATCAAACGTATGAAACCCGATCAAATCACAATTCAATAACGCCCGGAGAATTTCATCCCGAACGGGTAAACTCCGGTAGATTTCCGATGACGGAAACGGGCTGTGGAGAAAAAACCCGACCCGAATTCTGTGAAACCGTTTTCGCAAGAAAGTAGGCATTATCATGAGATGATAATCATGGATCCATACATAATCTTCATCAGGGTTAATCACCTCCATAACTTTATCTGCGAAAACTTTGTTTGCCGAGACATAAGCCCTCCACGCGACCCGATCGAATCGGACCCCTTGGATTCGGGTCACAGGCAACATGTAGTGAAACAAAGGCCATAGATAGTGTTTACAGAACCCATGGTAGAATTTGTTAACGATTTCAAACGGTAGAAAAGTGGGTACGCACCGGAATTGATCGAACAACATTTGGGCGACTTCTTCCTGTTCCGACGGGTGGATATCCACGGGTAGGGATCCGACGTACACACACTCGGTTTCGGGTCGTAACCCCGATTGAGCTGAAGGACTAGTGAATCTGGGTCGGATTCGAATACCCATTTGTTCGATTCCGGGTCAAATCGAGCTTTCACCGGTAATTGGTTCGCAACGACGATCCGACGGCCGGAGGTGAGATTGGGGGTGAAATTGCGGTGATCGATTCCGCCATTGTTGTCTTCTTCGAAGTCGGAGATGATGCCTGGTACGGTCATGATTCTGGGGATACGGGGGCGATCGATTACACAGGAATAATCGTCGAGATTGAGGAGATTGAAAGAGGATCTGGACAACATTGTGGGATGAAATTGGGAACAAGGGGGTGAAATTGAGTGGGGATTGAGGGATTGTTGTGTGGGAAGTGGGTGTTGCAGAGTTGGGAGTGGGTTGATTGATGGTGAAATGAGGGAATGAAAGAGAATTTCATGAGAAATTGATGAATTGGGGATGGAGAAGAAGGTGGTGGTAGAGAGGATAAGAACGAAGAAGCAGAGAGACCGACTTTAGTTGGCTAAATCAATGTAAACCTATAAATGGAAATCATAATTATATTATTATTTTTTTCGTATTAATATGTTGTGTGTGTGAAAACATTTATCTTTTTAAGAAAAAGCGATTTATTATGGTAAACCTTTATAGTTTTAAATTAGAAAAGGTCATAAAAATAAAGAACATTACGAAGTCGTGGAACTAAAAATTTGTGTTATGTATAATCTACAAAATTAAAACAAATAAAAATAATAATAGCAGGATTATTTCTTTTAGAAAAAGGTATATGATATAAAATTATGAGTAAGTTTTACTTTTTCTTCGTATGATTTGGTACAAATAATGGTTTTTATTTAAAGGTTTCAAAATTACAATTTTACTTATTGTGGTTTTAATTTGTCTTAATATACTCCAACCCACTAACAGTGTTAAATAAATCCGTTAAAAACAAGGGCATTTCAGTCGTTTGAGTAATAGGGGCTAAAAATATAATTTATTCAAACTTTCTTGTTATTTGGAAAAAATAAAGAAACTTAAACCGAAACTATAAATATATCTTCTGTCTTTATTCCATCATCATCATCATCTCTTTCTCCCCATCCATCCATACACCACCATCATCCATCTTCATAGTCATTATCCACCACAACACCACTATCATCCACCACGACACCGTCGGCACCCCATCATCACTGCCACCACTAGACCAGCCGCCCCCAACACCAACACCATCACCCCTAATTTCTCCTCCTTTTCGCTCCTTCTCTCTCTCTCTCTTTCTCTCTTTCTCTCTCTCTCTCTCTCTCTCTCTCTCTCCCTCTCTCTCTTTATCTCTCTCTCTCAAGGTGCCATCCGGCCACCACCAATATAACACCATCCGTCCACCACCACACATCATTCTCGTCGACCACCAGCACTCTACCGCCACTACCACCCCACCGCTAGCACCTTCCACCACTGTCGGCGACCCAGCTTCCTTTGTCCTTATTTGTTAACATATAGAGCCCTAGTCCCTTTAATTTATACTCTAAGTAGGGTTTATGTTCAAGTGATGAGAGTGTAATGGTGGTGGTAACTATTTTAACGGTGGTGGTTAGGGTCAAGTGGTGATTTGGGTTTTCAAATGGAGGATTAGATTAGGGCTTTGACAGGGAAGACGAAGGGTTTGAAACTCATGGTGGGAAAGGGTTGACCGATCGGTGGTGGTGCTGGTGGTGTGTGGTTACCATTTTGTAGGTGGTGATGATTTTAGTTCTGGTGGTGGCTTGTTGCAATCAGTTTCGGTTGTTCTAGTCGTCAAAGCTGTGGTGGCAGGGGGAGGTGGAGGGGGATGGAGGGGGAAGGGGAGGGTGGGTATCCAGTATAAGTAAATTACAAAAGTAGTCCCTCTATTTATTTAAGTAAATTACATAATTAGCTCTTATACATGAAATGGCTAAAATACCCTTTTTTTAACAGATTTATTTAACGCTGTTAGTGGGTTGGAGTTTATTGAGACAAATTAAAAACCACAAGGAGAAAATTTGTAATTTTAAAACCTTTGGATGAAAATAGTTATTTGGACCAAACCATAGGGAGCAAAAGTGAAGTTTACTCTAAAACTATTAGGGGCTGTTTGATTACCACTGACTTAGTAAGATCTGAGTGAGTCAGAAGCTGACCCAGTTAGAAGTTCTGACTGAGTCTGCATCTGACTGAAACTTGGCGGTTCGATTCAGTATCTGACTGACTCTGCTGAATGATAAAAATAACCATATTGCCCCAAAGTTCTGACGAGTTTGTATTTAACTGGTGTTGTGTAATCAATAAAAATAGCCAAATTTTTAAAAATAACATAATAGCTTAAAATTCAAAATGTCATACAAAATACAAGTTAAACATAAATCAAACATAATCCAAATACACACATCGAATTTCAAACATATTACAAGAGTTTGCAAACAAATCTAACTTGAAGCATTTGAAAGCAGTTGATTAGCAATTTGGTCACACAAAGTATTCACCATTAGGGGTAACCCTAGTGTTCCCTTCAAAGTTGATTAGCAATTTGGTCACGCAAAGTATTCAAACATATTCAACGCCTTCTGAACCCCACTCTATGTCTTGTGTGTTTTGACCCTCACTTCCTCCACCTTCACCATCAGGCGTAACCATAGTGTTCCCTTCAAAGTTTATAAATAATTCATCTTGAATATTATATTTTCTTATAAAATTATGGACTGCAAAACAAGCAATGACTATGTCTCTTTGCACTAGAAAATGATAAGGAGCCATTTGTTTTAGGATAGCAATCTTGCCTTCAATACACCATAAGCACGCTCAATAACATTTCTAAGACAAGCATGAGCATGATTAAATCTTTATTCCTTAGTTAACGTCCTTCGCCGTCGAAAATCAGCTAACCAATACCTAGTATTGCAGTATGGAGTCATAAATCCACGAGTGTTGGTATATGCAGCGTCGCAAAGGTAGTATTTATCTGTAAATGCTAGCAAGACATCTATTATATAAAAAATACAAATAATATATTTAATAATAAAAGCTACAATTATATTATAAACCTGGTGGAGGGAATCGAAATCCAAATGTCGGATTAAATGCAACTTCTCTCAAAACCCGTGAATCATGTGCTATGCCTTCCCATCCAGCCCATACAAAGGTGAATATCATATCAAAATCACATATTCCTAACACATTTTGATAGCATTCACCTTTTCCTCCCCCCTAAAACAAGTTTGTTAATCAGCGGGCACAATTGCATGTACAAGATTTCCATCTAAAGCACCTATTGCTCCGGGAATATTCCTTTTAGCCTTTGAAGTCGTTAAGAGGTATTTGTAGTTTCATCTGAAGATGTTGGGACTATAATTTCTTTAGCAAAACACATCATTGCAACCAAAACGTCGTGAAAACATTTATGAACCGTTTGATTGGAGTGTTGAAATCGTCGTGTAACCACTATAAAACGTTCATTATGCCCTATAAATGTGAGAACATAGCCAGCTTCTCTTCAATGCTTATCATCCTACTAGCTCGCAACCAATTTCGTTGGGTAAAATGATTGCATAATAGTACAAATGCCTCGCTTGAAAGTCTCATCATTTCTTGACATTGTGTAGAAGATCCATGTAGTAATTCATATGTATATGCATGCCCAGTTAAAGCGGAATCATTATCTCTTATTCTATCAATTCTACCCTCTCGTTTCCTTTTCCGGGCCAACTTCAACCAATACCAAGAAAGGATAAAAAAAGATAAAATTTCACCATCGGTATACATATTTGACCTGTTAGAAGTCATTCAAACATTATATTGAAGTCATACATTAATGCAGGACCGGTTAAGGGATGGTCAATACAATCAGTCTCATAATGAGGAGAGTGTTAGAACACTTAACAGATCAAATAGGGAACCAGGTTTATATGAATGATACTAAGAACACAAGTAAACAATGAAATAGAACTAAGAACAAGAACAAGATAAGTATGGTTTTCAAGAATGTTGTATATTGCTCTCAAGTTCTTTTATAAGTGTTATAAAGCATGAAAAGAAATATAAGGACCTAAGATACTTTATACTACATCCTACAGCTGGCCATACTTTGAAGGCCAGCTGGAAACACTAATCTAGACAACAAGACCAATGTAAAGTCGAAAGGCAGATTGCCTTTTGACTAGTGACTATGACATGCCATAGCTCACATCCTAATATATTACAAAAAGGATAAAAGGTACAAAGTAGGAAGCTACAGACTCAAGACCATAATCTACAGTTTACTAAAACAAGGACCTTTTCACCAACTTGTATAAGTTGATGAGTCTTTAGAGTTGCAGCGGAAAGTTAGTCAGCTTTATGTAAAAGTACATCATAGAAAGTATGTCTTCTCTGTCTTCGAAAGAAATCAGTCTTCACTTCATTGGCTTTGGAAGACTTTGTCTTTGAAGCTTCGGAAGACTTCATCTTTGGCTTTGGAAGATTTGGTCTTTGGCTTCGGAAGATTTTACACTTAGAATAATTTCTGTGATGAGTGTAAAACTTCCGAAGTAACTTCTACCTTATACATCAGTGCATGCATGCAGGAAGCTCCTTGGTTGTTTTGGCTTCTTTGGTTGCATCAGCCTTCTAATATAACCTTACAAACTCCCCCTAGGCTGATGCTACCAAAACAGAGAAGTTATTCAGATGTTGACAGTCCTCATTAGGATTAAGACCATACATTTCTTCATCATCTGGTCATGATCCCTCAGACTCTCATAATATCTTCTCATGTCATAGAGATTATGTAGAGGAAGATCAAGCATGTCTTGCCAGAAATAGACATCTTAACCTCCTTGATCTCTGATGACTACCACCTGTCTGGATTAGTAGCAAAAGTCCAGGATAGGATAGGTCTTCTAGTTGCAAGAGGCTCTACTTGAACTAGAGTTGGTTGAGCAGCCTCTACTTGCGCTACCTTAATATGATCTAACTCATCCTGAGGTGTAGAGGTGGATGCCTTTGACTTCTTCTTAGAAACACTCTTCCTGGCCATCCTTTTCCACCTATTTGAAGTCTTTAACTAAGAAGACTGGCCTTTAGCACCAGGTTGACTTGTTGTGTCTTTCTCAGTTGGGTCATTTTCCCTCACAAGGTCAGAAGTAGAGGGATTTGGAACCTGCAATGGATTAAAAGATGAAGTTAGCTGAGATGCAGCTCTAGGCTCAGGTTGTGTTGTCTTAGTGGGTTCAACCTTTACCTCAACTTCAGGTTGAGCTTGACTTGGTGAAGAATGCAACTCAACAAGCTTTCTCCTTTTAATCTTCTACTTGATCACTCTAATGTGCTCATCCATAGTGGATAGAGACATTGGACCAAGCCTTCTTCTGGAGCATCCATACAGCTTCAAGAAGCTTATCATCCTCTGCCTATCAACAGACTTTTTTTTAACTCTTTTGGATGATGGCTCTTGACTTTGCAGCTTCTTCCCTTATTTTTCTCTTAGCAGCCTTTTGTTCTTTGATAACTTGTTGCTCCAGCTGCTTAAGATACTCGAATTCAACATATTCATATGATAAGGGAAGAAGTGCAGATGCCTGATAGAGACCTGTGGCACTCAGGTAGCTAATCATGTTTTGTCTATCAGTTTCCTTGTCTACCTGAGGTTGTTTAGTTGCCACAACCTCTTTCTCAGGACTTTCTTGAACTGGGGAGAGGATAGGAGCATGCTTGTAGAGCCTTCTCTGTCTCTTTTCTTCCTTGATTTTTAGGAGCAATTCTGCATCCTCTACCTTCTTCCTCTCTTTTAACAGTTCTGTGTCTGCCAGTTCATTGAGTTTCTCTAAGGCAAGAGAGATAAGTTCATCTATGTTGTAGTTTGTGGTCCCCAAGTAGTTTAATTTGGCTACCCTCAACTCATCATCTTGAGTGTTTTTGCCTTGGGGCAGCCCTGATAGCAGCTTCCATGAACCCTGGAGACCTTCTTGAACTGTCTCCCCTTAGCTTCCTCTTTCTCTTTCTATCCTTCTCCTCGATCTCCTCAGAGGTCATCTTCCTCTTTCCTTTGTCACGCACAGGCCTTGGTGACTCAAGGTGGACAGAGCTTTGGCCTTCATTGCTTGGTTCAGCAGTCAAGCTCTGGCCAGAGAGAGGTTATGAAGCACCTTCACCAGCTGGTGCCTCACTAAGGGTTGATGATGTTGAAGTAGTTCTTGTAACAAGGTTCACAAGGTCTATCACCAGGCCTTCACTCAAGGTTTCCCCTTTGAAGCTAATCTTAGGTTCTACCACAACATCCAATTGACCAAGGACATTGCATGTTAGCCTTTGTCTTCTTCTTTGTCTGAACTCTTCAACAATCCTGTCTTGAATCCTCTCAGCCAATCTGCCAGGTTGCCTGTTTTAAATAGGATTGGAAAGTGGCATGTGGACTAGAGGAAGACTGTCATAGAACTTCAGGTTTAAACCTCTTGTTGCCCTTAAAGTCTATGTAAAATCAGAGCTCTCCTGTCAGCATCATACCTCCACCCAAGTACTTCATTCTCAGCATCATGGGGTGGGGTAGACATAGCTCTTGGAATACCCTTCTTAAACAGACTTTGAATGAGTGAGTCTACATCAATATGGACTTGAGGAGGTTGCTGAGTATGGACAATTTCAGGTGAGGTTGGTGAATCCTCAATGTCCATACTTTGTGAAGATCTCCCAGGTTCTGTGATTGCTTGGACTTTCTCCCCTTTTTTGGTAGCATCACCCACTTGCATAGGTGAGCTAGGGGTTAGGTCTGTCACATCCACAGGTTCTTGTGTTCCTGGTTGAGTCCTCCTTAAAGGTCTCCCAGCTAGTTGTTCCTTGAGATCAGAAATCTCAAGTTGCTGATCATTGAGCTTTTTTAGCAAGGTAGTCAGCTGAGATTCCAAGTGACTAACCTTGGAGACTAAATAGGTGCATATTTGAGTTAGCTTTTTCACATTTAGTCTCATATTCCCCTCATCTTTCCGTCATCTTCATCAGAAGAATCATAGGGGGATGAGAGAATAGGACCTAAGTCTTCTTCCTCATCACCAACACTTTGTTCTTGGCCGCTAGATTTCCCCTGCACCATGACAGCTTCAAGTGAATTGTCAATGGGCTGGGTTGCCATGGTCGAGGTCCTAATGATGTAATCACTTCATAAAGTGAGAGTCTCTTCCATATGGACCTCTTGAACATGTTCAAGAAGATCCACCTTAGTAGTAGGTGGATGATGTGGGCTAGACATGGGAGAGACAGGAGTACTCATCTCTCCTTGAGTAGGGGAGGAGAAGAGAGACTCATGATACTCACTAAATCCCATGTCTTTATCATCATAGAATTCTAGGTTTCGAATGGGTTGGTTTAGATCAAGAGGCTGGGGATGGTAACTATCCCCTGAAGGTTGTTCACTAGAGTGTTGAGACTCTGAGTTAAGGCTTAAGGCTTGGGGGGTTGTGAACTCATCATCGTTATAATTAATCATGCAAAAGTCAAATGCAAGTCATACAATAGTTATATTAAAGTCTTACATAAGTCATTCAAAAGTCATACAAAAGTCATACTAAAGTCATATAAAAGTTATAATGTAACACTCGAAAATTTCAGAAAAAAAAAAAGAAAAGAAAAGAAAAGTAAGGGAGCAAACGGGATTTTATTTCAAAAAGCAAGGGTTAAAAGTGTGCAAGGGTCAAACCGGCCCATAATGGGTTCAAAAGGAAGAAATGGCCGCCCATACCCTCTCTCTCCCATGCACTCAACCTTCGACTAGAGAGAGAGAAAAAGACTTCCACCGGTTCTAGAGTGAGAAAGTAGAGGAAATCTTCAAAAGGTGTTAGAACTCCAGGTTTGCTCTTGGGTTTGTGGTGTTTTGCTTGAAGGCTGTTTAAGGTGAGTTCTAGATCCCATCTTTTACTTGTTTTCTACTTGTTTAGGGCTAGTATGTGTATTGAAAAAGATGTCTTTTTACCAAACTATGTTTTTTCATGAAAAAAATGGCTATTTTCGAAAGATGAATGTTTTTAAAAGATTCTATGATGTTGAATGGTTGTTTGTTATGTTCTAGTGTGTAACTGGTAGATCTATGTTAAGAATAGCTTAAGATGATGTATGGGACTAGAAACTGCATAAGTTGGATCGTAAGTGGTGAACATACTGTCCTCTGTGGACAATGCATGTCCACTGCAGACACTTAAGTATGCATGCATGACCGCTGTGGACATTTGTCATCCACTGTAGACCCTTTAATTACTTTGGACTATCCGCTATGGATTATGGCTGTCCGCTATGGACACATAATGTTTAATTCATCCGCTGTAAACTTTGGTCGTCCACTGTGGACTTTGGCTTTCCGCTGTGGACACTTGGGTGTTTAGTTCATCCGCTATGGACTTTGGTCGTCCGCTGTGGACTTTGGCTGTAGTTGTGGACACTTAACATTTAAGTCATCAGTTGTATACCTATTTCAAACGCTGTGAACACTTTGGTTTATTCTGAAATTTTGGGACTACAAATTAATCGACTGGTACTTATGTTTAAAGGAGATTATGTTTGTTTAATGTTTCTAATGCTTTATTTGCTAATGGGATGTTGTTATGAATAAATAATATTTCATGTTATGTGATTCTAATGACTGGATGCTTAAAAGTATTATTCATAAACAAGTGGTCACAAAGGAATAAAAGAAAGACAGTGGAACTTAATGAATGTTAACCCCGGGCCCGTATGATGAATGGAAAGCCTTGCAAGCAAAATGAATGGAGGTTCACTACCCTGGGTGTCGTTTGTTCAACTGATGTGCGGCTATTTCAGCCCATGAGGATGCACATCTGGGGTCTAATCCTTGTGATTGACCAATGATCGAATGGGACCCGTATTCATGAGCAGGCTTCGTGCCTAGCAGTGTGGGTCAACTGTCAGGGGTTAGCTACCATGATAAACGTGTATTGGCAGGGGTTTGGCATCTATTGCCAACCAACAATGTAGGCTCTTGCTTTGTGCAATTCTAGTTAATGAAAGAGAAAGATAATGAAAGAACGAAAGACAATGAATCTCTTAACGAATGATTATGTATAATGACGGATGAACACCAAGTGAAGCTTACAAAATGTATATTTTCTATATTATCAAAACTAGAACTCACTCAGCAATGCTGACTTTTTATATGCATATCAGTTGGCAGGTAATGATGTTGCTGGGGATGGCACGAGGTTGAAGCTACTTGGCAAATAAAGACTGGCATCCATGTTATGAAGAAATGATATTTTTGTCTTGTAATACAACTAAATATTCTTTTGAAACTTTTAACGACGATGTATTTCTTGGAAAAATTTATTATTAATGCATGAAATTGTTTTTTCTAACTATTCCGCTGCCATGATTTCTTACTTCAATGTATTTTAATGTGTAAGGTGCTATGCATGACTAGCTGTGGGGTTTCCTGGGAACGGGGCCATACAAGTTGGTATCAGAGCCAAAGTTTAAGAGAATTGGGTAAATTATTTTCAAACCCTAAACTTAAACTGAAAATGGGACCAAATGGAGGGATGCCAGCCCAAGTAGCTACGTGCCATTAGGTAATTTTCTTAAAGTTAACTGATATTATGTGTGTGTGTGATCTGGTTGTCGTGACTCGATCAAAAGAAGTTATTATATCAGTCTTAGCTACCTTTATTCTGTAAGGGTAAGTAAGGTCGTCTCCACAGGGAATATGTGGAAAGTGTTTAACAATTGTAACTCTATTAACTAAAAGACACAAACTTTATAATTAAAGATTGAAACTTTGAATGAAATAATGAACACAATTGCAAAAAGCAAGAATCTTTGAAACAAATTTGATTAAATAATAAGAAACAATCACTTCCGGGTTTTCAATTCTGCAAGATCCACAATTGATACTTTTAAATTAGGGTTTGTAAGAAATAATACTTCAATATTTTAGCTTTTGATTAAAGTAGTAACAAAGGAACAAACTTTTAAGACTCGTTCATTCACAAAGTTACCAATTCACCTATATCACGTTGTCTATTTTTTTTAATGAGCTCACGATGCAAGGAAACCGAAAACTGATAATCAAGCACACGACTTTATTTATAAGTAAAACTTTTAAATCAATCATAACATAATGCTTCATTCATTAATCCATTGTTCAATACAAAAAACCTAATCAAACATACCAATTGTTTCACTTAACAAGAATTGTACTCCTGAAAGCAATCAAGAAGAACTTATCCACGCATGGTCTTCATTGAATCTTCAATCTTGATTATATGATGATCAATGATGATTTGGTATGTGTTGGGAAGCTTGAAAGCACCCAAAATCACCTTCAATTTGCTAGATTTCGGCTGGAAGGAGTTGTACTTTGAGTTGGGGTCGGATAGGTTTAAGTAGACATCAAGATCCACAAAATTCAGGGGTTCGTTGAAGACCGACATATGATACGCCCAGGGGCAGCGTATCATACGCCCCCCTCAGCATCCATACGCCCAACTTTCTGTAATTTTTGTCAAATACGCCCATAAATACGCCGCCAATACGCCGAACGATGTATTATACGCCCATACCCGGCGTATGGTACGCCGGTATGCCTAATTTTGTTCCTTTTTTGTAACATTTGATGTTTACATCTATAGTCCTTGTAGTTTCATGTTTGGCTCCTTATTCTCCAAAATAAGCCTCCTTTAGCTCCAATTACCTATAAATCAAAACACAAACAACTTGAAACTATTCCACCATAATCATGATGTAAAATCAAGCATTTAGATCAATTAAACCTTGAATTATTAGCACTTGATCACATCCCCACACTTAACCTTTTGTTTGTCCTCAAACAAACTTATTTGCACAATTAACCTTACTTAATCAAACATGCTAAGTTATCACAACTTTGTATAAGCTAAGGTCCCAAGGCATACTTATTTTTAAACTTTCATCATGTAAGATTCACAACCCAACATGTAATACCACTTATGTTTTAAACTTAGAATCTTTAGTTGGCATAACTTCACCTTTTGCTTCAAACATTCCTGCATTCACATTCCTCACAATGAACACTACTCTCGGTTTGTTTTATGGACTAGCGATTATATACTAGTATATCTGGAAATCTCAAACCACGACTGTACATCTTTGTTATAAGCTCGTATATTAATCATATCGCCATCAATTAACACAATATAATACATAAATCAAGAGGTCTTTCATAGGTTTTAATGTTAGGATAGGGTTTAAGGTGAGATAGAAAGGGATTTAAGGGTGGATAATGGTGAATGAAATCCAATTTAAACATGCTAGATGTCTTATTTATCAATCTCTATCCTCTATAGCAATAATATCACCGAATTTGCACACTATTTTTGTTGCTACATATTTTGGTCATTTTGACCTCATATTTAGCTTTTTTCTTCTTTTTTTTTCTTTCATTTTTTTTTCATATTCACAACCAATCATACTATTATTAAACTATTGCTGAAACAACACCTCTAACATATCATTAATTTGACTTTATCACCCTATGTTTCATAAAAAGGCTAAGGCTTTATAGGCTTATCATGTTGGGTTATTCAAATGACAAGTTGGGGCTCAACATGGTGTCTAAAGGAAGATTATTAAGGTAAGGGATTCAAAAGAAAAGGTTTAAGCAAATGGTTCATTCCTAATGCGTCTATCATATTTATGCACATATTAGTTCATGATCTTGACACGGAATTACACGAGTTCTAACTAAAATGCACATTATGGTGTCCCTCATTATGCAAAAAATATAAAGCAAATCAACATATACTATGAATTGCTCAATTAGGATCAAATTCTCATGGAAACAGTGGGAAAGGGTTAAAAATATGAAGCACATATGTCATCTACAATCTGGTTCGTTATGCCTTCTAAGAATTCTACCTAATTTTATAAAAGCTCATGATGGGAGTGGCTTACTATAATTTCATAACAAGCATGCCAAGGGATCTATACATGCACAAACAAGTGATAATTAACCATGTATGAAAAATGAAATTTTTTTTGGGTCTCATGCACAATTAAGCTTATTAGAAGATTTATTTTTCAAAAAGGTTTAATTTTTTCAATTCTTCCCTCATCCCCACACTTGAGATACATTGTCCTCAATGTATGGTAGTCACAATTGGTATTTTCATAACATAGGAAAGTAGATTCTTAATTTCATTACTATTATTGCTAAACAACACAATTCATTATGAAGGGAGACTAGTATGCCACATCCTAACATATTATCAATTAATTTCAACGAAAGCATGAAAAGAATATTATTCAAAACCAAAGTAGTGGAAAGAGCACATGAACCTGATTGTTAGTGAGAGCCTTCATTAACCGACTTGTGCCTCCCCACACTTGAGTGCTTACGTCTCGTGATTGACTATCAAAACAAAACAAAGCAAACCAAAAAAGAAAAAAAAAAACAAAAACTAATAAAAGAGTTGAAACTCACTTTCGTAGGAATCACGATTGCAGTTAGCGATGCAACAAGCCTTTAAACCCCTCGATAGATCCAAGTGGATGAGTTGTAGTCTCATGAGGGTTCCTAGTGAACACACCCACAAAGTTTGCTGGTTGCCTCCCATTAGTGCTAAGTTTAAAGTCTTTAGCCGGACTGTACCTATCACCTCTAAGGTGGTCGAATTGGGTGCTTCTCTCCAAATTTCTCTTTAAAGAACCGCTTCTCTTGGCTTGATATATTTTTTTGTTCGCTCTCGTATTGGTCAAACATCTCTTCTTTGGCCCTTGAATTCACTTGAACAGGTGGTTTACCCATCTTTACCTTTCATCTCGGATTCTCCTTCCTTAATGGCTCCACCTTTACATTTTCATCCTTTTCCACATTCTTAAACTCAAACCTATCAGGATCAAAACCATTTTTCTTGGTGATGTCTTTGCTTACATATAAAATATAAGGAGGAGCACACCCGTTAGTAGCATCTGATACAAAACAGTCATTGTTAACTACATATGTAATTGATTTTGAAAACACATTAAACAACAACTTACGGTTTTTGAATATCATGTCGATAATTCCATCTCGGCAATTGATTTGAGTTTTCGCTGTTGCCAAGAATGGTCGACCTAAAATTACCTTTGGTTGATCGTTTGTCCTTATTGGTGCATAATCAAGCACTATAAAGTCCATCGGGTAGTAGAACTCTCCAAGCTTGATGATCACATCCTTAACCATCCCTCGGGGTTGTTTCCATGTCGAATCAGCAAGCACCACTATTCCCACAATTCCCAAAATCATGTTGGTTTGGTCTGTCCATGTCGACTTGATCTTCAATCCACTCTTCCACATAATTAGTGTGATGACTTCCTTCGACTGAAAACCTATCCTTATTGCTATGATGGCTCCCTTCCACGTCATGCTGAAAACTTGGATTACGAACCCAGAAACTTGGCATCGACTGGAAGTTCATGGGCGGAGGTTGGTTTTGCACATCTTGATTTACAGGGATCGGCCCCTAAGGTTGAGGTTGCATTGGTTGTGGTTGAGGTGGAGGATCATCAGGTTGAGGGAATACGGGTAATGTGTAAGGCCCCGTTCCTGAGACGCTTACAGTTGGTCAATCATCACATAAAACATATAAAATTCATCATTTTGCAGCGGAAATTTAAATTTTTCATTAATAATTAAAAATAAATCAATACATCATATCTTTAAATTACATCATCAAAAACTGTATTAATACAATACCATCACAAAATATGGATGAAAGACTCAAAACATTCCTAGTAGCTTATGCATCCATGCCTGCACCTCCTCAGCATCAAACGGTTACTTGCCAACTATTATGCATACAAAAAGTCAGCGACGCTGAGTGAGTATTAGTTTAATAAGAAAATACTTGCGTTACGTTAAAACATATCATTTACTTTCGTTCGTGATCACACATCATACGTACATCTAGATAATCATCATTATCTTCATCAACGTTCATCATCATTAGTTTTCGTACGTTCATCCGTTTACCTCTTTACTTTCTTTATGAATCCTGCCATAAGCTAAACCCCCAACATTGTGCACGAAGCTGGTACTTTATTGGGGCCTGTAAACAACCCTTAATCATTATGCACCAAGCAGATACATTGTGCACGAAGTGGATGCATTCTATACATTTTGCACGAAGCAAAATACAGTACCGGGGTATGCGACAAGGATTCCATCATTCATTACTTACATTTTCATCATTCGTTATCTTTCAATTTCCTTACATAATACTTTACTTACGTACATAAGTATAACATACCACGTAAAGTCACATCATATTCATAGCATGGAACAACATCATCATCATAACAGCACACAATGCATACATATCATAAATAAGCATAAGCCACCACAAGGCATTATTTCTTAACACTTAAGCTCTACTTCTCGAAATTCCAGAAAATCCCAAGTCCTAGAGGAATGCGGATGAACAAAGAAATGCGGATGAGCAAACAAATACGGATGAACAAAGAAATACGGATGAGCAAACAAATGCGGATGAGCACTGTAGCAAACGCGTATGAACAAAAGAAATACGCATGATCACTGTTGCAAATGCGCCAGAACAAAAAACTTATGTGAATATTCAACTCTAAATACGGATGAACTAAACCAACCTGCAGTTGCGACTTATGCAATATTCAGTTCCCAATCATCATTCTAACACATCCTTAACACATATCTATCATGCTACGCACTTAGAACATACTACACATCATACACATCTTAGAGAAACATCTAAAAACATATACCCAATCACACACCATGCCAAAATTCATAGTTTAGTTTAGAAAACCTTCTGCCCAGTATGCATAATAGCCCCAAACACTTAGAAAATCTATAAAAAAGGGGATCTTGAACTCACCTTGAACAGCTTTCGAGTAGAACACTTCAAACCCGAGAACCCACTTGAAGTTCCAGCACCTAAAACACACGAAAATGAGCACTAAACATATGGAACTCGGTCCAAAAGCTCAAACCCAGCTGAAAACCGAGAAGAACACCTTGAAATCTTACCTTTTGAAGATTTTCTTCCACTTTCTCTCACTAAAACCGGTTGAGAGCTTATCTCTCTCTCTAGAACCGAAGGTTGCAGGAAGAAAAGAGGTAATGGGTGGCCATACCTCTTTTAAACCCCACTATGTGCAAGTTATGCCCTTGCACGCTTTTACCCCTTGTTTTTATAATAACTTCCTGCTTGATCCTTTACTTTTCTTTTCTTTTTTTTTTGAAATTTCCGGGTGTTACAAGTCCACCCCCTTATATAGGTTTCGTCCCCGAAACCTGTCACTCCTTAAAGAGATCTGGGTAGTGCCATCTTATTTCTCCCCCTGACTCCCGAAGTGGCCTCCATTACTTCAATGCAACGACCATAGCCGCCACTTTAGAGAACCTTTGGATAAATCTCCTGTAGCAACCCACCAAACTCAAGAAACTACGAATCTCAGATGGCTTCCTTGGGGACTTCCATTGCATCACTACCTCAACCTTTGTCAGGTCTACCATAATCCCTTCAGGATTAACCACATGACCTAAAAGCTGAACCTCGCATAACTAGAACGCACACTTGGAGAACTTGGCATACAGTTTCTCCCTTTGAAGTGTATCCAGCACTTCCCAGATGTGACCGAGAGGTTCCTCTTCACTCTACGAATAAATCAGAACATCATCAATGAACACAGTCACTGACTAATCTAACATAGGTCGGCACACTCGATTTATCAGATCCATAAAGCAGCTGCCAAAGGACATCACGAGGAACTCGTAGTGTCCATAACACGTATGAAAAGCTGTTTTAGGAATATCCTGCTCCTCCACCTCAATTGATGGTAACCAGATTGGAGATATATCCTCGAGAACCAACTGGCACCTTGGAGCTAACTAAACAAGTCATCAATCCTTGGTAGTGGATACCGGTTCTTCACCGTCAACTTGTCCAACTCACGGTAGTCGATACACATCCTCATGCTATTGTCCTTCTTCTCCATTAATAAGACCGAAGCACCCCATAGATAGATGCTCGGTCGACTGAACCCCTTATCTAACAACTCTTGCAGCTGAGTCATCAATTCCTTCATCTCAGAGCAAGCTAAACGATACGACGCCTTAGCAACAGGTTGGGCATCAGGCATCAGATCGATCTGGAAATCAATCTCGCCGTCAGGCGGCACACCTGGTAGATCCTTCGGGAACACGTCTGGGAAGTCATACGCGACTGGTACATCTGTCAGTCATGGTACTGACGCATCCACATCCTTCATGTAGGCTATATAGGCACCAATTCCACGTCTCGTACACTCCTCTGCCACAACCATCGAAATTGCTTTCGACACCACACTAACTCTATTGCCATAGATTTCCACCAACTCCCATGGGGCGCGGTCAATCGAATCATCTTCTTATGACACACGATGCTTGCCACATTGGCTGCTAGCCAATCCGTTCCTAGGACTACATCAAATCCGCCTAGGGGAACCACGAATAATTTAGCAGGGAAAATATGGCCTTCCGATTCTATCACAGAATCCTCTAGGGCATCATGTATCCTAGTGGACTTACCGATAGCAGTTTCTACATCGAAGGGCTCATCAATTCTTCTACTCCTAACATGAAACTTATCATAAAAGATAGGCACAAGTCTAGTTTACTAGAAATGTACCTGGCATGACGTCGGGGTCCATCCTAGCCTCCTCTCGGGTCATAGTAAATGCCCTAGCTTTGGCCTTCTGCCCTTCCTTCTCCTGCTCAATCCCCTTCCTTGCCCCGAAGTTCTCAGCCCTCAGCTACTTGCAGTCTCTGCTCAAATGCCCTGCTCCATCACAGTTATAACTAGTCACCCCTCTACAGTCCCTCGCCCTACGGCCCTCCTTTCCATATTTAAAGCAGAGATTCGATCCCCACCTATAATTCCCTGCATGCTCCTTCCTGCACTTTCTGTAGGCCTTCTCTCCCCCTGTTATCGCATTCTGATCATCCACTCTCATCTTCTTACCTCCAGCCATAAATCCCCCATCATTATCCCTCTTCCCATTCCTATTCCTGCCATTGTTCCCCTTCTTCTCCACATCCACCATCTCCACCGCCTCTCGCACGTCATACAATCTCCCCACAAGATCAACCACCAACCTATACGTACCTGGCCAAGTAGTGATCAGATGTCGGCAGATATCCGTCGGCAAACCCTGGATGTATCTCTTTATTTTCTGGGATGCGGGTGTCACATGCTCTGGCACTAGCCTCGCCATTTCATTAAACTTAGTTGTGTACTGCTGGTGCGTCATAGTTCCCACCTCCAACTGCAGGAACCCTCTCTCAATCTTGTCGAGTTCCCTATGAGGACAAAACTCCTCGATCACCATCTTCTTCAGTTCACCCCATCTCATCATCCAGATCACCCTGCTACCCTCGACCGGGACAATGTTGTCCCACCAGCACAAGGTCGAATCCACAAACTAGTGGGTAGCAAACTTCACCTTCTGATCCTCCTTACACTCGCTGATATTTTACACAGCCTGCATCTCTCTCACCCATCGGTGAGCAGCAACAACACTCCTATTCCCGTCAAATGTCGGGGGCTTGCATCTCTGGAATGCCCCATAGTTGCACCCCTTTGCAGTTTCCTGCACTGCTTCCTCCTCCTCATCGTCACTAGAAACAACCATCTCAGTCTCTGGTTGCTCCCTTTCTTTTGAACCTCCTTCTCCGTCCTCTCGCCTATTGACATTCTCCTTCTCCTGTTTCTCCTTCTCCTTATTTTCCCTCACAGCTTTAATAACCTCAGTCACCATCGATGGCAGAATTGTCTGCACAACCTGATGAACTTCCTCCACTATTTCCTCTTTTCTTGAGGCCCTCAGATTAGCACTCTCATCCTCATCATCATGGTGATGAGGCTCGAGCTCTTCAGGAGCCATTTCGGCAGTCTTAGCCCTATTCCTTGTGACACGCGGTCCAACACCACGTCCACCACGACCTCCACCTCGAGAAGCCTCCGAAGATCTACCACCAGCCAGTTCTAAACACTACAAGATTCAAACACCAACACGGTCATTCAAGGTAATAGCTCAGGTTATGTCAAGTATAGTAAGTCCCTAATTACAGTGGCCAGTTGTGATTAGCCACTTACTTTACTCTTCATTCTCCAAGCATTTCCTATCCTGACTACATCAGTATCCAAATCTTACAAAGAACACATAATCCACATAGCACACGCATATAATTCCCTTTTATTAACCCTCATAAAATGTTTACGTAAAACCTTTACCTGCAGGCATGTAGCTACTAGGACTGGCATCCCTTTCCCTTTCATCCCATTCTCAGTTTAAGTTTAGGTTCTTTGAAAATATTTTTCCCAATTCCCTTAAACTTTGGCTCTGATACCAACTTGCAAGGCCCCATTCCCAGGACGCTTACAGTTGGTCAATCATCGCATAAAACATATAAAATTCATCATTTTGCAGTGGAAATTTAAACTTTTCATTAATGATTAAAAACATGTCAATACATCATATCATTAAATTACATAATCAAAAATTGTATTAATACAATATCATCTCAAAATGTGGATGCCAGACTCAAAAAATTCCCAGTAGCTTATGCATCCATGCCTGCACCTCCTCAGCATCAAACGGTTACCTGCCAACTATTATGCATACAAAAAGTCAACGATGCTGAGTGAGTTCTAGTTTAATAATAAAATACTTGAGTTACGTTAAAACATATCCTTTACTTGTGTTCGTGATCACACATCATACGTACATCTAGATAATAATCATTATCTTCATCATCGTTTATCATCATTAGTTTTCGTACGTTCATTCGTTTACATCTTTACTTTCTTTATGAATCCCGCCATAAGCTAAACCCCCAACATTGTGCATGAAGCTGGTACTTTATCGGGGCCTGTAAACAACCCTTAATCATTGTGCGCGAAGCAGATACATTGTGCACGAAGCGGATACATTCCATACATTGTGCTCGAAGCAAAATACAGTACCGGGGTAAGCGACAAGGATTCCATCATTCATTACTTTCATTTTCATCATTCGTTATCTTTCACTTTCCTTACATAATACTTACTTACGTACATATAACATACCACGTAAAGTCACATCATATTCATAGCATGGAACAACATCATCATCATAACAGCAAACAATGCATACACATCATAAACAAGTATAAGCCACCACAAGGCATTATTTCTTAACACTTAAGTTCTACTTCCCAAAATTACAAAAAATCCCAAGTCCTAGAAGGAATGCGAATGAACAAAGAAATGCGGATGAGCAAACAAATGCGGATGAACAAAGAAATGCGGATGAGCAAAAAAATGCGTATGAGCAAACAAATGCGGATGAGCAAACAAATACGCATGAGCACTGTAGCAAATGCGCATGAACAAAAGAAATGCGCATGATCACTGTAGCAAATGCGCTAGAACAAAACACTTATGCGATTATTCAACTCTAAATGCGGATGAACTAAACCAACCTGCAGTTGCGACTTATGCAATATTCAGTTCCCAATCATCATTCTAACACATCCTTAACACAGATCTATCATGCTACGCACTTAGAACATACTACACATCTTAGAAAAACATCTAAAAACATACACCCATTCGCACACCATGCCAAAATTCATAGTTTAGTTCAGAAAACCTTCTGCCCAGTAAGCATAACAGCCCCAAACACTTAGAAAATCAGTAAAAGAGGGGATCTAGAACTCACCTTGAACAGCTTTCAAGTAGAACACTTCAAACCCGAGAACCCACTTGAATTTTCAGCACCTAAAACACATGAAAACGAGCACTAAACATATGGAACTCAGTCCAAAAGCTCAAACCCAGCTGAAAACCGAGAAGAACACCTTGAAATCTTACCTTTTGAAGATTTTCTTCCATTTTCTCTCACTAAAACCGGTTGAGAGCTTCTCTCTCTCTCTAGAACCGAAGGTTGCAGGAGAGAAAAGAGGTTATGGGCGTCCATACCTCTTTTAAACCCCATTATGTGCAAGTTTGGCCCTTACACGCTTTTACCCCTTGCTTTTAAAATAACTTCCTATTTGATCCTTTACTTTTCTTTTCTTTTCTTTTTTCTTTTGAAATTTCTAGGTGTTACATAATGGAATATCTCCCAAATGTTGGTTGGGTTGTGGTACTCCTTGGTTTTCTAGATTGTTCATCATTCTTGAATGGTTACTTTCGGGTGTTCTTGAAAGTCTGCTTAATATCTGATGAGCTGTTGCTGATGATGTACCTTCTTCCTATCTTGTTTGACCATGAATTTGAGAAGTCCTTGAAGTTGATGCTTTTTGAAACACACGATTCACACTTGTAGTCTTCTCGATTTCAGGATCAAATAGCAATGGTGAGGCCTTCCTGAAAATCTTGTATGCATTAATAATGGTTACCTGCAAACAAGAAAACACAAAATACCTTGAGTAATACTGAACAAGAAAACAAATAAAAAAAATAGAAAAGTAAAATCTTTTTGGGTTTTTTATAAATTTTTAAGAAAGCAAATAAAAACTATTAAACACTAAGTGCATTAATTCCCCGGCAACGACTCCATTTTGATCTGGTTGTCGAGACTCGATCAAAAGAAGTTATTATATCGGTCTTAGCTACCTTTACTGTGTAAGGGTAAGTAAGGTCGTCTCCACAGGGGATACGTGGAAAGTGTTTAACAATTGTAAGTCTATTAACTAAAAGACACAAAATTTATAATTAAAGATTGAAACTTTGAATGAATTAATGAACATAATTGCAAAAAGAAAGAATCTTTGAAATGAATTTGATTAAATAATAGGAAACAATCACTTCCGGGTTTCTAATTCTGCAAGATCCACAATTGATACTTTTAAATTAGGGTTTGTAAGAAACAATACATCAAGATTTTAGATTTTGATTAAAGTATTAACAAAGGAACAATCTTTTAAGACTCGTTCATTCATAAAGTTACCAATTCACCTATATCACGATGTCTACTTTTCTTAATGAGCTCACGATGCAAGGAAACCGAAAACTGATAATCAAGCACATGACTTTATTTATAAGTAAACCTTTTAAACCAATCAAAACATAATGCTTCATTCATTAATCCATTGTTTAATACAAAAAACCTAATAAAACATACCAATTGTTTCACTTAACATGATTTGTACTCCTAAAAGCAATCAAGAAGAACTTAGCCACGCATGGTCTTCATTGAATCATCAATATTGATTATATGATGATCAATGATGATTTGGTGTGTGTTAGGAAGCTTCAAAGCACCCAAAATCACCTTCAATTTGCTAGATTTTGGCTGGAAGGAGTTGTACTTCGAGTTGGGGTTGGATAGGTTTAAGTAGACATAAAGATCCACAAAATTCGGGGGTTTGTTGAAGACCGGCGTATGATACGCCCAGGGGCAGCATATCATACGCCCCCCTCAGCATCCATACGCCCAACTTTCTGTAATTTTTGTCAAATACGCCTACAATTACACCGCCAATACGCCGACCGACGTATTAGATGCCCATACCCGGCGTATGGTACGCCGGTATGCCTAATTTTGTGCCTTTTTTGTAACATTTGATGTTTACATCTTTAGTCCTTGTAGTTTCATGTTGTTATCCTTATTCTCCAAAATAAGCCTCCTTTAGCTCCAATTACCTATAAATCAAAACACAAACAACTTGAAACTATTCCACCAAAATCATGATGTAAAAACAAGCATTTAGATTAATTAAACCTTGAATTATTAGCACTTGATCAGTGTGCTATTTGATTTATGTGCTTAGTGGATTTGGATGCTGATGTAGTCAGGATAGGAAATGCTTGGGAATGAAGAGTAAAGTAAGTGGCTAATCACAACTGGCCACTTTAATTAGAGACTTACTATACTTGACATAATCTAAGCTATTACCTTCAATGACTTTGTCGGTGTTCGAATCTTATAGGAAGTAGATTTTATGGTGGGTAGAAAATCTAGGAAGGCAACCCGAGGTGGTGCTTATGGCAGGCGTACTATTGGGCCACGTGTCACTAGGAGCAAAGCTAAGGCTCCCGAGATGATTCATAAGGACACAGATCTCCATTGCCACAAAGAGGGTGAAGGATCAGCTACCCTCAAATCTACGATGAAGGAAGCTATTGCTGATGAGGTCTACAACGTCATGCAAAATGTGTTGCCTTCGGTGGTGACTGAAGTGTTGAGGGTTGTAAAGGATGGGGAAAGAGCTGAGGATATGGGGAAGAATGAGGAGAGGAAGTCAAGAAAGTGCACAGAAAGGACAGAGGAAGTTGAAGAAGAGCCATCTACCCCAAATGTGGTAATTCATGATGATGATAGCAGGGAGGAGAAGGAGACTGCTAAGGGGTGCAGCTATGGGGCGTTTCAGAGATGCAAACCCCCGACCTATTACGGTAATGGCAATGCTACTGCTGCTCACTGTTGGGTTTGAGAGATGAAAGCAGTCCTGGATATTAGTGAATGTCAGGAGGATCAGAAGGTGAAGTTTGCCTCCCATTCTTTCGTTGACTCGGCACTATGCTAGTGGGACAACATTGTCCAAGCCGAGGGAAAATGATCTATAGCAAAGATGAGGTGGTCGGATTTGAAGGAGCTAGTGCTGGAGGACTATCATCCACATCAAGAGTTGGACAAAATTGAGAAGGAGTTCTTGCATTTGGAGGCTGGGAACATGACTCATAAAGAGTACACCTCCAAGTTCAATGAACTTTCAAGACTTGTGCCAGGTCTGGTAAATACGGTGTCTAAGAAGATTAAGAGATACATGCAAGGTTTACCTATGGACATCAGGAGGAACATGATAGCCGCTAGACCGAGCACGTTTAGGTCAGTGGTAGATTTGTCGGGGAGATTGTATGATGAGACGGACCCGGTGCCAGTTTAGAGGAAGGTCGAGAGGAGTTGGAATAAGAATGGTAATGGGAAGAGGTTCAGGAATGACAACTATGGAATTGGGGAGAAGAAGATGAGGGTTAACGACCGTCGCCCCGAACAAAGGAAGGGGAATGACCAAAGGGGTTGTAAGAAGTGTGGGAAGAGTCACACGGGCGAATGTAGAGTGGGGACGAACAGGTGCTTCAAATGTAGGGGCGAGGAGCATTATGCTAACTAGTGTAGGATACCGTGATGTCACCAATACGGAGAAGTAGGCCACTTGGGCTGGGATTGCAAGAAGGGTGGAGCAGGAAGCTCAGGGACCTAGATGATGGGGGATAAAGGGAAGAGTAAGAGCACCAAGGGAAAGGCAAGGGCATTCAACATGACCCGGGAAGAAGCCAGAGTGGATCCTAAAGTAGTTTCAGGTATGTTTCTGGTAAACCAATTATATGCTTCTATGCTCTTTGATTCGGGTGCTAGTAAGAGCTTTGTATCTACTGCCTTTTGTTGTGCAATGCATGGTAAGAATAGGAAGATAGATGTGCCTTTCCATGTAGAGACAATGATAGAAAATCTACCAAGGTAACTGATATGATAGACGATTGCCTCATAGAATTAGATGGTCATAAGTTTCCTACTAGATTGTATGTGATGGCCCTAGGAGGTTTTGATGTGGTGTTAGGAATGGATTGGTTGGCAACCTACGAAGCGAATATCATGTGTCAAAAGAAGATGATTTGTCTGATTGCGCCCGACGGCAGTTTGGTTATGGTTCACGGAGACAAGGAATGCACCACTCTGCGAGTGATATCGATGATCATGGTAGATAAGTTTATGAGGCGAGGGTGTGGTGCTTACCTAGCTTATGTGAAGGACGTGGATGCTACCATGCCTCAACTGTCAGATGTGCCGGTAGTATGCGATTTCCTCGAGGTGTTTCCCGAAGACCTGCCAGGGGTCCCACCCTATAGAGAAATCGAGTTTTAGATTGACTTGATACCAGGAGTGTAACCCGTCGCGAAGGACCATACCATTTGGATCCATCTAAACTCAAAGAGCTGATGGCGCAACTGCAAGATCTTTTGGATAAGGGCTTTATTCGGCCGAGTATCTCTCTATGGGGTGCTTCGGTTCTATTCGTGAAGAAGAAGGACGGTAGTATGAGGATGTGCATTGACTACCGCGAGCTGAACAAGTTGACTGTGAAGAACCGGTATCCATTACCAAGGATTGACGACTTGTTTGATCAACTCCAAGGTGCTAGTCGGTCCTCCAGGATAGACCTTCGATCGAGGTATCATCAACTGAAGGTGAAGGAGCAGGAAATCCCTAAGACAGCTTTTGCACGTGTTATGGACACTACGAGTTTCTCGTGATGTCTTTTGGTTTAACCAACGTGCTGACTGCCTTTATGGATCTTATGAATCGGGTATGTCGACTGATGCTAGACAGATCGGTGATGGTATTCATTGATGATATTCTGATCTACTCTAAGAGCGAAGAGGAGCACGCCTGTCATCTCAAGGAGGTATTAGAGACACTTAGAAACGAGAAGTTGTACTTGAAGTTCTCTAAGTGTGCGTTTTGGCTACGAGAGGTCCAATTTCTTGGCCACGTGATTAAACCCAAAGGAATAATGGTAGACCCTACGAAGGTCGAAGCTGTAATGCAATGGGAATCCCCAAGGATGCCATCCGAGATCCGTAGTTTCTTGGGTTTGGCAGGTTACTACAGAAGATTTATTTAAGACTTCTCTAAGGTGGCGACCCCGTTGACTAAGCTGAATCGCAAGGATGTGAAGTTTGAATGGGGTTTCGATTAGGAGAGTGCATTTCAAGAGTTGAATACGAGGTTAACTCAAGCCCCAGTCTTGACATTGCCTGAAAGGAATGATGACTTGGTGGTATATTAAGATGCATCGTGGTTGGGCTTAAGTTGCGTGTTGATGCAACGAGGTAAGGTTGTAGCCTATGCGTCTCGGTATTTGAAGATCCATGAGGTTAGCTACCCTACTAATGATTTGGAGTTGGCGGCTGTGGTCTTTGCTGAGGCACTACTTGTATAGGGTGAAGGGCACCATCTTCACAGATCACAAGAGCCTAAAGTATTTCTTCAAGCAAAAGGATCTTAACATGAGATAAAGGAGATGGTTAGAGTTGATCAAGGATTACGATTGCGAAATTCACTATCATCCGGGCAAGGCGAACGTGGTTGCTGATGCCTTTAGCTGAAAGGAATGACCTGAACCAATCCGGGTGAAGGCTTGTCAACTGGTTATGACGCCCAATGTCATGGGTCAGATCAGAAAGTTCCAAGATGAGGAGCTGAAGGACGATAGGATCAACTCTGACGGATGAAGGGGCAGGTAACGGATTTAGGGGAGAACACCCTTGGCGTTAGAAACCGATCTGGGCGAATGTGGATTCCTTGTTATAGGGATCTAAGGTATGGATAAAGCTCACAAAACATAGTATTCCATCCATCCTGGCGCTACAAAGATGTATCATGACCTGAAGAAGGATTATTGGTGGCTAGGGATGAAGCGTGACATGGTGGAGTACGTGAGTAAGTGCCTGACTTATTTACAAGTGAAGGCAGAGCATCAAAAACCATATGGGAAGATCCAACCCTTGGATATACCCGAATGGAATATGGAACACATCACCATGGACTTCATCATGAAATTGCCTCGCACGGCGAGAGGATGTGATACCATCTGGGTGGTTGTAGACCGCTTGATGAAGAGTGCTCACTTCTTGCCAATCTGAGAGACTTACTCATCAAAAAGGTTGGCAGAGCTGTTCATCAAGGAGATTGTAACTCGTCATGGCGTGCCGGTGTCTATTGTTTCTGATAGGGACACTCGGTTCACGTCCAAGTTCTGGAAGAAATTTCATGATGCGATGGGTACGAGGCTACACATTATCACAGCTTACCACCCTCAGACAGACGGTCAATCAGAATGGACTATTCAACCTTAGAGGACATGCTCCGGGCATGCATTATTGATTTTGGTGGAAGCTGGGATGAACACCTACCGTTGGCAGAGTTCTCCCACAACAATAGTTATCATGCCAGTATAGGCATGCCACTATTTGAAATGTTGTATGGGAGACGATGCACAAGCCCGGTGTGTTGGGGTGATATCGAGCAGAAGGTGTTGGGAAGTATCGAGATCATTGAGGCCACGTTGGAGAAGTTAGAAAAGATCAAGGCTTTTATGAAGGCAGTAAAGGACCGACAGAAGTCCTACGTTGATAAGAGAAGGAGGCCAATTGAGTTCCAAGTGGGAGATAAGGTGATGTTGAAAGTATCTCCTTGGAAAGGGATTATCAGGTTCCGAAAGCGAGGGAAGTTGAGCCCAATGTATATCGGGCCATTCGAAATCATTGCCAGAGTTGGTGAAGTGGCATATAGGCTGGAACTTCCTGATAAGCTACATGGGATTCATCTTACGTTCCATGTATCTCACTTACGAAACTGCTTGGCCGAAGGTGACATTGTTATTCCTCTCACGGACATTGAGGTTGATGAAAGGTTGAATTATGTGGAGCAACTAGTGGCTATTTTGGACCGGAAGGAGAAACGGTTAAGGAATAAAGTGATTAGCCAAGTAAAAGTGCAATGGAAGCATCACAAGGGATCAGAGGCCACTTGGGAGTCAGAGGAAGAAATGAGACGGTACTACCCAGATCTCTTTAAGGAGTGACAGGTTTCGGGAACGAAACCTATATAAGGGGGGTGGACTTGTAACACCCAGAAATTTCAAAAAAAAAAGAAAAGAAAAGTAAGGGAGCAAATAGGATTTTATTTCAAAAAGCAAGGGTTAAAAATGTGCAAGGGCCAAACCGGCCCATAATGGGTTCAAAATGAAGAAATGGCCGCCCATACCCTCTCTCTCCCATGCCCTCAACCTTCGGCTAGAGAGAGAGAAAAAGGCTTCCAGCGGTTCTAGTGTGAGAAAGTAGAGGAAATCTTCAAAAGGTTTTAGAACTCCAGGTTTGCTCTCGGGTTTGTGGTGTTTTGCTCGAAGGCTATTTAAGGTGAGTTCTAGATCCCCTTTTTTACTTGTTTTCTACTTGTTTGGGGCTGGTATGTGTACTGAAAAAGATATCTTTTTACCAAACTATGTTTTTCCATAAAAAAATATGGCTGTTTTTGAAAGATGAATGTTTTTAAAAGATTCTATGATATTGAATGGTTGTTTGTTATATTCTATTCTGTAACTGGTAGATCTATGTTAAGAATAGCTTAAGATGATGTATGGGACTAAAAACTGCCTAAGTTGGATCGTAAGTGGTGAACATACTGTCCGCTGTGGACACTTGAACATTGTTAGAATGTTCGTTGTTGACACTTTAAGCGTTTAGACTGTCCATTGTGGACAATGCATGTCCGCTGCAGACACTTATGTATGCATGCATGACCGTTGTGGACATTTGTCATCCACTATGGACCCTTTAAATACTTTAGACTATCTGCTGTGGATTATGGCTGTCCGCTGTGGACACATAATGTTTAATTCATCCGCTGTAAACTTTGTCGTCCACTGTGGACTTTGGCTTTCCGCTGTGGACACTTGGGTGTTTAGTTCATCCGCTGTGGACTTTGGTCGTCCGCTGTGGACTTTGGCTGTCTGTTGTGGACACTTAACATTTAAGCCATCCGCTGCATACCTATTTCATGCGCTGTGAACACTTAGGTTTATTCTGAAATTTTGGGAATAGAAATTAATCGACTGGTACTTATGTTTAAAGGAGATTATGTTTGTTTAATGTTTCTAATGCTTTATTTGCTTATGGGATGCTGTTATGAATAAATAATATTTCATGTTATGTGATTCTCATGACCGGATGCCTTAAAAGTATTATTCATAAACAAGTGGTCACAAAGGAATAACAGAAAGACAGTGGAACTTAATGAATGTTACCCCTGGGCCCGTATGATGAATGGAAAGCCTTGCAAGCAAAATGAATAGAGGTTCACGACCCTGGGTGTCATTTGTTCAACTGATGTGCGGCTGTTTCATCCCATGAGGATGCACATCTGGGGTCTAATCCTTGTGATTGACCAATGAATGAATGGGACCCGTATTCATAAGCAGGCTTCGTGCCTAGCAGTGCGGGTCAACTGTCAGGGGTTAGCTACCATGATAAACGTGTATTGGCAGGAGTTCGGCATCTATTGCCAACCAACAATGTAGGCTCTTGCTTTGTGCAATCCTAGTTAATGAAAGAGAAAGATAATGAAAGAATGAAAGATAATGAATCTCTTAACGAATTATTATGTATAATGATGGATGAACACCAAGTGAAGCTTACAAAATGTATATTTTCTATATTATCAAAACTAGAACTCACTCAGCAACGCTGACTTTTTATATGCATATCAGTTGGCAGGTAATGATGTTGCTGGGGATGGTACGAGGTTGAAGCTACTTGGCAAATAAAGACTGACATCCATGTTATGCAGAAATGATATTTTTTGTCTTGTAATACAACTAAATATTCTTTTGAAACTTGTAACAACGATGTATTTCTTGGCAAAAGTTATTATTAATGCATGAAATTCTTTTTTTTAACTATTCCGCTGCCATGATTTCTTACTTCAATGTATTTTAATGTGTAAGGTGCTATGCATGACTAGCTGTGGGGTTTCCAAGGAACGGGGCCATACAAGTTGGTATCAGAGCCAAAGTTTAAGAGAATTGGGTAAATTATTTTCAAAACCTAAACTTAAACTGAAAATGGAACCAAATGAAGGGATGCCAGCCCAAGTATCTACGTGCCATCAGGTAATTTTCTTAAAGTTAACAGGTTATATGTGTGTGTGTGATCTGGTTGTCGAGACTCGATCAAAAGAAGTTATTATATCGGTCTTAGCTACCTTTATTGTGTAAGGGTAAGTAAGGTCGTCTCCACAGGGGATATGTGGAAAGTGTTTAACAATTGTAAGTCTATTAACTAAAAGACACAAACTTTATAATTAAAGATTGAAACTTTGAATGAATTAATGAACATAATTGCAAAAAGAAAGAATCTTTGAAATGAATTTGATTAAATAATAGGAAACAATCACTTCCGGGTTTCCAATTCTGCAAGATCCACAATTGATACTTTTAAATTAGGGTTTGTAAGAAACAATACTTCAAGATTTTAGATTTTGATTAAAGTAGTAACAAAGGAACAATCTTTTAAGACTCGTTCATTCATAAAGTTACCAATTCATCTATATCACGTTGTCTACTTTTCTTAATGAGCTCACGATGCAAGGAAACCGAAAACTAATAATCAAGCACACGACTTTATTTATAAGTAAACCTTTTAAATCAATCAAAACATAATGCTTCATTCATTAATCCATTGTTCAATACAAAAAACCTAATAAAACATACCAATTGTTTCACTTAACATGAATTGTACTCCTGAAAGCAATCATGAAGAACTTAGCCACGCATGGTCTTCATTGAATCTTCAATATTGATTATATGATGATCAATGATGATTTGGTGTGTGTTGGGAAGCTTGAAAGCACCCAAAATCACCTTCAATTTGCTAGATTTTGGCTGGAAGGAGTTGTACTTCGAGTTGGGGTTGGATAGGTTTAAGTAGACATCAAGATCCACAAAATTCAGGGGTTTGTTGAAGACCGGAGTATGATACGCCCAGGGGCAGCGTATCATACTCCCCCCTCAGCATCCATACGCCCAAATTTCTGTAATTTTTGTCAAATACGCCTACAAATACACCGCCAATAAGCCGACCGACGTATTAGATGCCCATACCCGACGTATGGTATGCAGGTATGCCTAATTTTGTGCCTTTTTGTAAATTTTTGATGTTTACATCTTTAGTCCTTGTTGTTTCATGTTGGGCTCCTTATTCTCCAAAATAAGCCTCCTTTAGCTCCAATTACCTATAAATCAAAACAAACAACTTGAAACTATTCCACCATAATCATGATGAAAAATCAAGCATTTAGATTAATTAAACCTTGAATTATTAGCACTTGATCAGTGTGCTATTTGATTTATGTGCTTAGTAGATTTGGATGCTGATGTAGTCAGGATAGGAAATGCTTAGGAATGAATAGTAAAGTAAGTGGCTAATCACAACTGGCCACTGTAATTAGAGACTTACTATACTTGACATAATCTGAGCTATTACCTTGAATGACTTTGTTGGTTTTCGAATCTCATAGGAAGTAGATTTTATGGTGGGTAAAAAATCTAGGAAGGCAACCCGAGGTGGTGCTCATGGTGGGCGTACTATTGGGCCACGTGTCACCAGGAGCAAAGCTAAGGCTGCCGAGATGGTTTATGAGGACACAGATCTCCATGGCCACCAAGAGGGTAAAGGATCAGCTACCCTCAAATCTACAATGAAGGAAACTATTGCTGATGAGGTCTACAACGTCATGCAAAATGTGTTGCCTTTGGTGGTGACTGAAGTGTTAAGGGCTGTAAAGGATGGGGAAAGAGCTGAGGATATGGGGAAGAAGGAGGAGAGGAAGTCAAGAAAGTCCACAGAAAGGACAGAGGAAGTTGAAGAAGAGCCATCTACCCCAAATGTGGTAATTCATGATGATGATAGCGAGGAGGAGAAAGAGACTGCTAAGGGGTGAAGCTATGCGGCGTTTCAGAGATGCAAACCCCCGACCTATTACGGTAATGGCAATGCTACTGCTGCTCACTATTAGGTTTGAGAGATGGAAGCAGTCCTGGACATCAGTGAATGTCAGGAGGATCAGAAGGTGAAGTTTGCCTCCCATTCTTTCGTTGACTCGGCACTATGCTAGTGGGACAACATTGTCCAAGCCGAGGGAAAATGATCTATAGCAAAGATGAGGTGGTCGGATTTGAAGAAGCTAGTGCTGGAGGAGTATCGTCCACATCAAGAGTTGGACAAAATTGAGAAGGAGTTCTTGCATTTGGAGGCTGGGAACATGACTCATCAAGAGTACACCTCCAAGTTCAATGAACTTGCAAGACTTGTGCCAGGTCTGGTAAATCCGGTGTCCAAGAAGATTAAGAGATACATGCAAGGTTTACCTATGGATATTAGGAGGAACATGATAGCCGCTAGACCGAGCACGTTTAGGTCAGTGGTAGATTTGGTGGGGAGATTGCAAAAGATATTTTTAAGAAGCTTTCGGAACTGTGGCAGGATCTTCATACTTTTATAGTGGAAGTTTTCCAATGAGCATATATAAAAAGATAACTTGCATCAGATTATAGAATTATTCTTTTGAGCATCCAAGGTTGTTATTTATAATTGCATTAGCCACTCATCATATTTTGATGTCTCTTACGTACATTTAGTTTTGAAAAAAAAATCCTATACATATACATGTATGTATAATACACATAAACACACATATATACATACACATATATGTGTGTGTGTTTGTGTGTGTTTATTAGTAAAACTAGTTCATTTGTAATTTGGTTAAAACAAATTCACATCATAATATATTTCAAATAAATTAATTTATTTATGTTTTATTGTTTCTACAATAATAACTACATGGACTAAATTATTTCACAAATAATTTAACCTTGTTTTTCATTTCTTTTACTACTATTTAACTCCTTAAATATTATTTATTTGATTGTTGCTTATTGTGTAATGCTTTTGTAACTTACGTTAGTAGCACCATTATCAAATATTGTTATTTGGGCATCTATGTTTAACATTCTCTTATAATTTTCAAAATATGTGTTTTTTTTTTTTTTAAATTTGAAATATATCATTACGATGTTATTAATTTTATCTATTTTCTCACATAAGTTTTATTTGAAACCAAGACAGGTCCAAATATAATATACTTACCTTCTTGTATTTCTTAATAAAAATTCATATATATTGTTATGATGTGCTTGTTTTTATTTACGTTTAGATATAAATTTTATTTGAAAACTCAGGTCAAATATAATATGATTTTAACTTTTAAACTCCCCATTTACCACGGCGACGTAATTATTTATATCTATATTTTCGACATCGACTAGGGTCAAATATAATGTATATTTGAACATTTAATTCACAATATACCAGTGTGACGTTATTCTTACTACTTATGTTTTTAGGTTCCCCTGCAACATGCGACCAAAACCTACTTATATTTCATTCCCACAACAACGTAATATCTTTACAAAGTTCGGATATATCGTTTCGACTTCCTTCTCTTATTGAAACGAAACGTTGCCGCGATAACATGCTAGTGTTTTTTTTGTTAATTTTGGTGATCAAATTTCAATAAAATAGGATCCGATAATCAGTACATGTGCATCCAAGAGTAAAATATATTTTAATTTATTTTAATCCAAGGCTTTTTAATTTTATCTTTTTTGCCTATTCGATAATCGGTCTGTCTTTGTTTGTGTTCAATTATGTTCGGTAAATGTTCGTGAACAATCTATTTTCTTAATAAACGATCAAATTAATGTTTGTTGGTTTAGTTTAATGTGTAATGATATGTAGTTATAAAGATTACATTAGTATAAGATTATAATAAGGGGCCAAAACTATAACAATTGACACACTTGTCAACCACAATTGTCCAAGCTATTATAATATAATATTACATTATGGTTTAGGTCAATTTCATGAATCATCGTTGTTATCTCTTCTTATCCATATCTTTGTTGGCTTAGATTCAACAATGTTATTTCCCAGCAGGAGGCTGCTTCATATTCCTGGTCATATCCCTTTCTTGTACTCAACTCTCCCTCATTACTGCCGTTTCTAAAAGCACAACTGCAAAAGAATATTATTTATACTTGAACCTTTTCTTTTCCTGTATAGATACTTTATACTTTTCAAACTTATGGCGTTGAGTTGAATTATTATTCACTGCTCAACACGTTATCACAATTTTAAATTATTGTTTTTGTTATTATTTTAAAATATATATTGAGAGCAAAATCACACAGAGGATTTCTATAACAAGACTTAATTGCATATACGATACCAATTATTCAATCATGAGTAACACATTTGTTCATTATCACTAACCGGCATTAAATAAATCCCTTTACCTTATTGTAAATAATATTCTTAAAAAATTTCGGATATCCGAAGTTTGAATAAAAAATATCCGAAATATCCGAAAATATCTGAAGTTTCTAATTAATAATTATTATTTCATAATTTCTATAAAAATATTTCTGATATCTAAATATCCAAAATCAAAAACACTATCCAAATAGAAATTTCGGATATCCGAATTCGAATCTAAATCCGAAATTTCAGATTAGTTAAAACCCTTTGGTAAGACATTTTCTACTTTTGATGTTACAAAAGTTAAAATTACCGTTCTCGTGTAATTTCGTACAAAGATACTAATGATCAAACGTAACCTTCTTGGAAAGTTAACGCCGGTGTGTTTAAATGAGAAGTGACTGGAGTGTGTGGTTTCAAACAAAAGTCAACGACTAACATAATAGCAAAGAAAATTACAAAGATGAAATAAGACCACAAGATATAGATTTAGTGACGGGGTGGATATTATGAAATCTTAAAATTATAAATTAACATCCTAAATTTTTATACGGGTCATATGGTCCAATATGCGTCGTATAGGGGAGTCGTTATAGCCTTATATGAGGCGTATAACCCTCTGACAGCCCCCTGAATTTTTCCGCTTAGTTAGTGTCAAAATTTGTTATACGCATCGTATAACACTATATGTGTCATACAGGGAGTCGTATAGGCTATATGTGGCGCATAGTTCCCCCACCTGAATTTTCATTGTTTTCGGTGTATTCGACCCTATACGCCACGTATGATGCCATACGAGGTGTATAGAGGGGTGTCGATTTATAATGTGAGGTGTCTGTATATTAGAACCCTTTAGTGATCCAAATTCTCTTATTCATAACTGTCCCATGCAACCACAGAAAAACAACAAGAAAAAAAGCATTTGGTAGTGGTGCTTGGAGTGATCGAGAAGATGGAAATGTAGAAACCAATAAGGAAACTTGCCTCATGACCTTTGAAACAAATGATGTACATTATAGTGAAAATAATGCATGTGGCAATCATGATGATTTCAAATTGTAATATGATGGCTATGTAACCTTAGCTCCAAGGTCACTGACGAAAACGAAGTTCTTAGAGATAAAATTAAATACTTGAAAAAGAAGTGTTGGAAGATGATTTTCTAAGTGACTGAAGCGTGTGGATCTCGAGAAGAAAATTTTTAAAGAAAACTTCTAATAAGGTCCAAATTTGAGATGCAAATGATTTAAGGAAGATAATCATTTGCTTATAGAAACAAAGAAAACTTTCCATCACCATAAGTAAACACTATTAACATTTAAACAAAGAAAACTTTCCATCACCATAAGTAAACACTATTAACATTTAATAAAAGAATAAAATGCCAAAAGTGTTTGGGTTTCACAAATAATCATAAAGTTGATTCATTACTAAAGAATACTTTGTTAAGCAAAACTAGTCTTTAAAGTAAAATTGTTTCAATTAAGAACACTCATGTGATAGACCAATTTTGTGTACCAAAACATAGGGTTGTGTATGTCAAGAATGATTATAGAATACACCCTGAAAGGTTTTACTAGTCGTACTCAAGAAGGAACTACAATCATGAAGGTGAATGGAGAGTAAAACAAAAGAGGATGAGTTGATTGTTAATAGTGGATGCACCAAAGATATGACTCGTGACAAAGGCTCATTCCTGAAATTTAAACCACACGATAGTAGATATGTGACATTTGATGGAAGCCCAAAAGGAAAGCTGATTGGTAAGGTAACATTTTCCTTGAAAACTTAGTAATCAGAACTGTTGAGCATGTCAAGATATTTGAACTTTAACTTGCAAAGTGTAGGTCAATTGTGTGATAATGACTTAAAAGTTACATTTAACAAAAGGAAATGCATTATTTGGAAAGATGATACAACATTAATAAGTGGTCATAGAAAAAAGGGATTGTATACATAGAAACTAGGTGATAATATATACACAAAAAAATATATTGCTTCTATAATTCAAATCACCACTCTATATCACAAAAGATTAGAACCTGCTAACATAAAATTAATTCAAATGTAGAATTTAAAAGAACTTCTTAATGATTTGCCTAGATTAAAAATTGAATATCATTTTGTGATGCATGTAAATTAGGTAAACAAGTTTATGCATCTTATAAGGTTAAAAACACGATGTCTTCAATAAAGTACTTCGGAATTATTAGATATGGACATTATATTTAGATGATTAGCTATGAAATGTAAGAAACTTCTATACTGTGATTATAGTTAGTGACTTTTCAAGATATACTTGGACATGATTTATTTTAACTAAAAGTGAAATATTTAAAAAGTTTAAGATCTTAAGTAAGAAAACTTAAAATCATCAACTTTATACGATTATCTCATTTTCTACAGGCTGATAGTGGAGAATACGTTGATAAAGTGCACTTTTGGGCATTTTTTGACAAATATAAGATAACCTATAACTTTTTGGCTCCTCGAATCCTCAATCTAATGAGTTGTTAAGGAAGAACCGAATATAACAAGAGATGAGGCATACAATGCTTGGTGTATTCACCAAATTTTTTGGTGTGTTACCATAGCTGCCACCACCTACATCCTTAAGAGGATCCTAGTTAGACCAATCCTTGATAAAACCCTATATGAAATCTTCAAGGTTATTAGTCAAACTTAAAGTACTTGTAAGTGCTTTATACATAACACCAAAGACCATTTACCAAATTTAATGTTAATTTCTATGAGTGCGTGACTAGGATACTTCTAAAATAACAAAGATAAGGTACCCATAACATGTAAATATTGGGAGGTAATGGGTTCAATTCTTACTTTGAGCAAAATGCTAAGAGTTGATTCAGTGGGTTTTCTTAGCAATGAGTTTCCTCCTAAAGAGGTTAGGGGTGCGATCCCGCTTGTAAAACAGATAAATGGACGGGATTAAAATAACACAAATCCTCCAAAACAGAGTTGCACATTTGTCGTTAAAAAATACTGAGTTCTAAAAAATCTACCATGGTAATGGAAGAAACCCACATCATATCCTCCAATGAGGACCCCACCTAAGTCAAAATCACCATACTTGGTGGGTGAAGATATCTATCGAAAACATGATTTGGTAATCATTGAAAGCTAAAGTCTAAAGGAATGAAACCCCTTTAATGACATTCCTCCTAAAGAGGCTGATCAAAATTTTAACATAAAAAAATTTAGAAATCATCTAATTGAACAAGCAAGAGGTAGCCTCAACCAAAGAACCAGAAGATCACAAGCCCTATACATTTTTTTATTTGTAGCCTTTATATCTTTCTTGGGACCTAAAAATGTGAAAAAATCTCACATATGAGATTTGGGTAACGACAATGTAAGAAGAGCTAAATTAATTTACTAGGAAATAAGTACGTGGAACTATTTTCCTTCTCCTAATGGTCAAACCATTGTAGGAACTAAGTGGGACAGAATAAGATGGACGAGCATGGGACTGTCACTAGAAACAAAGCTTAGACTAGTAGCTATAGGGATCATTTAACAAGAAGGTATTGATTATGATGAAACTTTTGCTCTGGTTGCTAGAGTGGAATTTATAGATATTGTATTTGCTTTTGCATGTGATAAATATTATACATTATACCAAATAGATTGTCAAACGTGATTTTCTAAATGACATGATAGAATGTACAAGTTTATGTGTCTTAACCACTTACTTTTTTAAAGATTTGTAAAGCCATATCATGTGTACAAGCTTATGTTAGTAAGATCTTATTGCTATAAGGCATTATAACATATTATTTGTTAAGAAGGAAGGTAATGATTCTGTAATAAATTTAAAATAATCCATGTTAGTAAACGTTATGTAATAGGTAAAATATATAACATATTATTTGTTAAGAAGGAAGGTAATGATTCTATACTTGTGGATATAGGTTGATGACATTATATTTGGATATACTTGTCCATCCTTATGTGGTGAGTTTTAAAGTAAAATGCAGTATGTATGATAAAATTTTAATTGAGTATGATAGGCAAATTAATATTTTGCCTTCGTTTAAAATTAAACAGTATGAAAATGGTATATTCACAAATCAATGTAAATACATTAGAGATATGTTAAAGAAGTTTGACATTGAAAACACTAAAATAATGGAGGAACCTATGGTTAAAACATTAAATTTAACTAAAGTTGAAAACGTGAACCATTTGATAATACAAAATATAGAGGTATGATTGGGAGTTTGGCTTATCTAATGGAAAGTCATTTGACATACAGTATAATGTTTGTCATTGTGCACTTTTCAGGAAAATCAAAGAAGCCACACCACGAAGAGATTAAAAGGATCTATCATTACATTAAAGGAACCATGATGTTGGATTATGGTACCCAAAGAACGAAGGAGCAGCATTATGTGTTGTTGGAATTTGATTTGGGAAGATAACAATTGAAATGAGATATGTGATCACCGGTATGCACAACTTGTATTCATGAAACAAGTAGTGTTCAACTATGAATAAACTGCTTATCAAATTCTCATATTTTATAATAATACAAGTATTATTGATACGGATTCGTATACGAGTGGATGCTAGAAACCCTAGCGTGATAATGCGCCTTCGGCCAATTGAGTGACAAAGAACAAATATTGTTCAAAGAAAACTTTTCTTTTTATAAAAACATACCATTCAACCTAGGATTACAGATCTTTAAATAAGAAACTAAAATAAAATAAATATGGAAATAAAATTACGATAAATAAGGAAGAGATCAACTAAATTAAATAAAGAGATAAACTGAAGAAATGGTTGGATAGGGTGGACTAAAACCGGCAGCCCCTTTTTTAGTCACAGGTCGACGGGTCGGGTTGTGAAGTATACTTCCGGGTGGTTCTTCAAATGAGTCTAGGTCCGTATCATCCTCCCCTTCTAAAAAGGACTCGTCCTCGAGTCATCGTCTTCACCGGGTTCATATGGAGACAAGTCGGCCACATTAAAGGTGGCGGAGACCTTGTAATGACCCGGGAGGTCGATCTTGTAGGCATTATCATTAATTCATTAAAGAACATGGAACAGACCATCGGCTCGTGGCTGCAACTTCCCGAATTGCCCCTGTGGAAACCGATCACGGCGCAAATATATCCACACGAGATCACCCTCGCTGAAAACGGCCTTTCTGCGATGTTTGTTAACCCGTGTCTGATATTGCAAATTGTGTTTGATGATGTGTTCTCGTACCTGTTCATGCAAATGTTTTATTTGTGTTGCTTGTTCCTCCCCGTCGGTGCTAAAAGGTTGAATTTCTGTAGATGGTGCAAAGTCAAGTGGAGTGAACGGGTTACGACCGTATACGACAAAGTAAGGGTTGCGGCCGGTGGAGCTGTGATTAGACCGGTTATATGCGAACTCTGCCTATGGAAGAATTAAGTCCCACCTCTTCGGATTATCCCCGGCCAAGCTTCGAAGTGGGTTGCCCAAACTCCGATTTGTAACTTCTGTTTGACCATCCGTTTACGGGTGGTGGGAACTACTAAATTGTAACTTCGCGCCCAAACGTTCCCACAATGTACGCCAAAAATGACTAATGAACTTCACATCACGATCAGACATGATGGTTTTTAGAACGCCATGTAAACGGACAATTTATCAAAATAGAGACGCGCCACTTGGGATGCATCATACGTCTTGACACAAGGTATAAATGAGCCATTTTGGAAAATCTGTCAACGACTACCATAATCGAATCTTTCTTGCGTTGCGTCAATGGTAGGACCAAGACAAAATTGATACTCACGTCTTCCCGCGGGCATACGGTAGCTAGTAAAGGAGTGTATAGCCCGTGATTCGTATGGTGAGTTTTGGCAATGTGACAAATGCGGCATCGTTTCAAAATCTTGGACACGTCTCGATTAAATTTCGGCCAAAAAAATCTATCTTGGACCAACATGACAGTTTTATCGCGGCCAAAGTGCCCAGCTAAAGCTCCTTGATGACATTCGAGAATAATCACCTCACGAAACGACGAGAACGGTACACACAAACGAGTTCCTTTGTAAAGTAAGCCTTCTTTTTAACAAAATCTCTATATGGACTAGTTTTGTTGTTGGTCCACATATCAATAAAATCTGGATCATCTTGATATAAATTAAAAAAGGATTTAAAACCAACTACCTCAAAAGCAACTGATGTCATGAGAGAAGGTCGACGGCTCAAAGCGTCGGCAACTGAGTTGGCGGAACCTGACTTGTGTCGAATGACGAAGGTGAAATTTTATAGCATCTCCACCCATTTGGCATGTCGCGGAATAAGCTTTGTTTGGCCCTGAATAAATTTATAGGCTTGGTGGTTGGAATATAAATTAAATTCGCCGGGTAGTAGACAGTTTCGCCAATATTCAAGACGTCGAACAATAGCATAGATTTCTTTATCATATGTACTATACCTGCGCTTTGTGTCACTCAACTTTTCACTAAAAAAAGCAACGGGCCTATGTTGTTGACTCAAAACCCCACCAATACCCAATCCCGATGTGTCGCATTCGACTTGGAAGATATGTTCAAAATTGGGAAGGGCTAAAACGGGCTCTTGTGTTACGGCAACCTTGAGTGCTTCAAAAGATTGTTATGCGGATGAGGACCAAGTAAACTTACTACCTTTTAAGCACTCGATAACAAGGGCGACGATCGTGCTAAAATTGCGAATGAATCGCTGGAAAAAAGGCGCAAGCCCATGAAAGCTACGAACATCATGAAGTGATTTAGGCTGTGGCCAAGTTGTAATTGCTGAGATTTTTGATTCTTCTATCCCAATGCACGTTCCCGAAACTAAATACCCCAGGAAGACGACTTCGGATGTCAAGAAGTGGCATTTTTAATTGGCGTATAATTTCTGTTATTGTAGGACTAAGAAAATGTCCCAAAGGTGGAGTAAGTGTTGCGCGATATCTTTACTAAATACCAAAATGTCGTCAAAATAAACGAAAACACAACGACCAATGAAAGGTTTAAAAATATTATTCATTAACCTTGTGAAAGTGCTCGGGGCATTCAACAACCCGAACGGCATAACCATCCATTTATACAACCCATCGCGTGCTTTAAACACCGTTTTCCACTCATCACCGGGTCGCATGCGAATCTGGTGGTACCCGCTACGTAAATCTATCTTTCAAAGAACAGTCGCTCCATGTAAATGATCAAGCAAATCATCAAACCGCAAGATAGGGAACTGATATTTGATTGTGATTTTGTTAACCGCTCGACTATCAATACACATGCGAAATTTACCGCCCGGTTTTGGAACCAAGAGAGCCGGTACGGCACATGGGCTCATGCTTTCCCGAATAAGGCCTTTTTCCAAGAGTTTGTTTACTTGACGATGTAACTCCGCAAAGTCTTTCGGATTCATTCGATAAGCTGGCTTGTTCGGAATGCTCGCCTCGAGAAGAAAGTCAATACAATGTTGTATATCACGTTTGAGAGGAAGACCAGCGGGAATGTTGTCGGGAAAAACATCACAAAATTCAGATATGAGTGGTTGGAACTCCGGTGGGACATCCTGCATAATTGGGTTCTCGTCCGTAATCAAGAAGCCAAAGATGATATGACTCGGACTAGTTGGAACTGTTTTATTAAGGCCGATGAAAGCAGGTCCAGAGACCAACATAGATTCGGGTCCTTCATCACGTGGATCGAGTAGTGCGAGGGTAATATTAACACCGTCTTTCTTGAATGAATATGTGTTCCGGAACCCGTCATGTTTGGCACACCTGTCGTATTGCCATGGACGCCCCAACAAGAGGTGACAGGCGTCCATCGGAAGTACTTCACACCATAACTCATCCACATATTTATACCAATAGAAAACTGAACCAAACATCGATGCGTAACCTTGATGAGGCTGCCCTTTTTTTAAGCCAGGTAAGTTGGTATGGCTCGGGGTGGGGTTGTAGTGGTAAATTGAGTTTCTCCAGCATGGAGGTAGCCACAATATTTTCGCAGCTCCCACCATCAATAATGACGGTACAAACTTTTCCTTTAGAGGTGCACTTGGTACGAAAAATGTTGTTGCGAAGCCACTGTGTGTCATCAGCCGTTTTATGGATGCCATGTTGAAGATATGTTGGACCATAAGCGACTCACCACTATCGGGATAACGGATTTTTGTGGGGTCGATGTCGTGGTTGTCATCAGTGTCATATGTGGGAAACGTGTCATCAACAAAAGCGATAACTTGCTTATTCGGACAATCTCGTTTTAAATGATCGAATCCTTGACACTTGAAACAATGGAGTGCATTAGAACTCGACCCGTTTGGAACAACCAGAGTAGCTTGATCGGCTTTGATAGGGTGGTCCTGGTGGGGGTGCTTGAAATAGCCGGTGAACGGCCTGCGAAACGTGACGGCGCTGGTCAGTGTTTGGTCGCCAACTATTTTTCTACCCGTTGCGGCAACCTGCACATATCAGAAAAGGGCCAATATTGTTGCAACATTACCACGCCCGATATTTCCCGCCGCAGCGCCCCCAAAAAATAGGCTATAACCTGTTCGTAGTTTTCCTCAACTCCACATCTCATACGTAGTCGTTAAATTCAACGATGAATTCTTCAACAGAGAGTAAACTATGTTTAAAATTGTGGTAGTCAACAAAAGAATCCTGTTTGTGATTAATTGGTAGAAATTTGGAAAGAATTAAACGTTTCATCTTGTCCCACGTTTATACTTTACGTTTATCGTCCCGATAACGTTGTTTTTGCACATGTTCCTACCATAAAGAAGCATATTTTCATAAACGACAACTTTTACCTTTATGTTTTCCGGAATTTGTTGAAGATCAAAGATGCGCTCAACGGTTTGAAGCCAATCGATGAAATCGTCGGGTTGCAGGCGGCCTTCAAACTCTGGGATCTGTGTCCGAATTCCCAATGATCGCAAAGGATCCACCGGGGGTTGCGATGTTGATGGACGACGATGTGGCCCTCGTGCAAAAACATTGTAATCGCAATCGTCATCCCAAACAATGGACTCCGTAGCGGAATTGTCTTCATGCACAAACTGATTTAGTTCGAGCTCACGAACCCGTTGTTGTAGTCATTCAATCTCAGCAACATCCCGCGGGTCATGTTGTGTAAAACCGTTGCCTCCGGCGGCTTATCGACGGTGATGACGACGATCTCCCTCACGTCCGGACATCCTGAGTTACCTGGTGCTGCTGATACCACTTGATACGGATTCGTATACGAGTGGATGCTAGAAACCCTAGCGTGATAATGCGCCTCCGGCCAACTGAACGACAAAGAACAAATATTGTTCAAAGAAAACTTTTCTTTTCATACAACATACCATCCAACCTAGGATTACAAATCTTTAAATAAGAAACTAGAATAAGATAAATATGGAAACAAAATTACGATAAATAAGGAAGAGATCAACTAAATTAAATAAAGAGATAAACTTGAAGAAATGGTTGGATGGGGTGGACTAAAACCGGCAGCCCCTTTTTTAGTCACGGGTCGGGTTGTGAAATAGCACTTCCGAGTGTTCTTCAAATGAGTCTAGATCTGTATCAATTATAGCCTTAGATAAGAATCTTTTTTAAACTCTAGAACTAAACACCTAGATCTTAAACATTAATTCTCTAGAGATGATGTAGGAAAAATTATGCTTAGTTTACTCGCGGCAGAGGAGAGCATGGCAGGCATATTCATAACAAAATGAAAATGGTAGCAATTAATATCATGAGAATGGGTTAGGAATGTCAGAGCACAAACTATAACAAAAATAATTCAAAAATCTCAAAATTAACATTCTTCTTATTCCATGGTCGACCGCGCAATAATCGCCACTTCATTCGTATTCTACTTATGTTCGTTGCTCATGTAAGGTTTCGTTCCAGGAAACCTCACAGTTTGTCATACATAAACATAGATATTCATGCTTAGCAGCGAAAATCATAATTAACCATTTAAATGAAACTACTGTTTAAGAAAACAATCAAGTGTCATTAAAATATAAAACTGTAATCACATTTTCATCATTTCAAAACATTGGATGCCTGGTAAAAACTCTCCCGATAGCTATCATATCCATGTCTACATCTTCTCAGCCCTACACTTTACCTGCTAACTAAATATGCATACAAAGTCAACAACATGAAGTGAGTTCTAGTTTTTTAATAAAAACAATTTTAAAATCTATGCCTCATCATATGTGAACACACATCAATACATACATATTAACATTTTTAGTGTAAGAATGGCATGAGGAAATCAGGGGGTATGAAGATAGCCAGATACCGACAGCCCATGTTCTTGATGAAGATATACCATAAGACATGTTCTTTATGGGACTTAGGTTGTCCATGTATTTATTTTCCGTTGATTAATGAAATATATTTGATAGATATAATGCCCTATTCTTATAGTTTAAGTAATTTTCTATGTTGTTAATATTGTACCAGTTGGATTGAGACTTGTTGGTCCATTTGATCGATAATCAGTGCAAATGATCTATAAAACACAGAAATCTCACTGAATAAACATAAAACTATGAATGACACAAGAGCAAGTTTCAAATTTTTTCAATAATCTCCAAACTCACACAATAAACATGAATCAAAGGCTCAAATATTATAACAATAGACTTCCAGCCACATGCACAAAATTGCAATATCAGTATTTCACTATTAGGGTTTGCAAAACTTGCTTACAATGAATAAATTTTTCAATATATAAGCAGACTGTAGTTTCGCTGGACAGCGAAACTGTCTTGACCATAACCTAGTTTCACCCCGTGACGAAACACAGTTTTGCCGGGTGAACTAGATAAGCTGACTACGAGCGAAACTCAGTTTCGCTGGGCACAAAAATTACAAAATACAAAATACAAACTAAGTAAACTAACATTTAACCTATTACATTAATAAATAAAATAAACACAATAACAATGGTGAGTCCAACCTATACTAGATCATCAATACTCCCCCTAGGTTGGACCTCACCCGCTTGATCTTCTGATTCAACTCCCGTTCTCTCTTCAACAATCTAAGCTTCTTCTGTAGCTTTAACAGATGTTTCCTTTTCAGCTCTAGCAGTACTCACTTCCTCTCCCCGTGCACTAGCATTTTCAAATTGCTTTGTCAATTCCTGCACGTCCATCCTCAATTCATCAGCTTGATGTACTTTCTCTGTAACCTCCCTGACTTTAGCCCTAACTCCCCGATCCTTGTTTGCAACCCTCATGAAGAGGCTTGCATCAATCCTTGTTTCAGCTCCAGCTCTAGCTTTTATGTGATTTTCACACAAAACCACCAAGTCCTCATCACAAAAGGAAAATACTTCTATAGGATCAAATAATCTGATTTCCTCTCCATCCTTTAATCTAGTCACTGCTTCTCCCGTATTGTTGTCATAAAACCATTTTTCAAACTTTTGCAATCTTGAGGGATGAGGATTAGGTACCCTCACTCTATTCACGGTCTTTGCTGGTTTCAACTTCAACAAAATTTTTCCCTTTCCGGTCACCCAATCCATGTCCTTCTTGGATCTCGTTCTCTTAGTATTCATATATCCAAATGACTCAAAATTATCATCTAGCAGCGTAGCTCTCTTACTTAAGTTTGAATCCAACAGTGGAATCTCAGCTAATCTTCTTAAATCCCATCTTGGCAAGGTCTTGAATGCCTTCCTCTTATATAAGTATGAGATTTCCCTCCTCTTCACTTGATCATAAACATTTTCAACTCACTGATTATCTTCTTATCAGATTCCTTTCGGCTCAGTTCTTGAATGTTTTGAAATAAAGGGCCAGCTTTTTTGGTTCCTTCTCTTTAATGAACCAATCCTCCTTGTCCATCTCTATTATATCTCATTCAGTTAAGCTTCTTTGAGCCACATATGTCAATGGTCGCTCGTCTACCTCATAGTATTCAGGCTTAGAGTCATAATCCATCAATTGCTCCTCAATCTCCTCTTCTTCATCTATCATATTCAACTCAGCTTCTTTCCTACCTGCTCCATCTCCTTCTTCTCTAAACACTTCATCACCAGTCAAATCAGCATTTATATCAAACCCCATGTCTACAAATCCAGCCTCTACAACCTCAGTCTCATCTCCTACAACACTTTCTTTCACACATCTTTCTTTGTTAACTCCTGCTTCAGCATCTGAGCCACAAACACCAGAACCACTAGCACCACTACTACTAGCACCAACTCCTGTTCCACTTGTGCCCTCTCCTACCCCAGTTGAACTACCCACCTTTAGAAATAAGTACTTTGATGTATCAGTGAGATCATCTAACTCAGCTTGAGTTAACTAATTGGGTAGGCCAGTATTGGCTTTCAGCTTGTTTACTTCCTTGAGTAGTCTCTTTATCAACTCATGTTGATCTATCATCAGACTCTTCATGCTTTCAATCACCTTATCTTTTTCTTTTTCTCTCAGTTCTTGATTTACCAACTTGGTTTTTATCATCCCCAATTCATTTGCCAAAGTTGCATTCAGATTTCTAATAACATCTTGGTCTAACTCTGATCTGGCTTCTCTTCTTTCAAGAGTTTCAGAAAATGCTTGTTGCTTGTGCTTTGTTCTCCTTTCAGTAACATATCCTGGCTCTCTGTGATCTGCCTTCTTCTTTGATCATTTCTCCTTTTGCACCCTTAGTTCTTCTTCAACTTCATCAATCTCATCTTCCAAATGGTACTCCTTTTCTTTGGCATACCTTTTCCTTTTCTTGATTGCTTTAACCTGTTTTTCTTGATTTTATTCAGTATTCTTGTTTCCAGTCTCACTCAATTTTATGATGTAATTCCACCTCTCAGCTGGGTACATGTTTTCCTAAAGATATGCGATCTTCCGGCTAAAGTCATGTCTTACAGCCGAGTAGTCTGCAAATATCCTGGTATTCATTTGAACTAGTCTCTTTATTTCTCCATGTCTAGGCATATTTGGAATCAGATCATTTATCAATATCTGCATGAATCTTGGATATAACAGCCATTTATCCTTCTTTAGTGCCATTATGTTTTAGACATGCAATCAAATATCAGTTTGGCAATGTTGGCCTTCTGTCCTCTGCAAAACACAATCATGACCCTGGCCCAATCCAAGTTTAGCCCATCAGACCCTCCTTTACTATGATCTAAACACATGATAAACACGTGTGCTATGTATCTCCATTCCTTAGAAAGAAAGGACTTCTTGATCTCTTTTCTAGTGCCAAAAGGAGGTCCTTCATAACCAATGCTTCTGAATGCATCTAACACATGTGCCTTAGATAGCATAATTTCATCTCCACAGTCATTCTCAAGCCTCAACACCCTGGCAATAGTATCAACAGTAATGGCTATGTCATTGCCATGAACTCTAGCTACAATTCGATATGGATTAGACCCGAGGTCATACTCAGTAGTTCTCCAAAAGTCTCTGATGTGAAGATCATAAATAGTGGGCATATGAGATACGGCATAGAATATAGGGGACTCCTTCAGCCATTTGATGCAGTCTATAAAACCAGTAGCCTTTCGGCTGCCATCATCCAGTAATGTTACTATGTTATTCCTCTCGTCAAACTTTAAATTTGCCATCTAAACTGAAAAATAAACAGAAGTGGGTTAGTTAATACATTGATATAAGAAGTAAAAATGAAGTGAAACAAAACATAAGAAAAATTAGAAAGTTCAACAGTTTTACTGCTGTAGAAACTGTAGCTTTGCACAGGCAAAGTACCACAGTTTCGCTGCTGTCAAAACTGTAGTTTCGCACAGGCAGAGTTTAACAGTTTCCCTGCTGTCGAAACTGTAGTTTCACACAAGCGAAAGTATAGATTCGCTGTTACTCAGACACAAAATCATGTGTCCGAGCGATTTTATAGTTTCGATGATGGTGAAATTATAGTTTCACAACAGAGAAATTATAGATTCGCTGAGACTCAGACACAAAATCATGTGCCCGAACGAATCTATAGTTTTGCTGAAACTATCATAGCGAAAGTGTCAAGTATGCACAAACCGCATGACTAGACAGTTTCGCTTGGAACTTTGAACTTTCGTTCAGTTTCGCTGGTTACGCTCGTAGTTTTGCTGAACGAATCAGCGAACACTCCGACCCCGCGAATCAATCTAAAACTTAAATGTATCGATTATTATCACGATTAATGTTGTGGAATGGGTTTGAAACACCCATATATAGACACACAAACTTGACGGAAATCAACACAGAATGGTTTCGATTTAATCTACACAAAAACTAGGGCTCAGTTTTGTCATGCGAAAGTGAAAAACTGATCCCACTTTGTCCAATATATATTACCTAGTTTCGCTAATAGCGAAACTATAGTTTCGCTCAGCATCACATTTAAAATCATGATACTCAGAATTGAGTGAATGTGCCTTCGCTTAGCGAAACTGCCAGCGAAACTTAGTTTCGCTGGAACCTAACATTTAATAAATTTTGAAATTTTTTGAATGATTTTTAAATTTTTTTTATGAATTTTTTTTAAAGATTTATATACACATAGGCTTTCACGAAAAACTTCATCGCCCCACAAAACCAACACAAAACCAAAACCAAGAGAAAAATAAAATAAGATAATAAAATAAAACAGAATAAAATAGAATAAGAAATAAGATAAAATTAAGAATAAAAGGATATAAACACTTCTTTTTTAAGAAGTTTTTCCAGAGAGTCAAAGATTGGTGGGATTGCTGATATGTTTGTTGACTGGGTTTGTGAATGATATTCTCGGTTGATGTGACTCAACCTCGGATCGAATATGTAGACTAAGTCAGTAATATAGTCGCGGAATTACTATATTACAGAACAGTTGAAACTGAAATAAATGTTTGTGTAAATAACACACATAAACACAGAAGTCACAGATGTATAATAATAATGTTATAACTGTTGAAGTCAAAAAACATACAAAGTTAGGGTATGAAACCCTATTTATAGGCATACACATTGCCTGTACAAAAGACTAAACTACCCCTGACTTATACATGAGAATCTAGTCTAAGTACAAAATAAATATAAACATTTGTAAGTTGTTCATCTGCATTAGTTCATGCGGATGAACATGTCTTCATCAGCATTTGTTGTCTTGTCATCAGCATTAACTTAGTTCATCCGCATTAGTTTATGCGGGTGAACAAGTCTTGTCAGCATTTCTTCATTTGTTCATCCGCATAAACTAATGCGGGTGAACAAGTCTTGATCAGCATTTCCTTTTGTTCATCCGCATAGACTAATGCGGGTGAACAAGTCTTGATCAACATTTCCTTTTGTTCATCCGCATAGACTAATGCGGATGAACAAGTCTTCAGCATTTCTTCTGTCTTCATCCGCATTAGTTAATGTGGGTGAACAAATACTTGTCAGCATTTGTTCACTAGTCATCCGCATTAACAAATGCGGGTACTTCATACTTAGTCTTTTCTGTCTTGTATACTTTTGTACAAAAAGTCTTCTGTTGTCTTTTGTCTTTAATGCTTACCAACCAGTGCAACCTTCAACCACCTCTTGAATTGGCAAGTATTATCCTTTCAGGGTCTAACAATACTACCCCTAAGGATTATACTGCATAAGTACTTCAAGAGTGTGATAGTGGTGGAGGTTGTGATGATTCTGGTGGTTCTTCATTTCTTTTCTTCTGTTGGACTGTTGTAGGAGAATGTGTTGTTGTAGCTTCATCAGGTACTACAGGTTCTTCCATAGAAGGATTTAGGATTGCCTTGATCATGTTTGAAAAATCTCTTGCTTCTTTCATTTTGTCTCTGCTTAATACATGTATCTTCATCTCACTCATGGTGTAAATTGCATCAATGGGCATTTGATTCAAGGAGATGGGTTCCCAAACTAAAATTAAGGAAAGCCCATCTCTATGAATCAGTAGAGAGCCATCAGCATCAACTTCCAGCTTCACTATGTTTCCTAATTGCATTGGCAGATTCCTCTTCTTTCTTTGTTCTCTTTTCTTGATTATTCTGTCAAAGGCCATCTTCAAGATCTTGATACATTTTAGCATAAACTCCAAATCATCTTTAGCAGCTTTGTTGTTGAGGGATCTAAAGTGTCTTGTGTAGATGTAATGCACATAAGAATCATCCAGTAGTCTCACTTAATATCCACTGAATATTCTAATCTCAGGTGCTTCTTTTCCTCCCTATTTTCTCTCAATCACCAATTCATATATCTTTTCATCATAAAATACATTGGAGATTGGTTTTGTTTTATGAGTACCAACAATCATCTTTCTCTTTAATGATTCAGTAGGTTTCACATGCGACTCTGGAAACACTACTTCTTCAGCCTCTCTTTTTCTTTTCTGTTTAAAGGGATTTTTGAATGTTTTATCTTTTCTTATAAATATAGCTTTGAGGGACTTGAAGTTATTGATCCTTTTAAACATCTTCAGAATATCCACAAACTCATAATCCCCATACATTCCATCATGATTAATTAGGTCCAGATCAGGTCCAGATCAGCCAACTCTTTTAAATCATGGACCTTCATAGCATTAACCAAGGCTGTATATTCTGTAAAGAACTACACCAGGCCTGTGATTCTCTTCACCATGAACATGTTCCAACTGCTATCGAACTTCCAGGCAATAATTTTGACATCTGTTTTGCCTTTGGGAGTAGATACCCCTCTAATCATTTCAGCAGTGGTCAAACCTTCTTGAAGTTTTAGTTATGAAGGTTCAATGAACCACTCTGGATTTTTGTGCAGAATAGGGGCCAGCACATCTTTGTCTTTTATTGTTAATTGTACATCTTGTGCAGATGTTCTTGTTCTGGGCTTCTTCCCAATCACTTCTTCTTTAAGAGATTTCAACCTATCTCTTTTCTCATTAATCATTTTCAACATAGCAGCCATTAGTGAATTGGTTTTCATGTTCCCAAGTTTTCTTCTTGTAAATTCCTGTTTAGAAAGATAATCCTTCATCTCCCTATCTATCATATTGTAGGGATCAGGATATGCTGTTTGGGTGTCATCCTTCTTTGCAGGCTTTGTGATACTAGTTATTGGCTTGACAGTCTCTTTCTCCTTCTCATATTTTGTGACAAAGGATAGGTCCAGCAACTTTTCCATCCTTTTCACCACCTCAACAATTTCCTCATAGGTTATGTTAAATACAATGTCAGCATCATATCCATGATTGATTAGATACATTGCATAAACCATAAGATCATCTGTCTTTGCTTTCTCAATCATACTTTCTACTGATGGCTCAATGATAGCAGGGCTATCCATATCAGTAGGTTTCTCTATTTGTTCATTTTCAATCTCAACTTCTTCTAATATTATCATTTCAAGAGACTGTTGTAACTCTTTCTCTGCTTGTTCATGTTCCTTTAAGAATTCAGCAATTGCTGCTAAACTCCTAGGATCATCTCTAACCTTCTTCTTTGGTTGTTCTTCCTCAACCATAGGAAGTTTTCCCTTTGCTTTTTCAGTCAAGTACTTTCTTTTTCTCTTGTATGTAATCACTCTGGGTCCTGATGTGGATGCTACATCAGCTTTGGCCTGTTGTTTTTCCTCAACAGCCTCTATTTCAGCAATGATTTCCTGTTGTTCAGCTTCTTTTATGTTCTTTTCAGTTGTTTCTTTTTCTTTGAACTCTTCATAAAGGTTCTTGATCAAATTTTGTTGTTCAATAGTTAAGGTAACACCAGGAACAAGCTGCAGCCTGAGTTCTTCTTCTATTAGGACAGGATGTGGTGGAATTACAACTATAGAATCAGAAGGGATTTAGTGTCTTTAATGTAATCCTAGAATTCCTTATCTATAATGAATTCACTTGAAGAATATCTGTCCATATCTTCTATCAAATATTTCATCATGTTTTCATCTTCTGTGGAAGGATCAGAATGAACTACCATTTCCCAACTTTCATCATATCTAATCTCTCCTTCTTGTTCTTGTTGTGTGGATGCTTGTTGTTCTGTTTCTTCACTAACTTTTTCAGTCCTTTCTCTTATAAACTCTTCTTTCAGTTGCACAATCAATTCCAACTCAGCAACCCTTTTTGTCAACTCCTCATTCCTTTTGTTTAGATCATCAATAATCTCAGTTTGAGTCTCAATTAGATGTTCTTGTTCTTCCATTGCCACAGTTTGGATGGCAACAGTTTCAACATGACCACAAATTTCTTCTCTTGACATTTCTAATGAGGATTTAAGTTTGCTTATCTCATCATCTCTTTTTCTCAACTCAGCCTCATAATTAGTTTTTAATTCCTTCAGTTCCTTCTCCTTTTCATCCAACTCTTGAATTCTATCATTAATAATCCTTGTTCTTCTATCCAGTGTTTTCTCCATTCTAGAAACTTTTATCATCTAGTCAGAGATCATTTTGTCTTTTTCATCAGGTCTATTGATCTCAGACTCAGCAAAGCTCTCAGAAGGAGCATCCTCAGAGAATATTTGCCTCTCTGGTAATGGCATAAATTGTTGCTATTCCTCCTCATCATCAGATGACTTAGTAGAATCTGATGAACTGGTAGATTTAGCAGATACACCAGCATCAACAGCTGCTTCATGTGATGAGCTCTCTTAGGATTCTTGCTGGATGTGAATAAGAGAAAATGGAGGTGACACAATAGGATCAATCCTAAAAGGGGAATGAATCTCAGCATCATGTATTGAAGGCTCAATGTGAAGATCACCACCTACATCAACATATGGTGACATTGGCCTCAATATTTCTTCTTGTGTTGCTGCATGCTCATCAGTAATTTGTTGATTTAGAGCAGCAAGCTGTTCTTCAACTGTTTCTTGTATTGGTTCTTGAACATCTTCTTGAATTTGTTCCATAACAATAGGAACATCATGTTGTTCATCTCTTTCTTGTACAAAAACAGCAACCTCTTCTTGAATAGGTTCCTTAATAGGAACATTCTATGGTGATTGTTGCTCAATAACATGAACTTCTTCTTGAGCCTGTTCCGCATCCATGGTAGTAGTGGAAAGAAAGCCCACTATAAGAGTTCCTTGGATCCTTTTTCTTGATATACTTGTAAGACTTGGCATTATAGTGAGGGACATCCAGAATAGGACCTTCTAGTGCAATATTGGGGAAAGCTTCATTGATGAAGCATTGGATAAATCTTGGATACATGAGAAACATGTGCCTTCTTCCTTCTTGAATATTGGAAACAAGACCATTGAATACATAGGCTGACATGTTGAAAGGTCTGTTTAAGCACAATGCACATATAAGAGATGATGTTGTCAATGGAATGTCATTCCAACCAGTCTTTCTTTTGGATAGACAGTGTTGGACATAGTGTATCAGAAATCTCCATTGTAAGTCAACCAGTCCTTTCACTATTTTTTTGCTTCAAACCCTCCTTCATATCCAATATTGGTAAAGAATGTCATAATGTCATCATCATCAAAATCTATAGGGGAGTTGGCATCATCACCAAACTGTAGACACTGTCTCACAGTTTGTTCTGAAATAACCAAAGTGTGATCATCAGTGATTCTCCCTGAAATAACTTTTGTGCCATCAATCTCTAATACTTTAGCATTTCCCTAGAATGATCTTATGTAGTTCTTATATATGACTGGTCTGACAGTGATAGCATGACCTACCCTTGTAGCAGCAATGAATCTGATCATATCCCGTAGTCCTTCTGCTTCTGGGACATCAGGATTAAGAAAGCCACTAACTTGTGGAGTTTACTCCAAGTTAGATTAGCCATATGAAATCTGCAAAAGATATGAATGAATTAGTGAACATTATGGAAAATATAACTCAAATGAATATGAATTGAGTTTGATTTGTCAAATTTTGACTTTTCAGGTCAAAATAGAGATTATGAATGTTACTGTTACATTAGGTGGTTTGACTTAGTTTTGATTTTGAATGATAAATAGCTCAAACTTTGTCCTTTTCAGATGATTTGAAAAGATGTTGATTGTGTTTCAAGTTTTACATCTTAAACAGTTGATTAAGTTTCAACATTGTTGTGGGATTGTATCCTCTGTTTATCGATGTCTTAGTTGTTTTTAGAAGCAAAGGAAATCCTTGATGTTTACACTAATCATTGGTTTTAATGAACTCTGTCATTCATGTAAATCCATTGTTCTTGAGTGTATTTTAAGCATTTCTCAAATTAGGTTTCCATGTCTCAGTATTTGTTCGACTGTCGAAGGTTTTCAAATTTTGATAATCACCTTGTAGTTGACAATACTTTGATTCAACAGACACTTTTGGATGTTTTGATGTTAGATTTGAACACAATGATTCTCGATTAGAGAAGATTTGAATGTTGAAGAAGAACAGTATATGGCACTCGTCTCACAATAAAAAGTTCACTCGAAATTTGAAAAGTAATAAATGACTCACATTAAATGAGTATTTATAGTACATCTCATAATTTTCACAAAATTTTACAAGTGCTGAAAAGTTCTATACTGTAGCAAATACGCATAGAGAATTTCTATGGGCGCATTTACTGTAGCAAATGCTGATGAACAAATTATGTTTGTCAGCATTTACTGTAACAAATGCGGAAGAACTAATTTTACCTATCCGCATTTACTGTAGCACATGCGGGTGAACAAAGTTAACTTACCAGCATTCATTGTAGCAAATGCTGAAGTCTCAGCATTTATTGTAGCAAATGCGGGCGAACAAAATGACTTTTCCGTATTTACTGTGAAATGTTGATAAGTTGAACTGTCCGCATTTATTGTAGCAAATGCGAAAGAACACTTTGTTGTCCACATTAGTTTTACTTGTACAAAAACAGTTACCTGCATTGGTTAAATGACAGGGTTACCTTCACCCACATTAACCAATGCTCTTACCCGCATTAAATTTTGAATTTGTCAAAAATTAATGTAGTTGCGGTGGATGATTTTGACTGGTTTTGCACAGCTGTTTCTGATTTTATGAAGATAAGTCTGCATTTTTGGTGTTTCTGATTTAGCAGATTCTGAGATTGTCAATTCTTGATTGGATTGACATGTATCTTTGATGTGATACAGATTTCCCAGTTTGACTGATTTTGGGCCTTGTGCATCTTCTGAAGCTATTTATGGTATAATTTCCATACAGACACAATCACTTTAAACAATGTTGCCAATTTTATGTTTTTGTAAATATTTCCTTTTAAAATTTTGTGACTCCCCCTAAAGTTTATATCTATATAGGATAAAAACTTTAAACAAATTTATAAAATTTAAGGAAAATATTTCTGAATTTATGATTGTTTTGCTTATCTATAAATGTAGAAATTTTGTACTATAGTTTTAAATTTTGGGATCATATTAATCTTATTTTTCATAAGTGCAAGTTGTCATGAACTTATTGATTGAAGGTATGTTTGTCCTTTAAAACTCATGCTTGGTCAATATTATAATGCATGTGATTATTATCATGTTTTGATTGAATTAAACATTCAACATGTACCTCATACCCATAAGCATAGCAAGATCAACTACCCTCATGTACTGTATGGTAGAACTTTCTCACAACTTTCAAAACTCGGTCATTCAAATTTTGAAATCACATTCATTTTGGGTAAGGGGGATCCATATTGGGATTCTTTTACCTGATCCTTATTGTTATTTGATCCTCATTGGGATTCTTTTTGCTCTTCACTTTGGAAGGTGATCCACTTTGGGATTCTTTTTGTTCATTCACTTGGAATGTAATATTTTGTTTTATTTGTCACCCAGATTGGATATGTTCCTCATTGGGACTCTTTTTGGATCTTGACATCATTACTATGTGCTTGTTTCTCCAGGTCTTTGCTCAACAAAACAAAGGAGAAACTGATGTGAATGAGATTCATAAGGTACATGACCTGGTGTGTTTAGGTTTGTACACATACATACCCTTGGATAGGTTAGATACTTACATGCTCTGAGATGATGCATTCACAGTTGAATGTGATCTTTAGTTTATCACAACATTTATCTTCTGTTCCAAGTTGAGCCTACCCACATATCAGGTAAGTCAAGTCAGTCTTTCAAGATATTGAATTAAACACAGTGAATGATGTAACGACTGGAATTATATCATTTCCCCAAGAAGTACAAATCAAGAACTTCAATAAAAATTGTTTTCTTTTTGTATTATTGTGAATTCATGATGTTTTTTGAAAATTTTTGGTTTAAACAGCAAAGATGACTTCCTTTTGAAAAAAAATTTTATGATAATTTTTTTTTTGTTTTTGTTTTACTCAAGGTTAATTATGCCGATTAATTGGACTAAGAATTCAAACCAACTTGGGTCAATTGTCTTAGTAAACAAATCAGCTAGCTGATTGTCTGTGTGAACCTGAATCAGCTTGATTAAACCTTTTTCAGCATAGTCTCTTAAAAAGTGATATCTAATTTCAATATGTTTTGTTTTGGAGTGCTGAACTAGATTGTTTGTTATGAAGACTATAGCAGTGTTGTCAATATGGATTGGTGTTTGCAAGAAATTATAACCATAATCAAGCATCTGGTTTTGAATCCAGTGAACTTGAGAACAGCAAGCTGATGCTGCAATGTATTCAGCTTCAGCTATCGATACAGAAACATTGGTCTGTTTCTTGCACTGCCATGACACCAGTCTTGGACCAAGAAATTGACAACCGCCAGATATGGACTTTTTGTTGAAATTGCATCCCCCGTAGTCACTGTCCGTGTATGCATAGAGATTGAAGTCTCCTTCCTTAGGATACCATAATCCAAGAGCAGGTTTGCCCTTAAGATATTTGAATATCCTCTTGACTTCATTCACGTGAGATTCCTTGGGGTTTGCCTGATATCTGGCATAAACACAAACACCAAACATAACGTCAGGTCTACTGGCTGTTAAATACATGAGTGAACCAATCATGGTTCTATAAAGAGTCTGATCCATAGATTTGCCATCTGTGTCTGGATCAATCTTCACTTTTGTATCTATAGGAGTTCTGATGGACTGACAGTCTGCAAAGTGAAACTTCTTCAACATGGATTCTACGTATTTTGACTGGCTGATGAAGATTCCACTGGATGTTTGTTGTACTTGAAGACTTAGGAAGAATGTGAGTTCTCCCATAGCACTCATAAGAAATTTTGAATGCATAAGATCTTCAAAGTCTTTGCAGAGTTGTTTGTTGGTCGAGCCAAAGATGATATCATCCACATAAATCTGGACAAGCAGCATCTCATTCCCTTTTCTCTTTCTGAACAAAGTCTGATCAATCTTTCCTCTTTCATAATCATGGTCAAGAAGAAAGGATGACAGAGTCTCATACCATTTCCGAGGGGCTTGATGTAAGCCATACAAAGCTTTATCAAGCTTGTATACCCTGTGAGGGAAATCAGGATCCTCAAAGCCTGGTGGTTGACTCACATAGACTTCTTCAGATATCTTACCATACAAAAATGCACACTTTACATCCATTTGATAAAATGTGAATTTCATGGAAGCAGAGTACGCAAGAAATACCTCGTTATAATCTATTCCTTCTTCTTGTGTATAGCCCTGTGCTACCATCCTTGCTTTGTTTCTGATGACAATCCCTCTGTCATCAGTCTTGTTTCTGTATAGCCATCTGGTGCCGATAGGGTATTGACCTTTGGGAAGATCTACCAGTTGCCATACTTCTTGTTTCTTGAATTGTAGCAATTCTTCCTGCATTGCCTCAATCCAGCTATTGTCTTGAAGAGCCTCTTTAAGGTTTTTGGGTATAGTTTGACACAGAAAACAAGAAAACAAACAGATGTTTGCAATACTTGACTTGCTTCATGTCACCTACTCGTCTAAATCACCAATAATGTTGGACACTGGATGATTCTTGTGTGTCCTGGTAATTGGAATCAAATCACCAGCAATGGACATATCAAGATTGGTGACATTCAAATCATCTTGGTGAGAGCCATCTTGTGGTGGTGATGTGGGAGAATGATGAAAGGAATCAGAAGGTTTAGCATCTTCAGCTTCAGTAGCACTTTGGATACTTTCATCATTTGAATTTTGGTTGTTTTCAACTGGTGCATAAGCTGGTTCAGGGTTTCTCGCTTCAGTTGATGGTTCATCTGAAGGAAAAGGCATTGAGCTATGATCAGCCTCAGTTGAAATACTTTGATGTTGCATAACTGGTCTCACAGGATCAACTTGTAGTGGAACTTCCTCATTAGCTTGATCATCAGAAAAGAAGGTGGAATCATAGGAAAATCAGTTTTTCTATCCACTGAGCCAGAGGATCCTTGTGAATCTCCTCCAAATGCTACAGTAGTTCCTTGAACATGCTTGAAGTCATGAAGGAGGGAACTATCTCCAGTCATGTGTCGGAAGCATCCAGTATCCACGTACCATAAGCTATTGGACCTGTATGAATGACCCTACAAGCACAAAAAGAACTAGTTAGAATGAGGAACCCAAGCAATAATGGTCTTGGGTTGTCCTTTTGCATCAATCACCGTTACCTCTTGATATTTTCCTCTTGTTTGAGTTTTAGAGGAGGATGATTTCAGCATTTTTCTATTACTTCTTTGAAGTTTGATTTCATCAATTTCATCTGATGTATCAGAAGAGTATACAAGTCTTTCCTTTTGATTTTTATGTAAAGGTTGAACAGATTTTTGCTTGTCAGTAATCACTTTAATTTTATATTTTTGATGAGAATTCAGTGATTTGTTCAGGTTTGTTGGACTTTTGTGTCTGACCTTATCAGTTGGAACTGATGAAATGGGCTTGTTTTGTGAAATTTTCAATCCTTTTTTATTAAAGTAACAATTAATTGTATTATGATTGGTCATATCACATAATGAACAATATTTGTTAAAATGACAGTTTTTCGTTGAGTGATTGTTCATGTCACAGATAGAGCAGTTCTTAGTGAAGTAGCACTCATCTGTATTGTGATTGGTCATATCACAGAATTCACAATACATTTGATTGTCCTTTAATCTTGATGGAGAAGTCACATCAGTCTTTGGGGTGCCAACAGATTGTTTCACAATTCTGACTTGCTTTGTTTTTATGGACTGATGCTGCTTCTTTCTGTCTTGCTTTATTTCCCTATCGAATTGTTCTACATGTTCTTTGTTGCAAATATCAAACCCAATTCCTTGTCTGATATTTGATGAAGATGGTGAATCAGATTTCACTTTAGGTTTTTGTACAAAAGTGGTGTTCTTTTTGGTGACTAAGAGAACTTTGGTTTTATCCTTGACTTTCAATGAAACCTTATCTGATTTGCTTGAATTTTTAGGAGATATAATCTCATAATCAGATCTACTTTTAGTAGATGGTTTCACTGAGTATTCAGCAGTGTGATTCATTATAAGATTTTATGGAACAAATTTTAAAAAAGGCACAATTGATTTGACTGGGCTCTTTGGTTTCTTGATAACCACAGGTTTGTCTGAGCACTCTTTGATTTTGATAGGATGACCCAATCTGATTTCATCCTCATCAGTTTCAATGTAAACACCTGGTTTGGTTTGAGGATTTGTTGTTTGAGAAATCATTGCTTTGGTTTCAATAATTTTAGATTCTTTTGTATCTGATTGAGTAAGTGACTCAGGCATAACAGTGTAGTTATCATTATATGGAGGAGGACAAGTTTTGTATCCTATCCCAGCCATCTTTAGCCCCCTTTTGAGACACAAGTAACTCTTGTAGCTTGACAGATGAGAGCTAAAACTTTTCAAGTTTCACTTCAGTAGCTGATTGCTTAGCTTTTGATTTGGTCAACAATTCAGTTAACCTCTCATTTTCAGCCACAAGTGTGTACTTTTCACCATGGAGTGTTTCCATGTCAGATAACAGAGATTTGATTTTAACTTCATAAATTCTCATTTCTTGTTTTAACATCTCTGATTTCACCTTTTCTTCTCTTCTTTTATTAGCCAATTTGTGATTGTGTTTCCTGTACCCTTGTACTTCTAGAACACATTTTCCAGAACATAAATTAGATTTTACCTCAGATGGCATTAGAGTTGGTCCATCATTGATATGTGCCATAAGTGCATGATTCTCAAACTGTGGTTGGACTTCCTCAGCATACAAGCTCTAATCACAAACTCCATCTTGTCTGATGACAAGTGCATTGGAAGTTTGTTGATTACTTCCTTGAGATTGATGATCTCTTTGCTGAATTGGCTGTTGCTGATTCTTTTGCTGGTGTAGATGAGAGTTGCTTGATTGAAAGTTGGTATTGTGTTGAGATAAATGCTAGCCATGTGTGGGTCTTTGAAAGTTGGTGTTGCTTCTCCTGGGAGAATTACATTCTAGAGAGAAATGACCAGTCATTCCACAGTTAAAGCACTTAACCTTGGATTTGTCATACCCCAGCTTGGTATTCTCATCAAGACTCAGTTTCTTCCCTTTACGAAAGAACTTCTTTGCTCTCATGGCAATCATGGCCATCTGCCATTGTAAATCCATTTCTTCAACATCATCAGGATCCATCTCTTCCAGATCCTCTTGAATCAAGTGTGCTAATATGAGTCTCCCCCCAAGATAGGCTTCAAAGCTAGCAACAAAGGCATTGTAAGTAGCCTTCTGTTCTTCTGATCTTTGCTCATTGGGCATACTGCAGGGTGTTGCTGTGGGCTGAGTAGAAGATGAGGGTTTATGTTGTTGAGCAGCACAGAATCCAGTTGTCTATGATTGGTCACCAGATGAAAGAAAGCCATCTTCTTCAATCACAAATGCATTCTCAACAGAATGAGTTTCTGATGGAAACTTGTAAGCTTCAATGACTTGTGGTCCACTGAGATTTCTACTTCTTTCATCCAGCTCCAGAGCCTCAATTTTGGCAATCATGATATCCAAGCTTGTACTCTCCAAATCAAGGGTATTCTTTAACATAGTGACATTTTGTTTCTAGCTTTCTGGTAAACTGTGCAGCATTTTCTTGTTCATTTCTTTTTCTTTGTAATTGACCCCCATGATTTCAGGATCATTCATAAGTTGAACACATCTATGAAGTTGTCTTGAAATTGACTCTCCTTTGGTGTGATGAAAAGTTTCATATTGGTTTATTAGCTTATCTTTGTTAATTTCAGTCACTTCACTACTTCCCTCACACATGATCTGTAGAGCATCCCAAACCCCCTTAGCAGTTCCATATTTTTCTAATCTTTTCAGAACATCCATTTTCAATGCTTGTGTAAGGATGGAATAAGCTCTAAGATAAATCTTGATTTTCTTATATTCTTCATCATCAAGATTTAAACTGGGATCCTTAATGGGAATTCTTGCAGTTTTGTACTGAGCAGCTTGATTAGCATTTAAAGACAGTGGAATGTAGGGACCTTTGCAAATAGATATCCAGTAGTCAGGATCTACACCTGTAATGTAGTTTCTAAAACGAATTTTCCAGTGCTTAAACTCAGATTTGTGTTTAAGCAGAGGAGGTTTAGAAGCATGCCCAATTTTAGAAAGATTGTGAGAATCCATGTTAGATAAACTGATTTTAACTTGGTTGAGTAAGGTTTAAGTTGATTTTAAGTTTGAGTAGTGAGTTGTTCTCTGAATTTTCTGTTCACAGTCTTTACCAGATCTGTTAAGTTCAAATCTGTTAGTACGAAGGAGTTCTATGTTTTTGTTGTTTGTGTGTGGGTAGGTTCGACAACAACAGATCAGAATGGTTACCACCTCTTGGTGTTCGATTTCAGTGTGTATGTTTATCAGAAGTATAGATCTTGCTGATAAACAACTCAGTCTATAGTTCAATCGATTTTCACACACAATCTGAAATGATTCTGTGATGAATTCAAGAGCCGAGGCTCTGATACCAATTGACTGGGTTTGAGAATGATATTCTCGGTTGATGTGACTCAACCACGGATTGAATATGTAGACTAAGTCAGTAATATAGTCGTGGAATTACTATATTACATAACAGTTGAAACTGAAATAAATGTTTGTGTAAATAACACACATGAACATAGAAGTCACAGATGTATAATAATAATTTTATAACTGTTGAAGTCAAAAAACTTATAAACTTAGGGTATGAAACCCTCTTTATAGACAAACACATTGCCTATACAAAAGACTAAACTACCCTTGACTTATACATGAGAATCTAGTCTAAGTACAAAATAAATATAAACATTTGTAAGTTGTTCATTCGCATTAGTTCATGCGGATGAACATGTCTTCATCAGCATTTGTTGTCTTGTCAACAACATTAACTTAGTTCATCCGCATTAGTTTATGCGGGTGAACAAGTCTTGTCAGCATTTCTTCATTTGTTCATCCGCATAAACTAATACGGGTGAACAAGTCTTGATCAGCATTTCCTTTTGTTCATCCGTATAGACTACTGCGGGTGAACAAGTCTTGATCAGCATTTCCTTTTGTTCATCCGCATAGACTAATGCGGGTGAACAAGTCTTGATCAGCATTTCCTTTTGTTCATCCACATAGACAAATGCAGATGAACAAGTCTTCAGCATTTCTTCTGTCTTCATCCGCATTAGTTAATACGGGTGAACAAATACTTGTCAGCATTTGTTCACTAGTCATCCGCATTAACAAATGCGGGTACTTCATACTTAGTCTTTCCTGTCTTGTATACTTTTATACAAAAAGTATTCTGTTTTCTTTTGTCTTTAATGCTTACCAACCAGTGCAACCTTCAACCACCTCTTGAATTGGCAAGTATGATCCTTTCAGGGTCTAACATTTGTCCTTTTAAACCCATGCCTTATTCTTTTCAACGCGTAATCTGTAGCTGTCTTTATCATGTTTTGGTTTAATTATAGAAACTCTAATGACTTAGTCCTCATAGACATTTGAGAAAGGACTTATCTTTTTCTCTTGGTTTATTGAGCAATATGATTAACTCTGCTTAATTTTTTTTTGGGATATCAACAATGATCTTAAAAGAATCACTGTGCCTTTATTTTGGGGAACCGATTATGAGAGCTCCAGGTCTATACTTACGTATAACAAAGGAGATGATAATCTAAACTTGTAGATGAGAGCTTCAGGTCTATACTTACGTATAACAGAAAAGATCATCAGAACATGCTGATGAGAGCTCCAGGTCTATACTCACGTATAATAAAGGAGATCATCACTCCAGGTCAATGTTCACACATAGCAGAGGAGATAAGCACGAGATCTATTTCTGAAGAGCCAACGAGAAGCTTCAATTCAGAGACTTTTCTGAAGAGCTAGACTAGAAGCACTTATTGTGCTAACATCATTCAGGACTTGGGGATATGGAGATTTTGGGAATTTTTGGAAATATCAAAGTAGAGATTTGAAACTCTCAACCCGTTTTTGACAAGGACTTGTAACTTTGTGCATGCCAAAATGTCAAGAGGATAATCCTTATCACCGAGTTCTTAAACTTTAATTTAGCTACACGATCACTGTTTACTTCGTTTTCGGGCTGAGCCTACCATGCATATCCCAACACAAGGTTGTTGACCTCCTTCAAACTTCTTTTTCCTGGTGTTCCTAATGTTGTATCCAAAGCACTTGGCAGCAGCAACATGATGCAACAACATATTCAGCCTCTCCTGTAGATAGAGATAGTGTTGTTTGCTTCTTGCTTTGCCATGAAACAAGACAATCCCTGAGATATTGACATCCGCCAGTGACGGATTTCCTGTTGATCCTACAACCACCGTGATCACTATCAGAATAAGCATGTAAATCAAAGTTCCCTCCTTTTGGATACCAAATACGCAAACGAGAAGACCCCTTTAAGTAACGAAAAATGCGTTTAACAACTTTTTCATGTGATTCTTTTGGGTTGGCTTGAAAACGGGCACAGTAGCACACGACGAATGTAATATCTGGACGGTTAGCCATGAGATACATAAGAGATCCGATCATAGAACGATAGAGATGAGAATCCACGGATTTCCCATTATCATCTGGAGTTAAGTAGGTTTGAGCAGTGAATGGAGTAAGTTCTGGAGAAGCATCATCCATCTTGAACTTCTTGAGAATCTCTTAAATGTACTTTTCTTGGTGAATAAGAATACCATCAGGCTTTTCTTCAACTTGCAACCCTAAGAAAAAGCGCATCTCCCCTATCATGCTCATTTCAAAGCGATCCTTCATCACTTCTTCAAATTCTCTATGCAGTTTCTTGTTTGTAGACCCAAAAATAATATCATCAACATACACTTGAACAATCAACATCTCACCATCAACCTCCTTCTTGAATAATGTCATATCTATAGTTCCACGAGAGAAACCCTTGCTGAGCAGATACTGTGTCAGTGTTTCATACTAGATATGAGGAGCTTGATGTAATCCATATAAAGATTTATCAAGTTTATATACTTTGTTTGGAAAATCTAGATCCTCAAAACCTGATGGCTGACAAACATAAATCTCCTCGTCAATGTTCCCATATAGAAATGCACACTTCACGTCCATCTGAAAAGCTTTAAAGTTCTTGTGAGCAGCGTGAGCAAGAAAAATTCTGATAGCTTCAATGTGGGCAACTGGAGTAAACTTTTTAGTGTAGTCAATTCCCTCCTCCTGAGCAAATCCCTGAACAACCAGTCTTGCCTTCTTTCTTACTACCACTCTTTGATCATCTGGCTTGTTCCTGAACATCCATTTGGTACCGATGGGATATTTGTTTGGAGGAAGATCAACTAACACCCAAACTTTTAACTTCCTGAACTGTTGAAGCTCCAACTGCATAGATTCAACCCAACTTGAGTCTTGAAGTGCTGTTGAGATATTTTAGGGAACAATTTGAGATAAGAAACATGTATAGAGACATTCATTTATCAATCCAGATTGATTCCGAGTCCTCAGACCATGACTGGGTTTGAGAATAAGATTCTCGGTTGATGTGACTCAACCTAGGATCGAATATGCAGACTAAGTCAGTAATATAGTTGCGGAATCACTATATTACAGAATAGATGAACCTGAAATAAATGTTTGAGTAAATGCAGTACATGAACACCAAAGTCACTGATGTATAATACTGATGTTATAACTGTTGAAGACCAAAAGCTTACAAAGTTAGGGTATGTGACCCTATTTATAGGCGTATACTTTGCCTGTACAAAAGACTAAACTAACCCTGATCTATACAAGTGAATCTAGTCTAAGTACAAAATAAATATAAAACAGTTTAATTTGTTCATCCGCATTACTTCATGCGAATGAACAAGTCTTCATCAGCATTTGTTGTTTGTAGTCAGCATTTGTGTTTGCTCACCCGCATTAGTTCATGCGGATGAATAACTCTTGTCAGCATTTACTGTTGTTCATCCGCATGAACTAATGCGGGTGAACAATCTTTGTCAGCATTTCTTCAGTTCATCCGCATGGACAAATGCGGATGAACACTTCTGTTCAGCATTAGTTGTCTTGATCCGCATTTGTTAATGCGGGTGAACAAACACTTGTCAGCATTTGTTCACTAGTCATCCGCATTAACAAATGCGGGTGCTCTATACTTTTCTTTTCTTGTCTTCTGTTGTCTTCTGTTGATGATGTCTTCTGTGTTCTTCTGTTGTTTTCTGTAACTAATGTTCTCCAACCAGAACAACCTCCAACCACTTCTTGAGTTGGCAAGTATGATCCTTTTAGGGTCTAACAATACTCTCTCTAAGGATTATACTGCCTTGGTTCCTCAAGATTGTGATGGAGTTAGTGGTTGTGAAGATTCTAGTTGGTCTTCTTGTGATGTCTTCTGTTGGACTTTTGGGGAGAAAGTTATAGCAGCTTCTATTTGAAATTCAGGTTGTACCATTGAGGGATCGATAATGGCCTTGATCATATTGGAAAAGTCTTTTGCTTCTTTCATCTTTTCTCTGCTCAGCACATGTATCTTCATCTCACTCATGGTGTAAATAGCAGCAAGGGGCATTTGTTCAAAGAGATGGGTTCCCAAATTGAAATAGAAGATAAACCATCTCTATGAATCAGCAATGACCCTTCATCATCAACCTCTAACTTGACAATATTTCCCATCTGCATTGGCACCTTTCTCTTCTTCCTTTGTTCCCTTTTATTATTGATTCTGTCAAATGCCATCTTCAAGATCTTAACACACTTCAACATAAACTCCAGATCATCTTCAGCAGCTTTGTTTTTGAGGGCTCTGAAGTGTCTTGTGAAGATATAGTGTATGTAAGACTCATCTAGCAGTCTGACCTCATAACCACTGAAGATTCTAATTTTAGGGGCTTTTTTTCCTCCCCATGTTATTTCAATTACAAGCTCATAAGTTTCTTCATCATAATAAACATTAGAAATGGGCTTTGACTTATGAGTGCCTGTAATCATCTTTCTTTTCAGACTTTCAGTTGGCTTTACATGCAATTCAGGGAATACTATTTCTTCTGCTTCTTTGTTTTCTTTTGTCAAATGGGTTGTTGAAGGTCTTGTCTTTTCTTATGCAAATGGCTTTCAGTGATTTGAAGTTGTTATTTCTTTTAAACATTTTCAAAATATCAGCAAATTCATATCCTCTGTACATGCCAGCATTGACTAAAGTTGTATACTCAATGAAGAATTGTACCAATCCTGATATTCTTTTCACCATGAACATATTCCAGTAGCTGTCATACTTCTAGGAAATGATTTTAACATCAGTCTTGCCACTTGGAGTAGACACCCTTCTTATTAATTCAGCAGTGGTTAGCCCTTCTTGGAGTTTGAGCTGAGAAGGCTCTATAAACCACTCTGAATTCTTGTGTAAAATAGGGGCCAAAACATCTTTATCTTTAACTGTCAGCTGCACATCTTGTGCTGATGTTCTTGTTCTAGGCTTCTGGGCAATTACTTCTTCTTCAATTGCCTTCAATCTGTCTTTCATGTCATTCAACAATTTTAACATTGCAGCCCTTAGGGAATTGGTCTTCATGTTACCAAGTTTCCATTTTGTAAACCCTTGTTTGTTGAGATAGTCCTTCATTTCCCTATCAGACATACTATAGGGATCAGGAAACATAGACTGTTCAGCATCTTTCTTTATTGATTTTGAGATGGAAGTTGTTGTCTTTTCAGCCTTTTTCTTTTCAGAATCTTTCCTTATCTCATACTCTGTTGCATATGATGGATCCAACAGCTTTTCTGTCTTCTTTACTTCTTCTACAATCTCATCATAGGTCATGTTGAATACCATATCAGCTTCATAGCCATGATTGATCAGATACATAGCATGAATCATCAGATCATCAGTTTTGGCCTTTTCAATCATGCTTTCAACAGATTGCTCAATAATAGCTGGGCTGGTCACATCATCATGTGTCTTTTGTTGTTTGTTCTCAGAGTCTTCTTCCTCCAGCATTATCACTTCCAAAGTATGTTGTAACTCTTTTTTAGCCTGCTCATGTTCATCTAAAAATTCAGTAATTGCTGCCAAACTTCTGGGATCATCTTTGGTTTTCTTTTTAGGTTGTTCTTCCTCAAACATAGGAAGTTTTCCTTTTGTCTTTTCTGACAAATACTTCCTTTTTCTTGTGTATGTCATCACTTTTGATCCTGATGATGAAGCTTCATCAGTTTTGGCCTGGTGTTCTTGGTCAACATCCTTAATTTCAGGAGTAATTCTTTGTTGTTCATCCTTAACAGCTTCTTGTATGTTCAATTCAGCAGTTTCTTTTTCTTTGAACTCATCACAAAGTCTTTTAATTAGACTTTGTTGTTCAACAGTCAGCACAACTGCAAGCACAGGCTGCATTCTAAACTCTTCTTCAATTGGCACAGGTTTTGAAGGAATTACTATAATAGAATCAGAGGGGGACCTCATGTATTTGATGTAGTCCCAAAACTCTTCATCTATGATTAATTCACTAGAAGAATACCTGTCCAAGTCATCACTCAATTCTTTCATCATAGTAGCATCTGCAGATGAAGGTTCAGAATGAACCACTATTTCCCAACTGGATTCATCCTTGACTTCTTCTTCCTTTTCTTGTTCTTGTTGTTGTTCTGCTACTTGTTGTTCAATTTCATCACTAGATTTCTCATCCTTTTCTTTTATAATTTCATCTTTCAATTTCACAAGGAGTTCTAGTTCATCAACTCTTTTGTTAAGTATCATTTCCTTTTGTGAGCTCATCAATTAACTCATTTTAAGACTCAATCAAGTTTTCCTATTCCTCCATTGCTTCTGTTTGTATGGCAACAGTTTAAACAAGCCCATACACTTCTTCTCTTGCCGTTTCCAAAGAGGATTTTAGTTTACTGATTTCATCATCCTTCATCCTCATCTCAGCTTCATACTTTTTTTTGACTCCCTTAGTCCTTTTTCTTTTTCATCTAACTCTTGGAGTCTATCACTGAGTACCCCTAACCTCCTGTTTAATGTATTCTCAAGTTTAGACACTTTTCCCATCAGTTTAGATATCATCTTATCTTTATCATCTGGTCTGTTTATTTCTGATTCAGCAAAGCTCTTAGAAGGAGCATCTTCAGAGACAATTTGTCTCTGTGGAAGAGGTGCAAACTGTTGATTATCTTCCTCATCATCAAATGATTGAGAAGAGTCTGTGGAACTGGTAGATTCACCAGAACTTTCAAATACAGCAGTAGCTTCATGTGCAGGGCTTTCTTGTGATTCTTGATGAGTATGAATAGGAGAACATGATTGTGGGATAATGGGATCAACCCTAAAAGGGGATAAAACAACAGCTTCTTGTATTGTTTCACCAGAGTGAGGGTCACCAATCAAAGGTGACACTGTTCTAATGAGTTCTTCAGATTCTGCATGCTCATCAACATGGTGTTGATCATGAGCAGCAGCCTGCTTCACTGATTGTTCTGGAGCTTCTTCTTAAACATTCACTTCATGAATTGGTTCCTCATCAGGAACATCAGCTGCCATTTCTTGTGCAGGTTCCTCAATAGGAACATCATCATGTAAAACAGGTTCTTGTTGTTGTAATTGTTCCTCACCCATTGGCACATCATTTTTGGGATCTATTTGTTGTTGCATCCAAGGTAAAAGTGGATAGAAAGTACCACTATATAAATTTCTTGGATCTCTCTTCTTGATGTACTTCAAAGATTTTGCATTATAATGAGGAATTTCAAGAATGGGGCCTTATAAAACCAGATCAGGAAAGGCTTCATTAATAAGACACTGAATGAATCTGGGATACATTAAGAACATGTTCCTTCTCCCTTCTTGAATGTTTGCCATCATTCCATTAAAGACATAGGCTGAAAAGTTGTAGGGTCTATTAGAGCAGATGGCACAGACCAGTGAAGATGTAGTTAATGGTATATCATTCCACCCAGTTTTTCTTTTAGATAAGCAGTGTTGGATATAATGAATAAGAAACCTCCACTACAAATCTACCAATCCTTTCACTATTTGTTTTGCCTCAAATCCACCCTCATATCCAATGTCTGCAAAGAATGACATGATATCTTCTTCACCAAATTCAGTTGGAGAATCAGGTTCATCTTCAAATCTCAAGCATTGTCTTATTGTTTGCTCAGAGATTATCAGTGTATGATCAGCAGTTATTCTTCCTGAAATTACTTTTTCTCCATCACTGTCTACGACTTCTGCATTACTCCAAAATGATCTGATATAGTTCTCAAAGATCACTGGTCTAACTGTAATGGCATGGGCCACTCTGGTAGTGGCAATAAATCTGATCATGTCTTAGAGACCTTCTGCTTCAGGGACCTCTGGATTAAGAAAACCACTGACATTGTGGAGCTTGCTCCAAGTCAGGTTAGCCATTATGTAATCTGCACACAAAGAGGATGAATTAGTGAGAATTGTGTGTGGTTTGTTCAATTTTGACTTTTTAGGTCAAAAATGAATTCTGCTTGTTACTGTTACATTAGGTTATTTGACCTAATTTTGATTTTTCATGAAGAACAGTTCAAAGTTTTGTTTCTTTGTGTTAGGATACATTGATATTGATTGTGTTTTAACAGGTTGTTTTGATGTCAACATTGTTATAAACCAGTATCCCATGTTCATCGATGTTTTATGTGTTCTTAGAACCATATGAAATCTTTGATGTTTACATTGATCATTGGTTTTAATGAACTCTATCATTCATCTAAATCCAGTGTTCTTGAGTGTATTTAAAGCATTTCACAAGATTAGGGTTCCATTTCAAGAAATTTTGTTCGACAGTCGAAGTATGTAAGAAACTGATAATCACCTTTTAGTTGACAATACTTCAATTTAACAGACAATGTTGTTTGTTTTGATGTTGGATTTGAACAAAATGAAGCTTGATTAGTGTAGATTTGAACTCAGAAGAAGAATGGTTTTCTGGCACTCGACTCACTATAAAAGTTCACTCAAAAATTTGAAAAGTAATAAATGACCCACATTAAATGAGTATTTATAGAACATTTCATATTTTTCACAAATTTTACAAGTGTAGAAAATTTTTACTGTAGCAAATGCGCATATAGAATTTTTATCCGCGCATTTACTGTAACAAATGCTGATGATCAAATTCAAATGTCAGCATTTATTGTAACAAATGCCGAAGAGTTAATTTTACCTATCCGCATTCACTGTAGCAAATGCGAACGGACAAACTTAATTTATCAGCATTTACTGTATCAAATGCGGGAGAACAAATGACTTGTTCGCATTTACTGAGACAAATGCGGGTGACCAAAGTTAACTTATCAGCATTTCATGTAGCAAATGCGGGTGAAGAAATGACTTGTCCGCATTTACTGAGACAAATGCGGGTGACCAAAGTTAACCACTCTTGGAAATGTTGACGAGTTAATCTGTCCGCATTTACTGTAGCTAATGCGGATGAACAATTTGTTGTCCGCATTAGTTTACTTGTACAAAAACAGTTACTCGCATTGGTTAAATGACAGGGTTACCTTCACCCGCATTACCCAATGCTCTTACCCGCATTAAATTTTGAACTAGTCCAAAATTAATGTAGTTGCAGTGAATGATTCTGACTGGTTTGTACAGCTGCTTCTGATTTTATGAAGATGAGTCTGCATTTTTGTTGTTTTATGAAGATTTTGTAGATTCTGAGATTGTCAATTCTTGCTTGGATTGTTATGTATCTTGATATGACACAGATTCCCAACTTGACTGATTTTGGAACATATGCATCTTCTGAAGCTGATTATGGAGTAATTTCCATACAGACACAATCAATTTGACAAAGTTATCAATTTAATGTTTGCAAATTTCATGTTTTTGTAAATATTTCCTTTTAAAATTTTATTACTCCCCCTAAAGTTTATATCCATGCGGGATAAAAACTTTAAATAAAATTTATAAAATTTTAGGACAATATTTCTTAACTGTTTAATTATTGTGCACTTATGTTTGAAATTTTGGGATCATATCAATCTTATCTTTCATAAGTGCAAGTTGTCATGAGCTTATTGATTGAAGGTATATGTGTCCTTTTAAACTCAAACTTGATCAATATTGTAATGCATGTGATAATTATCATGTTTTGATTGAATTAAACATTCAACATGAACCTCACACTCACAAGCATAGAAAGATCAACTATCCTCATGTACTGTATGGTAGAACTTTTTCACAACTTTCAATACCTAGTCATTTAAATTGTGAAGTCTCATTCATTTTGGTAAGGGGGATCCACTTTGGGATTCTTTTACCTGATCCTTATTTAATGTGATCCACATTAGGATTCTTTTTGCTCTTTACTTTGGAAGGTGATCCACTTTGGGATTCTTTTTGTTATATTCTGTTTTATTTGTCATCCGTATTGGATGTGTTCCACAGTGGGAATCTTTTTGGATCTAGACATCAGCACTATGTGCTTGTTTCCCCAGGTCTTTGCTCAGCAAAACAAAGGAGAAACTGATGGTTGAATGAGATTCATAAGTATCATGACCCGGTGTGTTTAGGTTGCTACACATACACACACTTGGATAAGTTAGATACTTACATGCTCTGAGATGATGCATTCACAGTTGAATGTGATCTTTAGTTTATCACAGCATTTATCTTCTATTCCAAGTTGAGCCTACCCTCATATCAGGTAAGTCATGTCAGTCTTTCAAGATATTGAATTAAGCACAGTGAATGATACAACGACTGTAATTATATCATTTCCCATATAAAGTACAAATCAAGGACTTCAACAAAAATTGATTTCTTTTTGTAATTTTGTGAATTTTTTTTAATGTTTTTGTAAATTTTTGAGTTTTTACTCAAGGTTAATCATGCCGATTGATTGGACTAACAATTCAAATCGACTAGGGTCAAATGCCTTAGTAAACAAATCAGCTAGCTGATTATCTGTGTTAACCTGAATCAGCTTGATTAAACCTTTTTCAGCACAGTCTCTAAAAAGTGATATCTAATTTCAATATGTTTTGTTTTGAGTGCTGAACTGGATTATTTGTTATGAAGACAGCAGCAGTGTTGTCAATATGAATTGGTGTGTGCAAGAAATTGAAACCATAATCAAGCATCTGGTTTTGAATCCAGAGAACTTGAGAGCAACAAGCTGATGCTACTATGTACTCAGCTTCAGCTGTCGATACAGAAACATTGGTCTGTTTCTTGCACTGCCATGTCACCTGTGCATAGAGATTGAATTCTCCATCCTTTGGATACCATAGTCCAAGAGCAGGTTTGCCCTTAAGATATCTGAATATCCGCTTGACTGCATTCACGTGAGATTCCTTGGGATCAGCTTGATACCTGGCACATACACAAACACCAAACATAACATTAGGTCTACTGGCTGTTAAATACATAAGTGAACCTATCATGGATCGATAGAGGGTCTGATCAATAGATTTTCCATCTGGGTCCAGACCAATCTTCACTTTGGTATCAACAGGAGTTCTAATGGACTGACAGTCTGCAAAATGAAACTTCTTCAACATAGATTCAACATATTAGGACTGGTTGATAAAGATTCCACTGGATGTTTGTTGTACTTGAATACCCAAGAAGAAGGTGAGTTCACCCATTGCACTCATCTGGAATTTTGAATGCATAAGATCTTCAAAGTCTTTGCAAAGCTGTTTGTTGGTGGAGCCAAAGATGATATCATCCATATATATCTGGACTAGCAGCATCTCATTTCCTTTTCTATTTCTGAACAAAGTCTGATCAATCTTTCCTCTTTCATACCCATGGTCAAGGAGAAAAGATGATAGAGTCTCATACCATTTCCGAGGGGCTTGATGTAAACCATACAAGGCTTTGTCAAGCTTGTATACCCTATGAGGGAAATCAGGATCCACAAAGCCTGGTGGTTGACTCACATAAACTTCTTCAGAGATCTTTCCATACAAGAATGCACACTTCACATCCATTTGATAGACATTGAATTTCATGGATGCTGAGTATGCAAGAAATAGACGTATTGTTTCTAATCTGGCAACAGGGGCAAACACTTAATCATAGTCTATTCCTTCTTCTTGTGTATAGCCCTGTGCTACCAATCTTGCTTTGTTTCTGATGACGATCCCTCTATCATCAGTCTTGTTTCGGTATAGCCATCTGGTGCCGATAGGGTATTGACCTTCGAAAAAATCCACCAGCAGCCATACTTCCTGTTTCTTGAACTGCAGCAACTATTCCTGCCTTACCTCAATCCAGCTATAGTCTTGTAATGCCTCGTTAATGTTTTTGGGTACTGTTTGACACAGGAAACAAGAAAACAAGCAGATGTTTGCTATGCTTGACTTGCTTCGTGTCACCCGCTCGTCTAAATCACCAATAATGTTGGACACTGGATGATTCTTGTGTGTCTTGGTAATTGGAATCAGATCACCAGCAATGGGCACATCAAGATTGGAGACATTCAGGTCATCTTGGTGCGAGGCATCTTGTTGTTGTAGTGTGGGAGAGTGATGATCAGAATAAGAAGGAACAACATCTTGAGCTTCAGCAGCACTTTGAATACTCTTATCATTTCCATCTCTGTTAGTATCAGCTGGTGCATGAGTTGGTTCTGAATGTCTCACTTCAGTTGAAGGTTCTGCTGAAGGAGCTGGCATTGAACTACGACCAGTATCTGTTGAGATACTTTCATTTCGTGTAACTTGCCGGATAGAATCAGCTTGTAATGGAACTTCTTCATTGTCTTGATCAGTAGAAGGAGGAATCATTGGGAAGTCTGTTTTTCTTTCAACTGGCCCTGATGTTCCTGCATTTGACAAATTGAACTGATCAAAAGATATTGTAAATGAATCAATATCAAACAACCAGTCAGGACCATTTGATGATTTGGGAAACGAATGTTCATTGAATTGAATATTTGTTGATTCATCAATGATGTTTAATCTAGGATTAAACACCCTAAAGGCCTTAGACACTGAGGAATATCCCACGAAGAATCCCTCGTCAGACTTAGGAGCAAACTTTCCTAAATGGTCTCTAGTGTTCAATATTAAGACAGGACAACCAAATGACTTCAAAAATCCAATGAATGGTTTTCTGTGAAAAAGAAGTTCATAAGGAGTTTTATTGTGTTCTTTGATTATCAAAGTTCGATTTTGCACAAAACATGAAGTGTTAACTGCTTCTGCCCAAAATGTAATTGGCAGTTTTGCATCAGCTAGCTTTGTTCTTGCTGCTTCAATCAGTGTCCTATTCCTTCTTTCAGCAACTCCATTTTGTTGTGGAGTATGAGCTGCACCGAACTAATGAACAATGCCTTTTGTTCTGCAAAATGAACTCATGCTTTCATTTTTAAATTCCGTCCCATTGTCACTTCTAATAGATTTTACTTTTAAATCAAGTTGATTTTTAATTTTGGTTATAAAATCTATTATGATTTGGGACGCCTAATTCTTATGAAGTAGGAAGAAGACCCATGTGAATCGAGTAAAGTCATCAATGATCACTAAACAATAATGCTTCTTGCCAATACTCATGACGTGAGTCGGCCCGAAGAGATCCATATGAAGTAACTTCAAAGGACAATTGTTAGTGTTCACAAGTTTTGGCTTATGAGATGATTTATGTTGTTTTCCTTTGAGACACGCGATACAATGGTCAACAAAATGAAATTTCTTTTGAGGAAGACCAATTACATGGTTCCCTTTGACCAATCTATCAATATTTTTAAAATTCGTGTGTCCTAAGCGTCTATACCAAAGTTGTGATTCATCAAATGATGCTTTAGACAATAGACATGTCTCTTCTGATGGACGAGTAGAATTAAGGTTCAAAACATAGGTGTTATTCTTCCTCTGTGTCTTCAAGACAACCCATTCTTCAGGAATATGAAATCCTGGTTTCAAGATGTAGCAATGAGTGTTAGTGAAATGAGTAGAATATTTCTTGTCACAAATCTGGGATACACTGAGCAGATTGAAGTTCAGCTGCTCGCAGTAATTGACTTTGTCAAAGCTCAGAATCCCATTCGTCACTGAACCTTCTCCTGTAATTCTACCGCCCTGTGAATCTCCGCCGAATGCCACAGTAGTTTCTTGAATGTGCTTGAAATCATGAAGGAGGGAACTGTCTCCTGTCATGTGTCGGGAGCATCCACTGTCCACATACCACAAACTGTTGGACCTGTATGAATGACCCTACATGCACCAAGAACTAGTTAGACGGAGGAACCCAAGCCATGATGGTCTTGGGTTGACCTTTTGCATCGACCGTTGTAACCTCTTGATACTTACCTTTTGTTTTATTTTTTGAAGAAGAGGATTTCAGTGATTTTCTATTGTTCTTTTAATGTTTGATTTCATCAATTTCCTCTGACGAGTCAGAAGAGTAAACAAACCTTTCCTTTTGATTCTTGTGAACATAATGATTATGTTTTTGGTTTTCTGAAATCATTTTGATGTTTTTCTTTTGAAGAGATTTTAGAAGTTTGTTTTGTTTTGTCGGACTTTTATGTCTGACTTTATCAGTTGAGATTGATGAAATTGGCTTGTTTAGTGTTGTTTTCAAGCCTTTCTGATTGAAGTAACAATCAGCTGTGTTGTGATTTGTCATATCACACAATGAACAGTATTTATTAAAATGACAATTTCTTGTAGAATGGTTGTTCATGTTACAAACAGAACAGTACTCGATGAAGTAGCATTCATCTATGGTGTGATTTGACATATCACAAAAATCACAATAGGGTTGCTTGCTTTTTAGCTTAGATGAAGAAGACACAGCAGTCTTTGGGGTAGCAACGGATTGTTTCACAACTTTGTTTTGCTTTGCATTGTGGGACTGATGCTGCTTCTTTCTGTATCCCTTATTTCCCTATCGAATTGTTCTACCTGTTCTTTGTTGAAAATATCAAACCCAATTCCTTGTCTAATATTTGATGAAGATGGTGAATCACATTTCACTTTAGATTTTTGTACAAAAGTGGTTTTCCCTTTGGCGACTAAGGGAACTTTGGTTTTATCCTTGAATTTCAATGAAACCTTATCTGATTCACTTGAATTTTTTGGAGATATGATCTGATAATCAGATCTGCTTTCAGTAGATGGTTTCACTGAGCATTCAGCAGTGTGATTCACTTTGAGATTTTGAGGAACAAATTTTACAAAAGGCATAATTGATTTGACTGGGCTCTTTGGTTTCTTGATAATCACAGGTTTGTCTGAGTACTCTTTGATTTTGATAGGATGACCCAATCTGGCTTTATCCTCATCAGTTTCAATGTAAACACCTGGTTTGTTTTGAGGATTTGTTGTTTGAGAAATCATTGATTTGGTTTCAATAATTTTAGATTCTTATGAATCTGATTGAGTAAGTGACTCAGGCATAACAGTGTAGTTATCATTATATGGAGGAGGACAAGTTTTGTAGCCTATCCCAGTCATATCTTTAGCCTCCCTTTAGGAGATTAGTAGCTCTTACAACTTGACTGAAGACAGCTGAAACTTTTCAAGTTTCACTTCAGTAGCTGATTGCTCAGCTTTTTACTTGGTTAACAGTTCAATTAACCTTTCATTTTCAGTTGCAAGGGCATAATTCTCTCCATGAAGTATTTCCATGTCAGACAGCAAAGACTTGATTTTAATTTCAAAAATTCTCATTTCTTGTTTGAGCATTTCTGATTTTACTTTTTCTTCTTTTATTTTATTGGCCAATTTATGATTGTGTTCTCTGTACCCCTGTACTTCAAGAACACACCTCTCAGAACATAAGTTAGATTTTACCTCTGATGGTATTGGAGAAGGACCATCATTCATATGAGCCATTAGAGCATGGATCTAGAATTGAGGTTGAACTTCCTCTGCATACAGGCTCCAGTCACACACTCCATCTTGTCTGATAACAAGAGCATTTGATGTTTGCTAACTACTTCCTTCAGATTGACGTGTAAGCAGAGGTTGTCTTTGGTGAGGTTGTTGTTGCTGACTCTGTTGTTGCTGTTGATTGTTGTTGCTTGGATGATAGTCGGTATTGTGCTGAGTAGAATGCTGGTCATGTGATGGTCTTTTATAGCTGGTATTGTTTCTCCTGGGAGAGTTACATTCCTGAGAGAAATGACCAGCCATCCCACAGTTAAAGCATTTAACTTTAGATTTGTCATATCACAGTTTGGTGTTCTCATTAAGGCTCAGTTTCTTCCCTTTACGAAAGAATTTCTTTGCTCTCATAGCAATCATGGCCATCTGCCATTGCAAATCCATTTCTTCCACATCATCAGGATCCATTTCTTCTAGATCTTCTTGAATCAGATGAGCTGATGTGAGTCTCCCCCCAAGGTAGGCTTCAAAGCTAGCAACAAAGGCATTGTAAGTTGCCTTTTATTCTTCAGAGTTTTGCTCATCATGCATGTTGTTAGGAGATACAGTTGGTTGAGCAGAAGATGGTTGTTTTTTAGGTTATGGAGCAGCACAAAATCCTATTGTTCTTGTTTGATCTCTTGATGATAGAAAGTCTTCTTCTTCAGTAACAAAAGCATTTTCAACAGAATGAGTTTCAGATGGAAACTTGTAAGCCTCAATGACTTGAGGTCCACTCAGATTTTTGCTCATTTCATCAAGTTCAAGAGCCTCAATTTTTGCAATCATGATATCCAAGCTAGTACTCTCCAAATCAAGAGTATTCTTCAACATTGTAACATTCTGTTTCCAGCTTTCAGGCAAGCTGTGCAGCATTTTCTTATTTAGTTCCTTCTCCTTGTAAGTGACCCCCATAATTTCAAGGTCATTTACAAGTTGCACAAATCTGTGAAGCTGTCTGGAGATAGACTCTCCTTTGGTATGATGAAATGTCTCATACTGATTTATCAACTTGTCTTTGTTAATTTCTGTAACTTCACTGCTTCTCTCACACATAATCTGTAGAGCATCCCAGACCCCCTTTGCAGTACCATATTTTTCTAATCTTTTGAGAACATCCATTTTAAGAGCTTGTGTAAGAATGGAATAAGCTCTAAGATCAATCTTGATTTTCTTGTATTCTTCATCCTCAAAATTTAAGTTGGGATCCTCAATGGGAATTCTTGCAGTTCTGTATTGAGCAGCCTAATCAGCATTCAGGGACAGTGGAATGTGGGGACCTTTGCAAATCGATATCCAGTAGTCAGGATCTACACCTGTAATGTAATTTCTAAAATGAATTTTCCATTGCTTAAACTCAAATTTGTGTTTAAGCATAGGAGGTTTAGATGCATGACCAATTTCAGAATAATTATAGGAATCCATGTTAGTTAAACTGATTTCAACTTGTTGAATACTATTTTAAGTTGATTCTAAGTTCGAATAGTGTGTTTTTCTTCAAATCTTCTGTTTTCGGTCAAGAACAGGTCTGTTAAGTTTAGATCTGTAGATTTGAAGGAGTTCTAAGTTCTTGATTTTGTGATGTTGGGTTCAACAGCAGCAGATCTGAAGATTTTGTACTTTGTGGTGTTCGATTACAGGATGTTTGTTTATCAGAGAGTAGATCTTGCTGATGAACAATTCAGTCTACAGTTCAATCGATTTTCACCCAAAATCCAAGATGATTCTGTGATGAATTCAAGTGCCAAGGCTCTGATACCAATTGACTGGGTTTGAGAATAAGATTCTCGGTTGATGTGACTCAACCTAGGATCGAACATGCAGACTAAGTCAGTAATATAGTTGCGGAATCACTATATTACAGAACATATGAACCTGAAATAAATGTTTGAGTAAACGCAGTACATGAACACCAAAGTCACTGATCTATAATATTGATGTTATAAATGTTGAAGACCAAAAGCTTACAAAGTTAGGGTATGTGACCCTATTTATAGGCGTATACATTTCCTGTACAAAAGACTAAACTAACCCTGATCTATACAGGTGAATCTAGTCTAAGTACAAAATAAATATAAAACAGTGTAAGTTGTTCATCCGTATTAGTTCATGCGGATGAACAAGTCTTCATCAGCGTTTGTTGTTTGTAGTCAGCATTTGTGTTTGCTCACCCGCATTAGTTCATGCGGATGAATAAGTCTTGTCAGCATTTACTGTTGTTCATCCGCATGAACTAATGCGGGTGAACAATCTTTGTCAGCATTTCTTTAGTTCATCTGCATGGACAAATGCAGATGAACACTTCTGTTCAGCATTAGTTGTCTTGATCGGCATTTGTTAATGCGGGTGAACAAACACTTGTTAGCATTTGTTTACTAGTCATCCGCATTAACAAATACGGGTGCTCTATACTTATCTTTTCTTGTCTTCTGTTGTCTTCTGTTGATGATGTCTTCTGTGTTCTTCTGTTGTTTTCTGTAACTAATGTTCTCTAACCAGAACAACCTCCAACCACTTCTTGAGTTGGCAAGTATGATACTTTCATGGTCTAACACACCATCTGTAATGGAACCAATGATGTAATCATGTGGGTGATCTTTTAAGGTTTTGAAGTTGGTGTTAAGGGTTATTGGATTGGATTGAGATGAAGAAGTGGCTTATGATGGTTGTGAAGGGGAAATTGGTTGTGATGGAGGAATTGTTTGTGGTGTAGGTGTAGGTGGAACATCAAATGGAGGTGGAGATAGAGGGTCAATTGGAAGTTGTGGAAGAGGTTCAGGTGGAGAAATGATTTGCATATTGGTTTGAGGAACGACATCTCGTCAAATACTGGAAGATTGAATGATTTGAAGACAGTGTTGGAGTCATAAAACCATTCCGGGTCTGACCCCATGTTTAGTGAATTAGACTCCTGCCATTCAACATAAAAGGATTCCTGCATAATGCGTATTGTTTTGTTGTACACTCAATACGCCTTTTGTGAGGTAGAATAGCCAACAAAGAAACATTCATTAGAGACTGCACCAAACTTTAACTTTTGTGCTTGAGTATTCAGCAAAGTACATGAGTAACCAAACAGATGAAAGAAGTCAATCAAGGGTTTCCTTTTATAAAGAAGCTCATAAGGAGTCTTCATCTTGTCTTTCACAATAAGATCCCTGTTTAGTACATAGGATGCACAGTTGACTGTTTCTGCCCAGAAAATGATTGAAAGCTTTAACTCAATCAGCATAGTTCTTGCTACTTCAATAAGGGTCCAATTCTTCCTTTTAGCAATACTATTTTGTTGAGGTGTCCAAGCAGCACTAAACAGTTTGAGAATCCCTTTGCTCGCACAGAAAGAATCAAAGATATGGTTTCTGAATTCAGTTCCATTATCACTTTGGATGGCCATCACTTTCCTTTTATTGATGGTTTCAATTGAGAGGATCAACTTCTGTAGCTCTTCTGCAGTGTCTCCCTTGTGTTCTAGAAATCTTACCCAAGAGTATCTTAGGTAATCATCAGTAAAAACCAAGCAATAAGATTTCTTAGCAATGGATTTAACACTAATAGGACCAAATAAGTCGGTATGTAACAATTCAAAGGGTTTTGAAATTGTGTTTTCAAGCTTGAGCTTGTGTGGCCTTTTGTGTTGTTTTCCTTGAGCACAAGCCATGCACTTTTCTACTACTGAAAAATGTTTAAGTGGTAGCCCCCTCACAAGATTGTTCTTAACCAACTTATTTATATTTTTAAAATTAACATGTCCTAAACATCTATGCCACAAAAAGGATTCAGAAGATGAAGTTTTTGACAGGAGACATGTCACAGTGGAGGTGGATTCTTTTGATTCTATATCCAGCTGATAAGTATCATTCTTTCTTGGAGAACGTATGATCACTAAATCTGGGATAATAAACTCTGGCTTGACAAACAAGCATTCATTTGACATAAACAGCACTGGAATGTCTTTATCACAGATTTGTGATACACTCAACAGATTGAATGCCAGCTCCGGGACATAGTTCACTTTCTCCAGAGTCAAGGAACCATTTGAGACTTCTCCCTGACCAATCATCTTTCCACCCTTCTTGTCTCCAGCAAATGCAACATATCCTCCATTTATTATGCGATAATTTGTAAGTAGGTCCTTCAACCCGGTCATATGCCTTGAACATTCGCTATCAACATGCCAGAAGCTATTGACAGCTTTTCTTGAATGATCTTGGCATTTGATCAAAAACAATATTAAGATTTGGAAATTGGGACCCAAGTCGAGACTAACTTAGGTCTCGGAACAAAAGATTTTTTACAAAAAAAATTATTTACAAAATGTCTTAATCTACTTCCAATGAACTATTATTTACATTTCTCCTAACATACTCAGGGCAATGTTTAATTACATGATCATCCTTTCCACATCTAAAACACTGAGATTTTAAGCCTTTCTTCTTACATTTTGAGACAGGAGCTTGATCTATTAATATCTCTTCCTCACATTCAGACATATGTGAATCAAAATCGCTATAAGAGTCATATGATTCTTTTGATTTTTCTTTAGTATCCTTAATTTTAGTAGGTTCTAATTCATTTACATTAATATGACTGACATATGAGGAAGTTATCTTCTTCTCTTTAGGTTTAGAAATCCAAATTGGTGTAAAAGATGGAATTGGATGAGAGAAGAACTTTTCAAAACAATTTGATTTTGTTTGTCTGTTTGAAGCTTTACTTAAACAAGCATCATTTCTATTAACACAAGCATTCGAAACATCACGATTTGATTCATAAACATCTAAAGATGAATAAGCTGGACTAGAGCTAGAACTACACATGCCATTGTCTGTAATAGACTTTTAGGATACAAATCTACTTAAACTATTGTCTATTGAAAACTTTTTGGAATAAAAAATGCTAATACTAGAGCTGTCCAGACCATTACTTACACCATAATCATACTTGCGAATCTCCTTAAGATTTACTCCTTCTAAACCTGCATACAAACTATTAGTATCTTTCTAAATTAATTTATTAGCTGGATGAGGTGTAGGCATAGAAGAATAGCAATAAGTACTCGGAGGAGGATAAACATGAGTGGTTTCTTCACTTCCCAAACTAGCCTTAATTCTAGCCCCCCTGCTGTTTCTTGCAAAGATCCTCATGTTTCATCCCAGAGATTGTCCACTTTCAAGTTTGGTTTTTAATTTTCTTTTTTCAAATTCAGCAAGTGCCACAAGTTCTGTTAAAGCATTTATTTCAACATTTCTTTCCAAAATATTTCTTTTTAAATGCTTATTTTCCTTTAAAGCTTCATTTAACTTTACAAAATATTTTGACTCATTTGTTTTAAGTTCTTTGTTAATTTGTTTTAATTCCTTTTCATTTTCTACCAATAACCTGCTAGCTTTATAAACCCTGAATAAACGAATTTTACAGGAAGGAGAACACATGTCTTGGATTACCTTATAAGGAAATCCCATAACTACTTTTTCAGCAGCTAGGGCTTTTTGCATTGACAGACGGGAGTGTTCTTTTGTATTCTTCCTCCTTCATGGCTTTCTTCCTTGCTTCCTCAGCTTGACTTCCCTCTTCCTCTTATTGATCATAAATCTCTTACTTTACTCACTTGATTTTCCTTCTTGTTGCTTCCTAACCTCAGCATCTTCACAAACTGTCACCTTTTTTCTATAACAACCTTTTTCTTCACGAACCTCGCCACTCTTTATCTCTTGAGCTTAAACCTGTTGCACGCCACCTTCACAAACTGCCTCATCTTGAACTTTACACCTAAACTCTTTGAAGGGATCAAAATCTTCACCTGAATCCACATCACTATCCACCACCTCAGCCACCAGAGCATGATTAATCTCTTCTTCGGTTTCTTTGATTTCAGCACTCTAATCAAAGTTTGTGATCAGTGTTGTTTCCTTCTTTGGCTTGGCTTCCTCTTTATCAGTGATCAGGATGACCTTTGAAGTTCCAGAGGTTCCTAGTTTAGTGATGATTGGAGATGGACATTCTCTTTTAAAGTGGCCTAATTGTTTGTAGTTGAAACATCTCAATTTAGACTGATCATATACAAGTTTTGAGTTTTGATTTTGATTACCAAAGTTTTTTCTGCCGATTCTTTCCATAAACTTTCTTGCATGCAACGTGAGCATTGCCATCTGCCACTGGATATCAGTTTCTTCCAAGTCATCAGTGTCCACCTGATACATATCCTCCATGATCATTCCTTTTCCTTTCAACTACCCCGCAACCAAAGCTTCATAACTATGTACAAACATTCCAAACAGTGCCATTATGTCTGACGGAACTTGAGTAGTGACTGATGCCTTTGAGCTTGAACCAACACTTGATAGTCCACTACTAGACTTGTCTGACACGCCACATCAATAAGACCCACTATAAGCTGCACCATACATTGAAGAGTTTGCAGCGGATGAAATCAATGCAGCATTTTGTGGATAAATTGTAGTTGACACCATTGATTGATTGTATTCTCTCTTTTTCATGTCCAAATCAAATGACTTCAGTTTGTTGATCACATCCATAAGTTTATAATCAGCAAAGTTTCTTTCCTGCGTCAACAGTCTGACTTGCAAGCTCAATTGCGGTGGAAGAGAGTCCAAGAGTTTTTTTACTTGTTCATGATTACCCAACTGTTCATCATATTTCTTTAAGTTGCTTGAAACAGATAGAAATCGGTTGGTAAGATCAGTAAGGCTTTCATTTTTGTGTCCAACAAATGAATTAAACTCCTTTTTAGCTTGGGCTTTCTTGTCCTTTTTCAAGTCTTTTCATGACCATCTTAAAACTCACACAAAGAATCATACAAGGATTTTGCATTCTTGTGTTCGGAAAAGCGGTTGTAGATGTCTTGAGATAAACATAGAGTTAAAGCCACGAATGATTTCTGATCTCGGTCGATTAACTTAAGGTCTCTTTCTGTGAAGGTTGATGGATTAGTGTTTGGTGAGGTAGTTTGACCGACAGTGATGGTAGGAGTATGTGGACCATTGACGATTGATTCCCACTGGTTGTGATCGGTGTAGTAGAAGAAGGCTATCAAACAACATTTCCAATCTTCAAAATTTTCACCATTGATAAGCTTCGGTGGCCTATTGGGTGCTACACTTTCCAAGTCAGAAAGGGTGATATTCGTTGTTGTCATTTTCAAACCAGGAGATAATTTTGCTGAACACCTCTAATTTCTAATTTCACTGCTACTTTCGCTGGCACTTGCACTGCTACTTTCGCTGGGAGATTCGACAACAATTTCGCTCGAACAGATGAGTGCTGGGAAACTCTAGTTTCGGCAACAGATTCACGGAAACTCTAGTTTCGGCAACACATTCGCTGAAACTAGTAGAACTTTCATTCTGAGAACAATTTCGGCAACACTTTCGCTTGTTTTGGCAATCAAAGGAGGTGAACTTTCGTTCAAAATGAGGTACTTTCGCTGAGTAATAAAGATCAATTTCCAAGGTCACAAATTTGGTAGTTTCGCTGGTAGTAGTTTTGCCAGATGAACAATAGTTTTGATGGATGAAACTGTAAGCCTCTTCGAACACGAAATCAACCAGAATTCACCCAAATCACAACGAATTTATGATTGGATGATTGGGATAGCTTCCTATACAAATACCAGATGATTTTCAATTGATTTCGGTACCAAAAACACAGAAGATAAGATTCAAAATGAATGAAATAGTGTTTTTGCTAAAAACCCATCAAAAACACAAGTCAAGATCACTAAGGCTCTGATATCATATGTTGGTCTATTTGATCGATAATCAGTGCAAATGATCTATAAAACACAGAAATCCCACTGAATAAACATAAAACTGTGAATGACACAAGATCAAGTTTTAAATATTTTCAATAATCTCTAAACTCACACAATAAACATGAATCAAAGGCTCAAATATGATAACAATAGACTTCCAGTCACATACACAGAATTGCAATATCAGTATTTCACTATTAGTTTTTGCAAAACTTGCTTACAATGAATGAAAATTTCAATATATAAGCATACTGTAGTTTCGCTGACAGTGTCTTGACCATAACCTAGTCTCACCCGACGATGAAACACAGTTTCGCTAGGTGAACTAGATCAGCAGACTACGAGCGAAACTAAGTTTCGCTCATAGTTTCACTGGACACAAAACTTACAAAAAACAAAATACAAAATACAAACTAAGTAAACTAACATTTAACCTATTACACTAATAAACAAAATAAACACAATAACAATGGTGAGTCCAACCTATACTATCATCAAGACTTGAATTAAAATTGATAAAGTATACTATACAAGTTTTCTCCAATATTACTAATTACCGAGCAAAATTCTTCTGTGTAATGTTCCAAGATATAATATATATATATATAGGGGGCGGTTACTATACAAAGTGTTTTTTTTCATTCGAAGCGTATGAAGTTTTAAGTTGGAATTATCACGCAAAAACAAAGTGATAATTACGCAAGACAAATTACACTCGCGTGGAATTATCACGCAAGAATACCTTCTTGCTTGATAATATCACCTTTGCGTGATAATTTTATCTCATCGTGATTAATTATTACCCTGGCGTTATAATTCCACCCGTAACGTCCATTCTTGCATTATAACTTTATACGCTTCGCACGAAAAAACACTTTGTACCGTATATATATATATATATATATATATATATATATATATATATATATATATATATATATATATATATATATATATATATATATATATATATATATATATATATATATATATATATATATATATATATGGGGTTAAGTTTTTTATAGGACTTGATTATAAATGAGAACTCACAGAACTAATATTAACCATTGATTGTTTTGATCAATGGTTATGATTAAACATGTTCAATTTATGTAAATTATTATCTTATTTAATTGGTTAAATTAAAGAAAAAGATATTTCAGTAATGTGTTATATTATTTCTCTCTCCAATTAATTAGTAGTTACCTAATTTTATTCTCTCTCCGCTCTCTTCTCTCATTTCTAAAAATTCATCAGTTACACATTTGAAAAAAATTCTTTAAAATTGAGTAAATTAGTATAAGTGATGTGTCATAATTAGTATTTGTTTAATCTTTGCATATGGAATTCAATTATTTTATTTTTCAAACTATTCATTGATTTACATATATGTAAATCTTTAGACTGATCGTTTATTCAAGCGTTAATATTTTACATGTACGTAAATTTTCAAATCAATGATCCATTTTTTAAATTTATCTAGTATTTTAGATATATGAAAAAAAATCTTTATACTGGTTGTCTATTTTTCAAACTTATCACCCATTTACATATATGTAAAATTTTATCTCATTGTTTATTCATATACATAAACGTTCTACATTTATGTGAATCAACTATTTACATACATGTAAGTCTTCAACATAAACTTAAACCAAATCATAAACTAAAATTCATCTAAGCTAATTAACTTAAACTTGAACCAAAACATAAAGTCATACCCTAAATTAATTAACCAAGCGATCATTGAATAGGATCATCAAGTAGACAACTCTATAAACAATATCATCTTCATCCCCGTTGTTGTCTTTAAAATGATGAAAACCCAAAATCTTTTCTGTTGTAATCGTTATCTTCATCAACGCCATCATCTTCATTGTAGCATCATCTTCATCTTCGACCCATATTCATCTTCATCTACATAGTCGATACAAATTTTATACACCCAGAACAAACCTAAATAGATTATCAAGTAGAAAACCTCATCAACGACATCAACCATCATTTTTAATCTTTTGGAACAACTAATAATTATCAATTGTGAGATTTAATCAAGAAGAAACTTGATTTAAAGAGTTGTTTAAATGATTTGAATAAAAGATCACTATCTTTAAAATCATTTGATGTATATCATCTTCCTTCGAGACAATAGAAGTCTTTGGAAACATAAATAAATTATCCAATTATTAGTGACATTAATCAACCAATTATAAAAATTCCAGGAATTAATTTATAATTAGGAAACTAAGTATCAGAAAAAACATTAATTTTACTAAAACTAGTAAAATAAATTATTAGAAAAGATAGTGCTAAGCCATCATGGCATGGAACATTTTGAAAATAAAATCATGATGAAACTCACTAATTCAATAGAAAAATTCATCAAAATAATGTCAATTTA
>CM046433.1:64997384-65007384 GCA_025506505.1 Flaveria sonorensis | reverse complement strand
TATAGTTTGTCAACTAAAATAAAAATATTATAAAGATTCATTAATGTGAATTGTGATTTTTGTATGTTAGTGCGGTGTAGGTCGCATGCAGGTTCATGACTTCAAATTGTCAACGTGGAAGGAGGCTTCAGCTAAAGAAATTTAATATTAAGATTAGAAATACAAAGTTTAAAAAGAGATCACATGTGGCACACTACTAAAATCCTAAAGAAAGTAGTTCAAATTAATACAAAGTGTATTTTTGTTAAAATACGAATAAACTCACCCAATCTTAAAATCAGAAGTTTTCGTTTGAAAGAGTAACAGGGCTAAAGGCCCATTAAAGGAAAAGAAAGTCACCCGCACTATTAAAGGAAAAAGTCGAACGAAACGTAAATTGCAAGATAATATAAAAAGTTTAGTATTTATTATTTTAAGATAACTACAATAGCATGGTACAAATTATATAGATGCCTTGGATTAAAAAAATAAGTCGTAAAAAATGACTAGGTTCACTATTGAAGTTATTTTAATTAATAATAACTTCTATTGGAAAAAACTGTTCTCCCTATAATCTAACCTGCGTCTGGTGATATGCGAACTTACAACTTAAACACTGAACCAAAAGTTATTTTTATGACTTTATTTCATAACTAATTTTAATATCCTCTGATTCAGATCTTTAAACTTTAAAAAAATCACAGAATAAACCTAGTTATAAAAGGCAGCAGCTCATCGATCTGGAACACATTTTAAGAATCGAAGTCATGAAAATTTGATGAATCGAATCAAATAGATCAAGCTATTCCGGCCGAATCATCCAGATCTACAATTCCGATCGAAACGACAGGTTGTGTGCTATTCTTTTCGATCTCTAAACTTTAAAGAATCACTAATTAATCCTACTTAGAAGATTAGGAACTCATTGATCAATGACCTACAGGTTTTTTGTATTCGCATTAAGAGTCAAGACGTGTAACTTGGTCAACCGAATCGAACCAGTTCAGCCTATTCCAGCCAAATCATCCAAGTCTACAATTCCGATCAACTCGACAGGTTGTGTGCTATTGTTGCTGAATCATCCAAGTTTGTTTAATGTTGTTATATCTATCCTAATAATTAATTACAAGTGGGGGACACGTGTCCTTCCCACATTAACTCTATTCTTTATTTTCCCGCCCAACTTAAGATGACCTGGTTTTAGTGGCTCGCAGGTTCAATTAACCCATTTATAATCTGAGTTTGATTATTTTTTGTTGAATAGTTTGATGGTGTTGTTAAAAAATTTCAGAATAAATATTGAATTTTGGTATGCTAGTTATTAGTTCTGAAGGATATGTTGCTGTAAACTGTATTAGCTACAACTAGATGTAAGTTTCGTATAAGGCATACGAAACAATAGGATTTCACTTGAACCAAAATAGAAAAGGTTTATGATAATGGCTCACAAGACCAAATTGAATAAACTAATTAACCAATGATGCAGTCTAGCTTTCATTTACTTTTAGATTCTCCTCTGTTGTTTAAGTCCGAATTAAAGCCACCAAGATTTAATTTCCTCAACATATATGGGATTGCTCAAGTCAATAGTTCAAACTTATAAAAATAGTTCAAGTTTTATGTATGTAGTAAATATGCCTTCCTAACTTAGATAACTGATTTAAGAACACATAGAGCCCTGGTGGTATAACTTCCATATTCATTAAAATTTGTTTCGAGTTCATCTAACTGGTCTAATATATAATTTTCACTGTTATATTGTTTCTATCATATGTGTTAATCTCCTATTAATAGTGTTTTGGTGTAGGTATAATGTGAATGTTTGATATTTATAGACTATATTAATGATTTTGAATGGAGCACCGGTTTTTAAATCTCATTGTTGCTATAAACTTTAGGATACTAGTGACATGGAGAATGCTAGAAACTGGATGTATATACCTAGACGATTACCTGAGTTTGAAGCCGGAGTTACTGAATTCCTTAATGCTTCATTTTCTAAGGTGGCAAAAGGATCTCAAATATGTTGTCCTTGCAAACGTTGTATGAATCGTTATTGGCATCGAATAGATGAAGTATTTAATCATTTAAAAGGATACGGATTTGTAGAAGACTACTATGTATGGGTTTTTCATGGAGAAACTTCCTCGCAAACAAGATTTAATATCGACATAGATGATAATGAAGATGATATGCATGATGATTTTGATGAATTATTGCATGATAGATTTAGAGATACTATAGATGAAACAAATACAATACAAGGAGGTTTAAATGAAAACATCAAAAAGTTCTATGAGCTGGTAGAAGATGGAAAGGAAGAGTTGTTCCCCGGGTGTAAAAGTTTTTCAAAGCTATCTTTCATCGTTATACTTCTTCATTACAAGACCCTTCATGGGATTAGTAATGTGGCATTTGATGATCTTCTACGAATTCTACAAGAAATGATTCCAGAGGCAAAACTTCCAGCAAGTTTTACTCAAGCTAGAAAAATCATAAGAGATTTAGGGCTTAATTATAAGAAGATTCATGCTTGTCCAAATGATTGTATGCTTTACTGGAAAGAGTATGAACATAATGAAGCGTGCCACATTTGCCACACCTCTAGGTGGAAACAAGTGAACGAGAAGCAACAGAACAAACATAATGAAAATTCTAAAAAATCTTTAAAAGTTCCGGCTAAAGTTGTTTGGCATTTTCCTTTAAAATCGAGGCTGCAAAGACTTTTCATGTGTTCAGAAACAGCTAAACATATGACATGGCATGATGAAGGACGTCCTAAAGACGGAAATTTACGACATCCGGCAGATGGACAAAGCTGGAAGGAATTTGATTCTTTATATCCTCAATTTGCAAAAGAAACTAGAAATGTGAGGTTAGGGTTGGCAAGTGATGGATTTAATCCATTTGGAACAATGAGCGTTGCTCATAGCACTTGGCCTGTGGTGTTGGTTAACTACAATTTGCCTCCATGGATGGCATTGAAACAGGAAAACTTTATGCTATCTTTGTTAATACCTGGACCAGAATCTCCAGGTAATAACATAGATGTTTATTTACAACCTTTAGTTGATGAGCTTAAGGATTTGTGGGTTAATGGGTTGGAGACATATGATAAATCTAAAGACGAGACATTTAAAATGCATGCAGCTTTAACATGGACAATTAGTGATTTTCCAGGTTACTCAATGTTGTCAGGGTGGAAAACAAAGGGAAATTTTGCATGTCCATGTTGTAATCATGAAACTAGTTCAATTTACTTGAAGCATAGTAAGAAAACATGCTATATGGATCACCGTAGATTTTTAGATGCTGACCATCCATGGCGACTTAATAAAAGTGCTTTCAATGGGAAGATGGAAAAGAGACTTTCTCCAAAACCCTTATCAGGTGTTGAAGCTTTGAGTGAGCTGTCTAATTTTAAAAATATATTTGGAAAGACACAAAAGAAGAAAAATGATAGCACTTGCCCATGGAAGAAAAGGTCAATATTTTTTGATTTGCCGTATTGGAAATTTAATAAATGTCGACATAATCTTGACGTGATTCACATTGAAAAAAATATATGTGATAATGTGATAGGGACTTTGTTAGATATTAGTGGGAAGTCAAAAGATCACCCAAAAGCCCGATTTGACATTTTAGAACTCAACATTAAGGAAAGGCTTCAACCAGTACTTTCTGCTGATGGTCAACATGTTATCATCCAGAATGCATGTTTTTCAATGTCTTCAAAGGAGAAAGTTAACTTTTGTCGTGTTTTGAAGGAAACAAAATTACCTTACGGGCATGCGTCTAATATTGCACATTGTGTTCATCCTTCGGAAAAGAAATTTTCAGGTTACAAGAGTCACGATGCTCACGTATTTTTACATTACTTGCTTCAGGTTGCTGTGAGAAAATCATTACCAAAGCATGTTGCTATCCCTTTGATTAGGCTGGGTGTATTTTTTCGGAGTTTATGTAGCAAGGTAATTAAGCCCGAGGACCTTGAGCGACTACAATTAGAAATTACAGAAATACTGTGTGAATTTGAGAAAATATTCCTGCCGGCTTTTTTTGACATAATGGTGCATTTACCTATACACTTAGTAAATGAAGTTAGGCTTGGAGGACCTGTTCAATATAGGTGGATGTTTTTTATGGAGAGATACTTGTGCAAGTTGAAGTCATATGTGCGAAACAAGAGCTGACCAGAGGGATCAATAGCAGAAGGGTATTTGACTAAAGAATGTTTGACTTTTTGCTCACGTTATATGTATGTAGCAAATGCAAGACTTAATATGGGTGCAGAAGATAGTGATGATTTGGAGGGAGAAAATATATCAGGCGAACCAATATTCGTGAATGGTGGCCATCCTTTTGGAGGCAAAAAACGAAGACAGGGCACATATGTCAATTTAGATGTTAATTTACAAGAACAAGCACATCGTTATGCTTTATTCAATTCTGATTGTGCACAAGTTAATGACTATATCAAGTAAGCATTTCATAGCCTTTTATTCCTTCAAAATATATGTTAGTATTTGTTATTTCATACTCATGTCATATTTATTTAAATGATGATGTAGTGAGCATGAAGCTTATATTGAAAATCAACCCAGACAAAGTCAATGGGCACGAGCACAAAACCATAGTCATGATTTCACCACTTGGTTCAAAGACAAAGTAATAAATAATGATGTTCCAGATCATATTTTTTGGCTCGCTAAGGGTCCTAGTCCTACATCAAAGAGATACTATGGGTATTATGCCAATGGATATAGGTTTCACGCCAAATCACGAGATGCTAAATGTAAAACTCAAAATAGCGGTGTTTCAATTACAGCTTTAACTCCTAGCTTTGCGAGTTCTCGAGACAAAAATCCAACTGTTGGGAATGTTGACTACTATGGTAGAATTTTGGACATAATTGAACTTGATTATTGGTCAAAGTTTAAAGTTGTATTGTTTCATTACGAGTGGTACCAACTTGAGAAAGATGATTATGGCTTAACATGCGTCAATTTTAAAAAAGTTTGCTATTCAGATGATCCTTTTGTCATGCCTTCCCAAGTAAAACAAGTGTTCTATGTACCAGACCCTATAGTAGATGGTTTGCATTATGTTATCAATATGGTTCCAAGAGATGTATATGACTTCGATGAAGAAAATAATGAAGCTGATGGTGGCTCCTATTGGTGTGAGAGTAATGAAGATAAGTTGGGTTCTTTTGTACCTGCTAGTGAGCAAGAGACAAATTTGACAAGAGAAGATATCCCTCCTATTATAGTTGATGCAAGTACGAAATTAACTGCTATAGATGTGGTAGATAGTGAGAATGGTGATGATTCTGATTATGATGATACATTATGGGACTGGATGCACGCAGACGAAGATGTTGGTAATTAAGTTATTAAATGGTTGTGTAATGTCTTATTGACTTTAAAAAGTCAAAACTGTTAATTTGTAATCAAATTAACCAAGTAGTGTTTTGGGAATATTTGAAATGGTTGTGTAATGTTTTATTTGACTGTAACTAATTTTAGATTTTATTATATAAAATAGTTAAAAACTAAGCTTTAGTAGTGAGATCCGGCTGTTTTTTCCCTTTAAAATTCTCATATGTATCCAAAATGTTTATCTTCTTCGTTTTTTATCTCAACCCTCACTGCAAAGATTTCATCGATGGCAACGGACAACTTCGATAATGATAACTTCATTTTTCTTTCTTCAATCTGACTACTCTATGGGAGAAACTTTAAAAGGTCAAAGCTACAAGAAAGTTGATCAGTCGAATAGTTTGCTTAACAAGATATTTGGTCAACCGGAGGGTTCGTTGATCCTCTGGACCCTCCCCTGAATCCGCCGATGAGGAGAGGTTAGTAATTTAAAATAGATACATGAAAAAATGAGACCCTGTGAAAATGTTAGTTATTAATCTGAAAATTATATATTTTCCACAAATACTTGTTCCCTCCTAAAACCTTCCAGAATATTTACGGTTCCCTCTCTTTTTTCCATAAATCAGATAGTTTCCAAATTCATTCCCTTGTATTCACGCATCTGGTATCGATTCTACCTTCATCATCGACTTCAATGACTATTTTCAGGTAATCATCGAAAGTGTTCAATTAATTTCAACTGGTAATCACTAACACGATGGGGTTTATTTTGTTTTGCTTTACTCTTAGATAAAAATGAAGATTGATTCGCCTCATCTACGTCATATGAAAGTCATCTGTTTCTGAACTTTCGTAATCTCGATGAAATAAGTTGATCATATTCAGGTAATCTTGCTTATTTATTATCAAGCCCTAATCTATAATCAAGTACCAAACTGAATTTGCATCGGTAAAATTTATCACTTTCTTTTGTTGATTTCTTCTTTATTGGTGGAATGAAATAGTTGATCTGTGCTGTAATAGATTGACGATTTGGTGGCTGAAATTGTTAATTTAGTTGCGTTGGTTTGATAACTCATTTTGAGAATTTAGTTGCTGTGATCCGGTGATTGTTGTAAATGTAGTTGCTGTCATTTGTGGTTCTTTCTGTAGACTTAGATGCTGTTGTTTGGTGCTTGATTTTGACTTCTGAATTTTGTTCTTGATTAATGTTGCAATGAGTTGGTTTGTTTTGAAATGACTAATTTGATTTTTGTTTAGTGTTACAATGACTCTTGTAGATTTAGTTGTCATATGTATGTGTACTTATTTTGTGTTTACATATAACTTTGGTTTATAAGTGTTGTCATTTGTAGTGTGCAGAACAGTTATTTATTACAACATGCAATTATTCCCAATTTCATATTTATAGATACATACTATAATGCCTATGTGTGTATTTGTTTTAATGTTTTAGAAATGGGTTAACATATACCCTATAGGTATGGGATCACAATTACACTACTCGTTCATTGCTATTCGTAATTGTAGAGATTGGTGTTGAACATTTTTATTGTTATTGTGGCTATCATTTACTCTATTCTGTTGATAAACTGCTCAATTGTACGTTTAACAGGTATAATGGCAAACAAAGGACAACTAAATGATTATGAAAAAAATAAACTATTGAGGGTTCAAGAAAACCAAGAAAGACTACGTGTTTCGGGAATTAAAAATATTGCAAAGTCATTGACAAGTTTGGTAGAAAGTAAAAAAACAAAGAAAAAGAAGGTGAACACAACAAATTCCAAAGAAAGTGATATAGACTATATTCATGAAATGGACGAGGATAGTGGCGAAGATTATCTAGAGGTTGCTCGGCGTGTTGAAGTAGCCAAAAAAGTAATAAGGTTATCTATTATTTTATTTTTATATATTTATGCTCTAACGGAAATTATATTTGTTATAGCAACATCGTCAACAATATGTAGCACCAATGTCCATGAACAAAATTGTTCACTTAGCAAAGAAATGTCGAGTGATCGCTTCAAAGGTCTCGGATTCAGGGATAACAAAAGAGAATCCTTTTAAATCAACAATTACCATGGGTGAATTAATTTCAAGTAACAAAGGGACAAGGCAAACAAAGGTATTCAAACAAAATTTGACAAAGCCTACTTATACTAAACGCGGATCAAAGAAGGGTTTGGTTCTTGTTGATGAGGATGATGACATATTTCATGGTATCGTTTTCATAATATTAAAGTTCATTTATTTAAGGAGTTATACATAGTTAGTCATACAACTACTTAATTGAAATATTAATTTACTTATATATATTATTTTAGATGTTAATGAGGTAGACATGGAACCAACATGTTTGGAGGATGATGGGAATGAAGGGTATATAGCGAGAAATCAAGGTACTTATGTTTAGTGATTAAACTAGTACATTTTTTGTTGTATTTTTTTTTTGTAATTTATATTTATTGATACTGTTTTATACTTGTATTTACAAGATTACGTTGACCAAGATGATGAATATGAGGACGTGGACCTTTTGCATCTGCAAACAATGATGATGAGATACAAAGGGATGATAGCCAAAATGATCTAGAATGCGAGGACGATACACTAGTTCAAGATCAATCACGTTGTTCTGAATTAGAAGAAGCAATAGGTTTGGTTTAACTACTTATACCATGTTTTCAGCTTGTTACTAGTTATATATGTTTATATATTAATGTATACTTGAGTTCAGAATCTAAAATAAATAAAAGAGGACCAACGATGATGCATGTTGTGCACACACGAAAAGTCGACGAGCGAAAGATCATTATATGTAATGAGTTTGGAAAACCTGTGAGACCGGTAACAAATGAGAAGGACGTAGTTGGAGAATTCTCTCGATTTTTGGGTACAATCGCTCCTAACCATTCTTATGCACCATTAATCCATACTTCATGGAAGAAGGTGCCACATAAAGATAAAATATGGGAATATGTCTTGGTAAGGTTATAAGTAGTTTTGCTTTTTTTTTATTTGTTATATGTCATTTTTAACTAAATTCTAACTTTTTAAAGGAAAAATACGATGTGCCTCATGCCGCTAAAACTTGGGTTTTAAAGAGTATTGGACAGTTGTATAAGGTGCATAAATGTCGGTTTAAGAAAAAATACTTCTATCAACATAAGGACAACAAAACAAGATGGAAGAACCGACCTAAAAATATTCCACAAGATGATTTTTCACAGTTGTTGAGGTTATGGAATAATAAAGATGTGACGGTATTTTTCTTGACGATGTATTTATTTGTAGTATTTTCTATTTAAAGTTTCTTATTATTTTAATCATTTATTTTAATGTGTATTTAGAAGCGTTGTTTGAGGGCTAAGGAAATACGCATGTCATAAAAAAATATGCATACAGCCGGTCCAAAAAGCTTTGCTAGGATTCGTGAAGAGATGGTAAGATTTCTGTTTTTGCTCATGATTTGTGTTTTCGTACGGTTCAAAATGCTAATTTTATCTATTTATGTATGTTATAATGAATGTAGAAAAATGATGACCCAAACAATGAATTGCCTATTTTAACACAAATGTTTGAACGTACACGTAAAAGGACCGAAGGACGTGCGTATCTTGATACTTATGATGACACTGCAAAAAAAAATTGTAAGTTCTTTCTAGTTTTTCTTTTTGAGAATTTTCTATGAAATATCCTGTATGTGTTTAATAAAATCAAATGAGTTGGACTGAAGGTATTCATCCTAGCATCCTTCTAGTGTTTCAAAAGAAGTCACAAAATAGAATCCTATATGTTGTTCTAATACGGATAGAGAAAAATACCTTAAATTGATCCACCAAATGCCTAAATTATTTTGTTTTGCTACATTTTTGTGTTGTTTTCATGTTGTTTTTGCTGCTGTTATATGCTGATTTTATATTAGTTTCAAGGTTTTTTCATGCTAGTTTATTGCTGTTATTTCACTGCTATTTTTATGTTGTTTGGTGTTGTTTTGAAGACTATTATTCTGCTGTTGTTTCGCTGCTAGTTTCATGTTTTGTTACTATTTTAATGTCATTTTATTAATGTTTTCATGCTAATTTGTTGTTGTTTGGAGACTATTATTAGGCTGCTAATTTCATGCTTTTTAGTGCTAGTTTCATGCTATATTTTAATGTTGGTTTCATGTTGTTTTGCTGCGGTTTTAGAACCTATTTTAGTTTCATATTGTTTTGAATCAAATCTCTAAAGTTCTTATAAATTGTGGTTCTTGATGTGATTATTTTCATTAAGGTGGGTTGTTGCAAAAAGGTTTTTTGAGAAGTAAACTTGTGATCTTGTATTGCCAATCTTGGAGTCAATTTAAGTGGGTTTGACTTTATTTAAGGGGTTTTTTTCATAACGTTTGGATCTTTATTTCATTGAGAAGTAATTAAAGCTCAATGGGAAATACTTGTGGTTTTGTTGAACTTCTTTCAAACTGAACTAGACTTAATTTGTTCATGCTAGCAAAAAAAACATATAAATAGATAATGAAATGTAATGTATAAATGCTATCATATCATTTTTTCAACTACACATCATCTGTATGCCATTGTGGGTATCATTTTGTATGCTAGTGAGAGTAATTTATTTATCAAGATTTCAGAATT